>JASJOG010000170.1:0-490000 GCA_030142905.1 Heliopora coerulea | reverse complement strand
TCCAGCTCTGACGATGTTGCGAGATGCAAAGAAACGTAAGTATTAAAATACTTTCAAACTCAAAGTTTGTGGTCATGGTTTGATTCTGCTTGTTTTGCTGGGCATTGATTTTTATATTCAGATTACTGTTCCCGCCTGGTTCATCAATTGCCAGTAAACAAAATAACCTTTGGAAAGTGGTTAGTTTCTAACTTCTCAAACCCTTGGGATTCAAGTCCGAGAAGCTGAGTTATCCATCTTCAAATACACCACATCTCTTTTTTTCTTCGAGATCTACCGACTTCCTCCCTTCTGACTTTCGTTAACATTTACTGATAAAAATTTGAAAAGTGCCCAAAAAGCAAGTGTTTGGAAGCTCGGCTTCCACAATTTGACGTCAGGTTGGTCCAGGCAATGTAGGGTAAGCTTCTCCTGCTTTGTCGTACAAGAAGACTGAAACCTGCAACTGCTAAGTCATTTTTTCTGAAGGTACAGGTTGTGTAAAGAATGCTGTCGCAAATGGACAATTCCTACTTTTGATTGGCTCACTGAAGTAGCAATAGGTCCGGAAGACTCTAGTGAGTTAACCGGATACGTCGGGACGAACAATCGTATTGGACAATTGTATCATGTAAAAAGACCCTAAGAAACACTACTTACCACTGTTGAAAGCGTAAAGTAAGTTCACCACCCACTGGTGTTCTGATCGTTTTATTGAATTCAGAATAGGGTGCGCAAGCTACAAAGTGAGAAAGAAGGAAACACAACATCGATAAAAGCACTTTTAGCACAGATAATACTTACTAGTCACTGACCGAGCGTGAGGTCTGTACTAGTGGAATATCGGGCCGTTGTTTTCAAGTAGGGACCGAGACAAGCACAGCAAATTCTGATTTTTCAATAGAACAAACCGAACAAGCGAGGTCAATAAATAGTTTATTTTATGGCTTTACCAAAATATAGTTGATAAGTGCAAAGATACAGAATGTCAAAAACCTGCAATTCTGTCGTTATCTCGTATAGATTTTCTTCACCAACTTCACTCTGCGTGATAATACATCTTCACAGTGTATATTTTCGAAATTCTTAACTTTTAATCGGTACAAACAAGGCTTTTTTAAACCTCATTGAGCGGGCAATACCGGAAATATCCGACCGCTTATGAACCAATCAAATTGCAGGATTTCCATATTCGGACCACTCGCTGCCACAGCCAGATAATAAACTTACATATACTTAACCATTTAACGCTTGAATTTTTTCATTTGTTTATTGTTATGTCTTTGTTATTGTTTTGTCCATTCCATTGTTCCTTTTGTTCTAGAGGTGTCCCGTAAATAGGATACTGGACGTTATAGTTTCAAGAGAATATTGGAAGGATATTACAAACGATCACATGAAATGAAGTCTATATTAAAGGAAAGTACGTTTTCGAGTGTGAAAACCATACATTTTACGACTCGAATACACGGACCGAACCAGTAGCTAAAAATGCGAATCTTATTCCAAGTGCTGCATTTTCGCAATTGGTTCTGGCTGGGTCCCAAAATGTACAATCCTGACATGCAAAAACTCACCCAAAGGCCAACCATCACAAACTGTGATTCATACACCAAACACCCACACACCAGAACTCGCATACAAACACACACACGCCAACACCAACACACCAACACCCGCACATCAACCCCCAAACGCCAACATCAACACACCAGCACTCGCTCACTAACACTCACATACCAACACTTTCTTACCAACGCCAGCACATCAACCCCCAAACGCCAACATCAACACACCAGCACTCGCTCACTAACACTCACATACCAACACTTTCTTACCAACGCCAGCACATCAACCCCCAAACGCCAACATCAACACACCAGCACTCGCTCACTAACACTCACGTACCAACACTTTCTTACCAACGCCAGCACATCAACACCCACTCAACAACTCACACCAACACGCATGCTCCAGTACATGCACAGTGATCATGATATTGACCCCTGCAGTGCCATACTGACACCGCTGCCAGAAATCTCATCCAGGTACTAGCTAAGTAGTATATTCTCATCCTATTATACAGTGGGAATAACCAGTTTCAGCATACCAATTCCCCGAAGTTATAGACATCGCCACCTAAAAGTGCAGCTAGTGCCAAGTTGAATGCTCTTTCTTGCTGCTCTTTGGCTACAACAGACAAAGACAATACAAGTTTCATTTGCATACATAAGGTAAAGGTAAAGCACCTTTATTTATACTGGATAACCCTATCAGCTACCTGAGCTGTTTTCCCTAGAGGTCCAGTAAGGGCCACCCCTCATGGGTCCAGTGTTACTACACGAAGAAACCGGAGTACCGGGAGAAAACCTGTAATGCTTGGTATAGTCAAACTGGACAACACTCTTCTCACATGTGACCAAGGTAACTTTAATCAGATAACAGCACAGAGTTGGAATCAAACCCAAGTCACAGTAGTGAGAGACACGTGCACTATCACTGTACTACCAGCACCCCACACGAACTGGTTCAGTTAGAAACTTTCAAGTTACACGGAAACACTCAAATCGAAACTTCGACGGTATCTTCTAACATTCAGGCATTTACTAAGTCCGTTAATTGTAAGTGCAGCATCTAGCTGGCATTAATTTTGAGTCAAACATATTTTTTCGCCGTTTAAATTTACTTCTTCTGTTGATAATGAGTATATTTATTTTGAAATGTTCATTATAAATCAACATGTCAAAAACATCAACTCTGATTGGCCAAGAGTCGCATAGCTGTTACTTCATGAACTTAAAACCTTTACTAAAAGTTTTGAGCAGTTTAACAATGGACTTTGCAAATGAACACTATCTCTAAGCAATGCTGGCTTTCTTTGGGTTATTTAGTGAAGTTACCAGGAAACGTTAATTTGCCTTCCCTTGCTAAGATAACTGATGGTTACAAGGAAGTTTTCCATACCTGGCAACTCAGTCACATCAACACAGCCAAGGAACCTGAGAGCATTTCGGTAGTATTCATTAAACGAACCAACTGCCTAATGAAGCAACAAAAGTGTTTTATAACCAGGTGAACAGTGTACATTTGGGACATTAGAAGAAAGAAGAAATAAACAACAAAAGTTTCATTGATTTGCATGTAGAAAGTTGTATATTTTTAGTGCTTTAGTATTTTGCACATCTATAATGCTCCTTTTACTCCACAAAAAGTTTTGGCTCGGATAAAAATTGTCAGCATACTATGAAAATCTAGAATAAATGGCTCATTCCCACTTCATTCTTTCCATGCTAGCTTGTGGAAGTAATATTTTTGTATGGATACCAGGTTAAACATTTTAATTAAAGCTATGTTTTTTCCATGTTTTTTTCAAACAACAGAAGGTTCACTTTCATTGGGTATGTTTGCTGAACACATATTTCATCCGGCTTACAACACAACCGATAAAATGTGAGGGAAATTTACTGCTGTCATTGTTGCACACGAATGCTATAGTGGGCTGGTGTAAAATTCACAAGACAGAGAAAAGAACTTAACAACTTAAAAAGAATCCAGGACATGAAGCTACTGTGCTACCTTGCACGTGATGCTAGCTTGCATACTAGGCTATCTCACCTTCATGGGATGACCAAACTAGCTGACCATTAGTGATCTGTTTTTGAGCCTTACTGTTTTCTTCTCACCTGGTCATAACTTGATGATAAATTATAGAACCTTGAATGAACAGTTGTTATGCCTTCAATGTCTTCCAAAAGACCATTTACTTCTTCAATAATAGCCTATGTAAAATAAGTTATTCATTACTTCAGGTTTTCACTTACTGTCCAAATAAAGCATTTATATTTTGACTGGCATCTACAAGTTAAAAAAAAGTGTTTCAAATGAAACCTCACTTTCGTTTCTTCAAGCTTCTTCTGTGCTAGTTTTAAATTCCCAATTGCTGTTAGACACAACACTTGGGCATCAGTACTTTCTTTCACCTGAAAATTAAGAGAAAAGTAGATATATTTATTGTACGACATATAGCAATACTACAACTGGGTCTACTTATACGCTACAGTATATAAATAATCTGTTTCTTTGTTTAAACAGGAAAGCTGGTTGAGTACAGTATTTATCATCATTTAGTATAATTTCACAGGTGATTATCAAAATTCATGCATGGTGTTTGGCTAAAAATAACACCACACTTCTCAATAGCCACCAACAAGTAAATGTAACAGTGAAGGCATTTATGTACAATGAAGGGTACCATTCTAAATAGTGCCATAAAATATTTAAAACAACTTATTCATTATCTCCCTTCATATAATCACCTGTGTAATTATACTGCAACAGTTATTTACCTCAGGTTTAGTGAATATTGTTGAATAATCCCCTTGACTTCAGCTTGTGGATCACCAAACAATATTCACTTTGCTTTCAGTTAATTGTGAAATATTAACATAGATACCTTTTCTTTCTGTTTGGTCAGGAATTCAATAGCTTTTTCTGGATCTGTGAGCGGAATTACATAAAACAATTAACAGCAACAATTCTGGTCATAAGCTTTTAAATTATAAACCAACACATGTATGCTAATTCCACACCTCGCCATTTGTACACAACAGTAATAAAAGTATAAACCAGAGTACAAATGGATGAATGCTGTAACATGGCAGTCATGGTTGAACAAAACCATCAATATTGTCCACAAGGTGCAACACAACACTGCTTACACCAGTAAAGAACCACCAACAAGTGGATCATTTTTGCAAGAGTAAAGCAGGGACCACGGAGATAGACAGGCAGGGAACTGATTGCCCCCCTCCCCCCACATACACACACCTTTTGGTGATGCTGTTTCCCTTTAGTGAATGAATATCAAACTGGTGAAACAAACTCTTCATTGAGCCAAGCTGAATTTGACATATGTCCCCATATTTGACATGAATTTTTCTCCTGAGAGTTTTATCCCATACTTTAAAAAATGTTCTGCATTTCCTGTAGAGTTGTACGTTGGACTAAAATGGTAACCTGAAATATGAGATGGATTTGCCTAAAACCTCAATCTGAATCCATGTAAGACCCAACCTTTAATTTCATAGTTCAAACCAGTTTGAACATTGCTCCACAAGACCAGCCAACAACTATATGAAATAGAGCCCAAAACATACAACAACAAATGCCACCTTGTAAACTCAACATTTGAGTTACTAGAGATGACAAAATTGATCACAGTAATATTTCCACTTTATTTCAAAGTCATTGTTAAACCTGTAGTCGAAATATTACAGTTGGTCAGATTATGTTCCTTGCTCCATTTCCAGACAATTTTAATTGCCAAATGGTGACCACTGGACAAGAAAGAGATAAAAGTAAGTTTTAGACCATGAATCTAACAGCACAATGTCATGTTATTTTACCTTGAATTTCCTTAACAATACACAATACTATCTCCATTAATGATAATGGGTTAATTCTGGATAAAAGAAAAGAAAGTTATTAGAAAAATTCTTCCAGAACTAATTGTGTCAATTGGGCGTTGACCCCCAGAAGAGAATAAAAATAAAACAGAATGCCACCATGTACTTCTATGATTTCATGTAATTGGTTGAGGACACTTTTATTGCAGTATTGCAGGTAAAGGCACAACAACTGGTTTAGCTATCTAGACAAAAAATTTAATTGGCTCCTCACATTAACTAATAACAACATAGGATTTAGTATCCCACTGATAGTATGATAATGACGAGGAAAACAAAAGGCCAAAAGGAAAAATATCACAAGGCACTCTGTCTCAGCAAAACAAATGAGTGCTCGTGAATGTGAAAAGATTATGAGCAATTACAATTAGGCCTAGCCAGAACATGGTGGTTGGTAATAAAATAAATAAATGAAGGCTAACAAAGCCAGGGGCAGCAATGCATTGCAAGAATGATTTAACGAGTACAGCACGGTCAATGACTTACTTGTTTTCAAAGTCGGAAATAAAACTTTCATACATCTACAAATGAACCATGATATATTAAACTAAATTTAAGCCTCTTACTCCCAGCCGTCTTTTCCTGCTGGATAAAATCGTCAAGAATCAGAAAGCAGATTTACTCGAACTTACATCCAACAGCCCTCCTCTGGTGGAAAAATATTCGTTTTTGACAAAGTCAAGCAGTTTCAATGTCAACTGATGCCACAATCTGAGTTCAAAGCAGAAATAAAGAAATAGTTATACGAAGTAATCATCTGGTAAATGATTGCTATGAATAGTGAATCAGATTTGACTCTAAAAATTACTTATCTCACGTCCAAACACGATAATTTAACATTCTGTTAACCCAAAATGACAAAGTAATAGTTCTTTCTCAGCTTCAGGGATTCCTACAGTTGAGCAGCTTATTTTACTAACCTTTTATCGTAGAATTCCGCCATTGTCGCCCAGTCATCACAGATTGGTTCATTCTCGCTACGTTTTCGAGTTATGTATCCTTTCACGTCTGTCATTTTGCCTTTAAAAACCAATTCTTTGAAGTTACTTTTTCGAGTTTGTTTCTTTTCAAGATGGCGACTACTGTCAGCGCCCACTGTTTACTTGACCAGCACTTGATCCACTAGTATCAGTCTCTCACGCGGCTAAAAATTTTTCCCGCCTTTTGCCATCCATATTTGAAAAGCTAAAAACTTTTACAGAAACCTACTGAACTTTCAAAAAGGTAACGTATCCCAGAATAAACTGTAAATACAATACAAAATTAGCCTATAGGAAAAGTATAAAGTAGGCTTTGTTACATGAAGAACATAAATCGTATAGAAAAAAAATGAAATTCTTAGTTTTAAACGTGACAAGTTAATTTCTCGTCTGTGCACTTGCAGTCTTGCAAAGAATATAAGCGTACTAGATTTTAGATTCACTCCAGTCTAGCATGATGACGTGATGTTAAAACTCCTCCAATATTCTTTTCAGGAAATGTGTTTGATAGGAGTAGTAGTTGGAGACTCAAAGGGGCACAATTATGCTATAGTAGTGAAAATTTATTTTATTTTAGTTCATTAATGAGCTGTTACACAGTCGAATTATCTTGATAATAGAACATATATTATTGCCATTAGTTTAATCCCTGAAGCAAATTAGTGCCATACACAATTCATCATAGCAAAGCAACCATTTTCGAGGACGACTTCCGGTCATGTGGTGTCGAGACATAGATTGCCATCATGCTACAAACATGTAATATTTAAATATTACCTAACTATGAATACTCCTATGGATAAGTTGATGAGCAAGGGCACAGCTAAGGGAGACTGAGAACAGAAATTGCTCTATATAGATGGGAAATATATTGCATGGAAAAAAACAATATTTTGTTAGAGTTTGTAATGCTTTAAAATAATAATGAATCGCGAAAAATCACTCCCTAACTCAAGGAAGATGGAAATCTTTCCTATTTTTCGGGTCTCACTGAAATCCTGATTGTGTAAACGGTACTGAACGGTTAATTTAATATCCGAACCATCGGGGAAAAGCCTTGAATCTGATTTGTTTTCGACTAATCAAAGACCTTGACTCAAAGTGGTGTTTGACGTTTTCTGCAGTTTTTCAAATTTCGTTCTTTATTTTTAACTATTTATAGTGAGGAGTAAGAATTGGCGACAAGAAAAATGACACAAGCTGGTGCACGATTTAGTCGACAACCAGGTCAGTAGAAACACATCTATCCATCCATCTATCCATCCATCCATCCATCCATCCATCCATCCATCCATCCATCCATCCACCCATCCATCCACCCATCCATCTACCTATCTATCTATATATATATATATATATATATATATATATATATAGTACGACGAATGGACAAACTTGAATTATTCTATTTAAAATTTTAATCAATATATATAGTGATTAATGTCTTATATTAATATATATATAGTGATTAATATCTTTTATATATATATATATATATATCTTATCCGCAGACGCCAGTGGTATTGCTAGGGTTAATTCATTGGGGGAGGGAAAAATTGTGGCATACCCTGAGGTTCTGCAGATTTTTAATGATGAAAATTATCCAGTGCGCATTTCAACACAAAAGGCGTTGATCAAAGTGGCAATTTACGAAATTTATGCTATAAAATGGAGGACCAGCGCCCCGCCGAAATTTACGTTTGGAGGGACATGGCTCCCTTGTCCCCCACCTCGATTCTTATGCCAGACACATTTATGCACACACACACGTGTACACTCATTCATATACACACCATCTACGTATAGGGAACTCACACACAAATAGAAATGCGCGCGCACACTCAAGACCACGCTCACGCACTCACAGCTACATATCTTGAATTAATATATAACCTCTTCCCCCACTGACTTTTTCTCACCCTAGCACATGTTTTGATGGTGGACGTAACCAAGCCGTTCAACCACGATGTATTGGTCAACGTTTGTGAAAGTCTGGTAGAATTTTTTGCTCTGGTTACCCATATCAACGGACCATGCCGAGTGCCGTTTTTTGGTTTGACAGCCTTTGGAAAATATCCAGAGGTAAATTTCATCTAAACATTTTTCATGGGTAATGTTTTGAAGTAAACCTGTACAATTTCTTCTCTAGACCAGATGTTACAATTGCCGATCAACCGTCATAAAAGAGGCAACAATTTAAGAGATGTGCCATAAAATCAGTAAATGTCATTTCTGCGTTCTTGCTCATCTAAATGGCATGAATACTCCTTCTGCTATCAATGCTCTCGTAATAGTCACCCACTCTTTCAATTTCATGATACCCCTTTAACCTTTTCCTTTTAACAAGGTTACCACGTTCTATAAAATCTTTGAAACTACTTGAATTTGAAAATAAAAAAAACCCGCCTGGAAACTCCTTTAAAGTTAACAGAAGTTCTTGAAAGTTCTTCAATTTTATGCCTGCACAATCACCAATAATTTGACATTCCTAAAACTACAGATTTTCAAAAACGGATGTACATGCGTCGATAAGAAGGCGATGTAGTGTTTGCACGTTTTAGTTATTCAGTCGATATTTGTACTGAAATTGTCGGGGTTAATCTTATTTGCCATTTCAATACGGGAAATATGCACTATTTTCAAGAAATATCAGCTGTAGGTTCTTGAATTCACTCCAAGAAAAGTCCTTAAATTTCGTTTTCATTTTACTATAGAAAGCTGGTTTAAAGCATTGATGATTACATCTATTTAATCAAAACAGTTTTGTTGAGCCTAAATTATTATTTTGGAGTAAATTGCAGACATCTGTCCTGTCTACCTCGCCAAATTCAACCCTTACGACATACTCGATGACATGAACAAGCTTTTTTGAATGCTTTTGTTCCTGTAGACAATTTTCCCACTTCAACCTGTTAAAGGCAACTTCTCCCGACTTCACTCAGTGATGACGGAATTCAAACGATCAACAATGGATGCCATTGTGCCAGAATTTGAACCAGGTACAGGTCGAGAAAGGAATGATGTATTTGTTTGATTTTTTTTTAATTTTTTTCAAGACAAAACAAAAATTGTCAAGCTAATTGAAAACTTAGAGCACGAGGATCAACGTTTCAAATAGAAAGTATTCAAATGTTATAAGTTCTAAAATTGTATGAGTTTGTAATATTTAAATAGCTTGACTCCTTATCTAATTTGCAATAACTGATGACACGATTTACAATCAGAACTTCGGGAAATCCTTGATGCCAATACAAAAAGAATACAAATAAAAGAAGTTTTCATATAAGAGAATTCAATTCTTTTCTGAAATTTCTAACTAGCTTATGTTTGTATGTTTGTTCTTCTTCTCAAACTTCATAAACATATTGTTGTTGTTGTTGTTGTTGTTGTTGTTTTTGTTCTTCTTTTTCATCCTTTTTTCCTCTTGTTTTCTCTCTTTTTCTTCTTCTTCGTCTTCTTCTTCTTCTTCTTCTAGATCTTCTTCTTCTTCTCTCCTTTGTTTTCTTCTTTTCCTTGAATTTTTTTCCTTATTTGATTTACTTTTGGCAATCAAGTTGCTTATGACTGTTATGAGCAATAGTTATTTTATATCAATCAAGTTAATTGAGACGTAGTGAATATTTAAGTGATCAATTGATTTAATCATATTTAATAATTTAATTAACTCAATGTCATCAACTAAATTAATAAGTTCAATTTAATTCAACCCAATTTGTGCAGCATCCTTCATCCACAGTTTTAAAGAAGTTATGTCACAGTATCAAAGACAACAACAAACGTTCAGGCAGGTCAGATAAATGATTTTAACCTTGTCTTGATATAAAATGTCAAGTTGTAGATCAATCACCGAGAATTATGCGGAAAAACGAGGTAAAGCCAAGTCTTTTTAACGATCATTCGTCTGTATTCCGGTTCAAAAACTCTTTAAAATGTACCACACTTTACCTAGGTGAGTCATTCTCCTTGCCAACTGGAAATTTCTATACTGTCATGCCAGCCAGCATATTTTATAAGTGAGCAAATTAGTAAGTTAGCAGAAACACTGGATTTGGATAGCCTGAAGGTAAGAGATTTGGAGTTTTACGACCAGTTTAAATTGTTTGGTTGCGTTATATGACTCTAATCTTTATGCAATATTTCAGAAAATTCAGGTTCTAAATGTACCTGTTGCAAATGACCAAAACGAAATGAATAGCCAAAGTCCACCTTCAGGTAATAGAATCGATGTTTGTTATTCATAGAATAATAATAATAATATTTGATAGGGTACCTATATCACCCGTAAAGGTGTTATTCAATAGGGTCCTAAAAATAATAAACAATACAAAAGCAAACTAAAGAACAGAATAAAAATAGATTTATATATACTAGATTGAAGAAATAGATTTAAGTTTGTACTTAAAAGATGAGAGAGAATCCGAATTTCTGAATGACATTCTTGTCCATGACCACAAACTAGTAACGAGGATTATGTTTTTTAACAACAATAACAAGGGGTTTTACCATGGCTATGACTATATGAATAGGACAGTTGCTGTGATCATGATTATTTCTATTGAACATAACAATGACTATTACGGTAACCAATATTGTTAATATGATCACGACCATGACCAACTCCATGGTTCTCAACTTGACTACCCAAGACTATAAATAATAGTATGATCGTACGAATGAACAACTTGTTTACAGCTGTAAATCTGAAAATGTTAGGTTGCGGCCCTAATACGATCTTGTCAAGAATTGTGTTTCACCACAACACTGGTGTTACCGCATTGCTTAAGCCGCAATGCTGTAAGTAATTACTCGTTAACAAGGCCGAGAAGTGTAAATAGAGGTGAGCATCGTCGTTTCGTCAATGCTCTTTCTGCATACGTTCGACAGTCGTGAACCACCGTTGTTGCTTAGTCATTATTGCAAAATATAATTCAAACAGTGAGGAACAATGCAGTAAGCCGTTCATCAATTTTGTCCATCCATGGTAGCAATGTTTTTACAACATTAACTGGACAACACAGCTGTATTAAATGCTGATACTTTTACCCATGTACTGTTGTACACATTATACACCTCCATAATAGTATTTAATTTTATCCAACTCTAGACAATGGATCTGATCATTCAGGCAACTCCTTGCTGTCTGGTATCGTTGACATCCTTCCAGTCGAAAATGGTAGAGTTGATGATATCTAATTCTGTTCGTCTTTTATGATTTTTCATTTGTTATTTTTGATTCTCTGCTGTTTTTTGGCTCGTCTTTTCTTGTTCCCCTTTCTTTTAACTTTTTTGATTTATTTTTTCTGCTGCTATGTTTTGGCTTGCCCTTTTTTGCCACACCTTACAGTTGTTTACTATTTTTTTGGGCTGTTTCAGTTTTGTTGGGTTTTCTTTTTTTTATCATTTATCTCTTTGGTTTTTCATATTAATTCGGCATGTTATATTTTGCACGTTTGAAAAATCTTAAAGGATGACAGAACTCTTTTTTAATTTCTTAGACGTTCTTTGTTTCACGAATTTTCTTAAAACCTGGTTAAAAGATTGTGAGGAGGATCGAGAAAGAATCCACATAATCATGCCATCAAAACTAAATAACTCGCCAGGTCGGCAATTAAAAATATCAGTGATGTGTCTAATAATATCATGAATGATATATATAATGTTAACTGTCATGGTATTTAATGTAAATTTATTCTAGAGTTAATTGAAGTAGATTCCACGGAAAGCAATGCCCAAGTTGTACTCAAATGCGATCTGCACGAGGCTTTGATCGACCCGTCAAGTCTTTTGTGTTCCGAATACTTTGTAAGTGTCAGATATGTTTCTAATTGACAACTGAATCAAAGGTATATTCAGACATGCATTGTTAATCTGTACAGAGAGTTTCATTGCTGTGAACGAAGGGCTGGATTGGCACAGTCAAGATCTAAATCTTCGAGTCCGAAAACCATGTAAGTTATCTTAGCAAGGATTAGCCAAGTAATGAGAACCCGCCACGAAGCAAGACCACGAAAGAAAACGTTGAAATTCAGTTTGTAAATAACTTGGGCCAAAACTGCAAGATAAAAAAAGCATTTGATCTTTGATTGTCATCTACTCGTTATGCTTATACGCAGTGCTAAAATCCTTCTTAAAACATTCGTTAAAGAACTTGACAGGTGGCTTCGCTTTTTCCAAGACTTATTCTCAATCAAACAAGACAGTGAATGCTTCTCATTGCAACGACAAAGTTCTCAGACTAAAGGCATTTTGTTTGGTGAAAACGCAGGGTATCTGTGAGTCTGTGGTAAGTAAATTAGGTTATAGTTCGTCAGCAAATCTTCAGATGTAGTTCCCAGTAGTGAACCGAAAGATTACCTGACAAAAATTTCCAGATCGATTTCATAGAAATACAATTTCATTATTATAAATATAGTAAATATTTTTGGTTGTACACTTTTGCTGAATGTTCTGTTTTTTGGGGTTTTTTCCAAGAAATAGTGATTGAGTTCTAGTGACTAAACTAAGAAAATGTAACTTCTTTATTAAGATTGAGATGTTCCTATAGATGTTAACCCATATTTGACCCATAAAAAAAAAAGCAAATGGATTTAAATAATCAGTCCATCTTGATTTTACGTGGACATTTCGTTCTCTTAAGCACATTGTTATACAAAGTTATATAAATCCTTAAGTTTCTGGAAGAAAAATAACATGGTAGTTCACCTGTTACCATTGATCTCACGTTTGCCCACCAAGGTTTACGCACAGGTCAAAGTACATTCTCAATGGTAACTTCACAATTAACCTACACTGCTGAAGTCGACTGAAAAATGTTGACCAGAGCGGGATTTGAACTCGCACCTTCGGGATACCGGTCCGCCGTACTACCTGTTGAGCTATCGAGTCCACAGGGATTCGAGGCGAGTTTTTATCCAATTTAAGTGCACGAAATATTCTCGCGACAACACAACAGTGTTTCAATTCTATTTCAGAATGATTCTGAAATAGAATTGAAACACTGCACATCCATCCTCATGGATAGCGCGAGAATATTTCGTGCACTTAAACTGGATAAAAACTCGCCTCCAATCCCTGTGGACTCGATAGCTCAACAGGTAGAGTGGCGGACCGGTGTCCCGAAGGTGCGAGTTCAAATCCCGCTCGAGTCAACATTTTTCAGTTGACTTCAGCAGTGTAGGTTAATTGTGAAGTTTTCGTTTCATAATACCCTGAGGATAATTCTGAAATATTCTCTTAGGATTAAGTATTTTTACATAATTGTCACGTATGAACTTTTTTATTTGCATTCCGTCACTTTTTTATCATGCAAATTATTACAGTTTCATTAAGATATCTAAAGTACCAAGTCAACGTATTAACATAAGTTTCTTTCCTCTATGTTCTTCTCAACTGTGTTTTGGTCGTTTTGCCAATGAAAGGTTTATGGAATGGTAAGTATAGATTTCTGAATTTTTGCTTTAAAACATCCACACCAAACTAAGGCTTATACCCTAGTTTTTTTTCCAAACAGTTGAGAATTCTCAACAATTCTCAACTGTTTAAATCTCAAAGCCTTAAATCATTTTTCATTGATTATTTTTCGAAAAACTTTCGTTCATTAAGACCCCTTTCAAAGGATATTTAAAATTAAGTTAGTACGAAATGGTTCCTGTAAAATTCCAACAAACTTGGGCCAAAACCCATAGTTCGATCAGATAATATTTACGGCGATTAAAGAAGTGTTATATTTCGCATTACTTTCCTTCAGCCAGTATATGTTCGTCCAACTTGTTGTTGGAAGCTCGACTGGGAAGAGCTGGAATCAAACCAGCAAGATTTTAATGCACTCTGTAAGGTTTTACACGAAAAGGTAACAACAAATCATTCTATTTTAATAGTTTCTGGTTGAGAAATGTCATGTCGTCTCGTGTTCTAACACCCCATCTCATCTCATCTCATCTCGTCCCATTTCATTTCATCCCGTCCCATCCGATCCCTTCCTATTCCAACTCATCTCGTCTCGTTTGAAGCTAATTTATCTCATTTCACCTCGCTTTTATCTTATTTAATCCCATACCATCTCATCTCATCTCATCTCATCTCATCTTCTGCTAAAAGTAATGATAACTTTAATTATGCATCTTAAGTAAAAAAATACAATGAATTTACACTATAAAATATAAAATATAAATATATGCAATATGTTTATCCATTCCATTCCATCCCTTCTCATCTTATGCATGGTGGTTCTATTTCTTCTTTGTTTTCATCGCAGGATTTATCGCTGATAGTAAAATCTGATCCGGAAGAGACTTCCCAAACTGTCCCACGTCCATTCTATCTGATCATGCCTTCATCGAACTCTACGTTACTGATGAAGTCTATAGCAGTTGAAGAACTTATTCTTCCGTCAGATTTCCCTTCCCTTGCAGAGAAAACATCTCAAGAATCGACGGAAATCATCCAAAGTAGTTTAGATCTGGTACGCGTGGGGGAAATGTAACAGCCATTATGTAGTCTTCAAAACTCCACTCCTATATAAAATCATCAATCTGTAGAGTCTCTAATACAAATTTTTCCATTTTTATCTAGTCGGCTCTGTTCAGTTCATTGAACTGAAGAGTTTCTTCGTCCTTTCTTTAGTTACCTACCCAAAACGTTTACAACCCGTTTTTCTTTAAGTCGAACCTTTTCAGGTTCTTCATATCAAAAACTCTCAAAAACAACCCATTGTCGAGAGGTAACAAGAGAAGATTCCAAGCGCCTCAGGTACGAACGAAAGTTGTACTTCTGGTATCATAAGACTTTATGTAAAACGACATGTAGGTGAAACAAATGTGAAGTCTCGATTTCAAATTAAACGGCTTTTCTTTATTTTTTAGAAGACTCAAGAACCCTCAGAAACCTCTGCGAGATCTTCTGCAGGTCGAGGTCGTGGGCAAAGTGTAGGTCGGCACTCAGTCAAAAAGATGGCATTTCAATCACCTCGTGGTGGAACCACCTCATTGAGTGGAATCGCAAGAGGGAGAACTGAATCGAATCCAAGACGAGGCAAAACGTTACCAGCGGTGGCGGTGTTGGAACCAAACCCTATATTTTAGGAATAGTGCTATATCTCAGGGGATCCCAATTGATTTGTCGAGATCCCATCTTCAAGTCATAAAGAAAGCGGTCTTACATAATAAGAAAGAGTGACTTACTGTGTTAAAAGTGTACAATGTGTTAACTTACTGAGATCACTAACTATGAACCTGTCCTTGTCAACATAAGGTTTGGCTGTAGATTGTCGCATGTGGACAAATTGTTGTACTTTCTAGCTCAGGTGAACATTTCTGTCACGGAAAATCTTTGCTCTTGTGCGAGAGCTATATGAAGATCGAGAGATGGGCAGATCAAAGACGTTGGAATCCCCTGATTTAATATAGAACTTAAAATCTACGCAGTCATCTGGATGTTTTTACCTGATCAACGTGTCATGAAATTCCGGGACAATGAGCTGCGGCTCGGAATCTGGCTTTTTTTTTCCGATCACTTTCGAATTTACTTCAGGTTTGATGGTCTGAGAAAACTCAATCGTGCGTGTTTTTTTTTTCCAAATTGCACTCGATGTCATGCGAATACCAAAACGTGCTTGAGGAAATAACGTTATTTCCTTAGTATTCGAAAGCATTCTTCGCCTAACAGGTGGCTCAAGGTGACGCATGGCGTCATAAACAGCTTCACAACTCGTCAAAAAAAAAACATTGCCTGAAAGTTTCATCATTAACCAATCAACATGACCATAAAGGCTTAAGAACACTTGTGTCACTTGGCAACATTTGGACCTTCGAGTGAACATCTTGGTTATCTCTCATACCAATCACGAAGAATCCTTAGTAGCACTGAAAAGAAGCTTAAACATTCGTGGGATTGCGGATGTCTTTTAACAAACGATGCGTAACATTGGGAAGGATTTTCATTTTTATCGTGGACACCAATCTTAGAAAAATTACAAAGTACGTTGCAATGAAAGCCAAACGAGTTTCCAACAAATACAGAGATTATTCGCCACTTTGAAGTTCATGAATCTACGTCCTGCTTAAAGATGTTGCTGTTTCGCAGTGATATTCAAAGGATAGTTACGCTTCTCCTGCAACGCTTTCCGAAGGACGGACAAGCAAAGTTGCATCGTTTGAAGGGGTACACGCTTTTCAATTTTGTTTATGAAACAATTCCTATTGTATTGATCGGAAGCTTCATGCGCGTTACAAAGCGGGAAAATATCGTGTTTTTGGACCATGAGAGGCCCGACTGGTTTGCAATTATTGTGGTGTGTAACAGATATCCTAACGAGAAAGAGATTTTGGTGCCTATCTCATCTTTCTTTAGGTTCATTCCTGTAGCATAACTTAAAATTTTTATATGGGGGCAAATTTTCTGCATTTCGACGAATGTGCGTGTCTAAAGGGGCGTTCCTGAATGGAACTTGTCTACATGGTGAAATGGGCGTATCCATATCGGGTGCGTTTTAGTGGGCGTGACAAAATAGGTATGTCCAAAAGGGTGTGTTCACAATAGCATGCCTGGTCATATCCCAATTGTCATACCCTGTGCCTTCTTATTTCCTCTTTCTAACCTCTTTCTAAATGCCTTGTGAGAACTCACGACGATGTGAAATTTTTATTAGGATAGCAATCAAAACTAACTCACAACTCTTTAGTTTACTGTTAGGATTAGCATTAACAATCTGCTTGCTTTCTTCTATTTCATGGCTGCTGTTAAATTCACCAAAACTATGACCATAAACAACATAAACTTTGAATAAATAAACTAGCCTCGTCATTCAACTCACACTCAGTCTATGTCAGACTAGCACATTTGTGTATTTGACTTTCGTGATATGATATGATATGATATTTTAATAGATTTCTCCCAAGAAGGGCTTTTCAGAAACTATTTACAAGATCATAAAAAAATGAAAATATATTTACACGTAAAATTTACAAAAATTAAGTATTAAAGTTAACCAACACAATATACAAGGTTTTGTGATTAATTTATCTATGAGGCCTTAAATATTTTCTTCGGATATCAAACGTTCTTTAAGAGCCGTCTTAAACGTTTTAAGCGACATGCTATATTTAATGTCCGTATCTAGATTGTTCCATATTTTAACAGCCCTATAAGCAAATGACCGTTGGCCAGTTGCTGATTTAAAAAAGGGTATTTGCAAAGAGTCATATTTGCGAGTTCTACGATTATGGGCGGAAGATCGTTTTCTTAATTTGTCACAGAGGTAGTCAGGTGCAAGATTATTTATACATTTGTACGTCATGACCGCATCTCTAAAATATAGCAGCTGTTCCACTGATAGCCAGTTAAGTTCACGTAGGAGTGGACTGACGTGATCATATTTCGTGGATTTTGTGACAATCTTGCATGCGAAGTTCTGGATGGATTGAACTTTCTTTATATTTGAAGATGTATTCGACCATACTGTGGAGCAATAAAGCATCTTGCTATTTACTAAAGATGTAATAATGTCTGATAGAGTTTTTGTGTCAAAGCTATTTTTGACGCGATTAATCTGGCATAGTTAGTTCATACATGATGATACAAGTTGCGAGGTATGGCTGTTATATTTTAGGTGACTATCTAGTAGAACACCTAAATCTTTAGCAGAATTTGCTGGTTTCAAAGACTTTCCCAGAAATGGGACAGATATGTCTTCAGGTAGACTGCTCATCATCTGTCTGCTTCCAATTATAAGATATTTTGTTTTGTCTGGATTAATTAGAACGTGGTTTTTACAGCACCAAGTTGCGACTCTATGTAGGTCTTGTTCCAATTTTTGTATTGCTGTCTCCATCTCGCACAAGGGGAAAGACAGGAAAACCTTTGAGTCATCGAGGTACGATTCAAGATTACAGTGTTGAGATACGCAGGGCAGGCCATTCAAATTGACGTAAAAAAGTAGTGGTGAAAGTATTGCGCCTTGACGTACTCCACGGGTAATTGGTAGTGGTTCTGACAGGGTGGAATTGATTCGGGTCAACTGAAAGCGACCTGATAAGTAACTTTTAAACCAGGCCTCTGTTCCCGGGGAAGCTCCTGCGTTAGACAGTTTATTTAATAAACTACTATGACTTATACTATCAAAAGCTTTCGAGAAATCTAGCAGAATTAAGGCGGTGAGTTTCTTCCTGTCCATAGTCTCAGGAATCATCTCTGTGAGAAAAATGTTCAGGGTCTCGGTGCAATGAAGTTTTTTATTTCCACTTTGATGGCGAGAGAGTATGTTTTTATTCATAAGATAGGTACTGAATTGTTGAAGTACAAGCTTTTCACAAACTTTAGAAGCTACGGCAAGAAGAGATATGGGGCGGCTGTTTGACGCTATTTCATGGTCTCTTTCATCAGATCTAATCAAGCAGATTTCAGAATAATTGGAATTGGATTTCATAATAATAATTGATTTTTGGATTTGATAATTGGATTTCAGAATAATTGGATTTCAGAATAACTGGAACCTGACCTGTTCAATAACATTTTGTGTTGAAGTATATAATAAAAAAACTCTTTGTTTCAGTTCCCTTAATTTGGGTTTATCTTTGCCCTAGAAATCTTTAGTTAATGGTCAAATATAGTCCATTGAAATCAACGTAGTTTTGTCTGCACAGTAAATGAAAGAGTTACTCTCTAACATACCTCTGATAAACAAGAAGCCTGCATCAAACTTCTTCCCTAGTTTTACCACCAAGAACTTGTGCAAATGCTATGAGAAAATTACTACCGGGGATGTATACCAAGATAATTTTACCCGAGGCAAGAGATCCGTACATTACAAAATGGATAACCCATGTGGACTCCGAACTTCGTGCCACGTTGTGCCTGTATTATGGTTAATCTCGTGGGATAATTTCATGGGAAAATGAACTTTCCTTTTGGCTTACGTCTGGCCGTATCTATTGTAATGCCACTGTTGATCGTGAACTACGGATACAAGAAGAAATCTTTGAGTTTAAGCGGTGCTTTTTCATCGCTTGTAGTTGGATTCCTTCTCACGTTCTCGAATCTCTGCTTCTTCTCTTCGTTGTTAGCGTTCTTCGTGTTGGCGTCGTGTGTTACTAAACTTAAGGCTGATTTAAAACGGAAAATTGAAGATGACTTCAAGGAAGGTGGGTTGTAATTGTAACGTATCTAACCATCTCAGGAAGACAATCTTCTCCTAATGGAATGCCTCACGTAAACGAGTGGTCGAAATTTGTACTTTGTATGGTGTCTCGTTCGACAAAGTTAAATCCGCTGTTATGTTTTAAATACTTCCAGAAAATGATATAAAGACCAGCGAGAAAAACAATCATAGGAAATTAAGGTTAAGTTAAAGCCAAGCACGTCTCGTAGCAGCGTGTATTACCGTATACGCTTAAGTGACCGCAATTTGTATAAACAAACCTGTATCAGAGTTGTCACAAAGCAGTTCCAGCTTATTGTTTGAGCCGATGTCAACATGTGTTCGCGTTGCTTGCTTCCATTCGGCGACAAATCTGGAGAGGGTTCCTTGAGATCTGTAGAACTGGTTGACGACTGCGTTAGATGTGTTTGGTGTACCTACAAGTCTCGTCCTTCTACTTGTCTCTTTAACGTTACAAGTTGCCATGACGAGCTTGTAGCAATTTCATGAAATAACAAATGGACGTTGTTCCAACTGGTTCACAGCTTAAGTAGCTGTGAGGTTTTACTTCTGCAATTGGAAACATTTAGAAATTTAGCTCAGGTCAAATGTGGTGCACAAAGAGGGAATCATTGAGAAGGAATGGGTTTTTGCAGGATGTTTTACCAATCCACAGCCATCTGGTGAATTTTTACAAGCAGTTGGTCATTGGTGTTCCTAGAAACATGTGGTGAGCCCTTGTGGTAGCATTATTGTAACTGATATAATAAATCCAGTCATTACAAAATACCAGACTTTATCCAGAAACAAACAAGCCAACCATTTTAGCTGGTAGTTGCACCAGGGGTTCAAGTGTGACAGGTTATGTTGATGGGTTGACTTCTATAAAGGAACTGGTCAAGATTTTCCTTGACATATCATATTTTGACATTTTGCCTCCATAATTTAGGTATTTTTAACATAAATGTGTTCCATGCAATCTCGGGGGTTCATGGGCAAACATTGCATTCAAGGTATTATTAAGGTTACAATATGAATTCATTTCTTGATATATATAACCATTTGAAATGCAACTTGCATTCACATTAGATCAGCCAGAAAAGAAAAACAAGACATCCTAATAGTTTGCAGTCACATTCTGATCATAATTTTAGTTTGAAAATTCATTCAAGTAATAAATTTTTAGCGTTGACACTTCACACGTTTCTTGTCATTGGCTTATCGAGTAGAGTTTAGTTGTAATATTTGTTTATTGACCTGTCAAATCTAACCTGACACACTAGAGCTGTATGTATGTGAGAGGTGAAGGCTGGACTGCAAGAGCTTTGACATTTTTCAAGACAAGGAAATCAGAGACTGAGGGTTATTTTTTGTGAAGTTTAGGTCATGGTTCCAGCTATTTCTTCATCAAAACTAAATTTGCATTTAATCAATATTTTTTGCATCTTTATCTGTCGTTTGGTTCAAAAGAATCACATGTCCATGCAAACACAATTCGACAGCTATAAACTATGCCCTAAAACATTTGTACTGCCAATTTTGTTTGATTCTTTCACTGCTGCTGATTAATTAATTATCCAAAATAACTGAAGCCTTTCTCTGTTTATTGCACTGCTGGTTAAATACTTTTTTAGGTACTGATCAAATGATTGTTGTAAGTCCTGGCATTGAATACAGTATTTGTGATGAGGTGTTAAAGAGTATTAAACTAATTATAGTTGAAACCTGTCCTTTAAAGGCATTTGAAAAGATGGCACACCTTTAACTATGGTAACCACTGTAAAAGCTTCACTAGTGTGCAATCATTGCCATCTTTGCAATCAGTCTACAGTCAGAAAATTTTCTCTTCACGATAACTGGATGATTATTCTGAAATGCATTTGAAGTGGATAGGACAATTTATGAATATTGGGTTGTGATATTCACGAGGGCTGGCAAATTAGAGAGTATACCTCTATGACAAAGTAGACATCTTTTCCCTGAGATTATGGATATGCCATCCATACTAGTGTGAAACATTGCAGAACTGACTTCACATACCCTACATCTAAAAGCTCCTAAACAATGCATGACCATTCACTGTCTTGGCTTCGTCTGTTTATCTTATTCTTTTGTTTTTCTTCTTTCTCTTCCTTCCTTCCTTCCTCCCTTCCTTCCTTCCTTCCTTCCTTCCTTCCTTCCTTCCATCCTTCCCTCCTTCCATCCTTCCTTCCTTCCATCCTTCCTTCCATCCTTCCTTCCATCCTTCCTTCCTTCCTTCCTTCCATCCTTCCTTCCTTCCTTCCATCCTTCCTTCCATCCTTCCTTCCTTCCTTCCTTCCATCCTTCCTTCCTTCCTTCCTTCCTTCCTTCCTTCCTTCCTTCCTTCCTTCCATCCATCCTTCCTTCCATCCTTCCTCCCTTCCTTCCTTCCTTCCTTCCTTCCTTGTTTTTCCTTGTTCCGTTGTTGTCCTTTTTTGTTTTTCATGATTTTTCTTTCTCGTCTACTTCCTTTTCTCCCTTCTTCCTTTCCTTTTTTTCCCTTTCTCTTCTTACTTTCATCCTCCTTTTTTTCTATCTTTCTCTTGTTTCTTTCTGTTGTTTCCTGTAGTTCTTTCCTTTTTTCCCTCGCTTATTCTTTCTCCTTTCTTGTGGCTCCATTTATAACCCTTACAGTTCATAACCATCCTTTCTTCAAACCCTATAACCTCAAACTAAATACCTTCCTTTTTAATTTTTCCTCGTGACCACTAGGAGGCCAACGCAACTGGATCCAAGTGATCTGCAATGGTGGTGTTGCCGCTGTCGCATCCGTGCTTTATCTCATAGAGGTTGGCTCTGGTGAACGAGCCGTAGACTTTGCACACGACTTCAACGCTTCGGTATTTTCAATGGCTTTACTCGGTTCACTGGCGTGTAGCAGTGGAGATACTTGGGCTTCGGAAATTGGTTCTGTGTTTTCCAATCAGCCTCGCTTGGTGACGACGTGGAGGAAAGTACCAGTAGGTACCAATGGAGGGGTGACCCTGATTGGTACTCTGGCCAGCGTACTAGGTGGAGGTGTTGTAGGAATCGCATACTATGTGACCATATCAGTGATCATGACTTACGTGATGAACGGTAATTTTCCGCCTCAGTGGCCAATAGTGGTAACCGGGTTCCTCGGGGGGTTTTTGGGATCTCTCATTGACTCGTTTATAGGTGCGCAGTGGCAGTACTCCGGTTACTGTGAGGTTAAGAAGAAAATAGTTCATGAACCGTCAACTACTTCCAAGCATATTTGCGGAAAAGCAATGTTAAGTAATCATGGTGTGAACTTTGTTTCTTCGTTGGCGACAGCCGTTGTAATGCCTGTCATAGCTTATGCTTTGTGGGAATATATCTAAAGTAGATATCTGAGTAAGATTTTGATGTTTACTGTTTTGAATATTTGCCTGGCAATAGCAGAAATATCAAGCGAATACTTTGTGATAACACCAATAGTTACACCACTATACAATTATTTATTGCTAAGCTTTTGGTCTACTGGTTCAGACCTTCATTGAAGCAAGATGCCGAGATGACCGGTACGCTCAAAAACGCTGTTTTTGTCTTTTGTCAGCGTTTTTCCTGCTTGCAAGAAGCCCAACATCTTCCAGTTAAATCTCATATAGAATTTTGCTGCATACCGGGTTCTTGATCCGGCATATCCCTTGAACTTGTATGTATGCCAATTTACTGGAAATCCAATCTTATTTTAAGCCCACGATTATTACCCCAAATCCGTCTTCCTCTTTCAGTCCTTCCGGGAGCATGAAAATCTTCTGTGTTCGTACTTGAGAAAAAAAAACTCCGAAGAAGGGCAGTCCAGCGGACGATCTGACGGTCAGAAATTCCGTAAGCGAATGACGTTTAAGGGCTGATTTCCTCTTGATGTAAAAAGTCACACTGGTGACAATTCCATTGTGAAAAAGTTGACCTGAAGTCAACTTTTCCGCTAGGCATTTTGCGTCAGTCAGTATTAGCCAATCACCTCAAAGAATGACATCGCCCGCATGAGAAATATGAAAAGTAAAGAGGGAGAGACAGCTGGCACTGATATGACCACTGAATAATTAACTCCGTGTGGTCCTTTTTTTGTCCGCAGTTTGTTTGGGTTTTTTTTCGCTACTGCTTTTTTCTCCTCACGAGCACCTTCGTTTCATGAGTTTTGCTTGCGTTGCACTCGACTTCTCAAAGCTGTTTGAGTCACTTACCAAAGTCGTCAAATGTACTGTTATTTCTAGCATTCACATCAGAGCTTGAACATTTGTCTAAGATGCTGGTCAAGAAGATGGTCGCGGTTGGAAATATGAGGACTTAAACGTTGAGAGTACCGTCGTAACACGATACATCGATGACTTAGGACGAGAGCAGAAAGTGATAATTTAAGTAAACGATCTGAATGTTACACAAAAATGTTCTGCTTGTGGAGCTTGGTTGGATGAAGGATGGTCTGTGGACGTTCAGAGAGCTTGTTTATGCAGAAAACCCATTTCGGAGCCCAAAAGGGTAACGACCCCCGCAACCTACTGATGACCGGTAATACGCTCTAACCATTAAGCTACCGAGACTCAGATGGAGAGTGAAGGTTACAAATGTGTACATCCTGTAACCTGATGACCCGTGAGACAATAATCATTGAGCTACCTACACTCAGATGGAGAGTGAAGGTTACAAAGGTGTACAATTTGCGACCTTTTGATGAACAGTGAAACACTCTGACCACTTAGCTATCGAGATTTGGACGGCGAGCTCTGGTACGAGTGTGACATATTTGCTGCCTATGCGGCAGCCTCGATATTTTAATCGTGATGTCGGATAAAAATGTTGCATCCAGTAGGCTTGGACCGGTCATTGTGCCATCTCGCCACCGAACAATGACGAACCGTTCTTCCACGGTACGATGGCGCAATGACCAGTCCCAGCCTGACATGCAAACTGCATGTGGGAGAGCTTTGTGATGTCATGTGACGATATGTGGACGTTCGTCAAGCTCATACCTCGGAAAAACGATTTCTGAATCCCAGACGGGGATCGAACCCGCAACTTCTTGACGACCGGCGAGACGCTATTATCATAGAGCTACCAAGACTCAGATGGTGAGCTAAGGTGAAGTTCGACATATGTGCTACCTAAACGGAAGCCAATATATGTTGATAATGATATTGATGAGATATATTGTGGAAGTGTGGGAGTTTAGAAATATCTGAAGATGACAGATGAACGTTCGTCAAGCTCACACCTCAGAGAAAACGATTTCGGAATCCCAGATGGGGCTTGAACCCGCAACCTTTTAATGACCGGTAAGACGCTCTAACCACTGAGCTAAGAGACGCAGCGAGTTCAGGTGTTTGTTCGACATATGTGTTGCCTGTCGGTAAATCGTGACAGTTTTTCTCGCGATATCAGTATTTATAGTTTGGAACGATGCATTTAAATACTGATTATTATATATGAATCAACAAAGATAGGAAGTAGTCTACAGTTCAGTAATCCTGACTAAAAACGATAATTCGTGACAAAGTAACGAGAAGAAATAATGCTGAAACTAATACAAGTAGTATTTGTAACTCTATTTAATTGCGGTTATCTCTTCAAGCAGATGTTATTCCCAAGCCTATTCTTGTATCCATTACTTTACAAATGATGGGAGTAAAAATAACGTACAACTTTATCCATTGTCACGGCAGTGGCGTAGCGAGGGGAAGACAGGTAGCGACATATTCCTGGACGCGGTTATCGGGTAGCACCAAATTTTGGACGGGGAAAAATAGTACCGTAATAAAATGTACGTTACCACGAACTCGCAGAATGTGGACTGATCGGCTCATAATCCTTCAAACATTCTAAACGATTCAGTTGCTCGACCAGAAACAAGTAAAGTGAGCAGTTTTGTTTCTTACATTCTCGAAATTTTGCGGGGCGAGCTTCCCTACCTTAAACTCCGAAAGGATGGAGCCCGGATAGGCGCCAGCGTAGACCTTATCTCCGGGCGCCAGAAACTCGCAAAGCCACTGTCACAGTGTGAAAAATAGCTATTTTGCAAAATATATGGATTACTTTATTATTGATTCTGGAAACCTATTCCAGGCCTGAACGTCCGAGTGGCTAAAATTTCGTTTTGCATTATTTTGATTACGTTTAGGTGACAGCAGTAATTTGCTGTTCTTTCTTTAGTAGTGGTTCTCACATTCAAGATGGCAGACACCACAAACGCATGCTTGTGTCCTCTGTAGAGATCATATTTTAGCTAGAGGGGACATTGTAGTTAAATGTCACTCAACCGCAGAGGAGAAATTGATTGCCGCCATATTGGACAAATTTGGGGATGGGGCAAAATAAACATGCCCGGATGAAAAGTTCAAGGTCGTAGTAAAAGACAACTTCACCGTTGTCTCTTGTTTTTGTTTTGTTTTTTTTTGGTTTTGTTTTTTTTTGGTGGGGGGTTGGGTTTTTTCCTTTCTTTTATAAAAGAATGTAAAATAATCAAAGCAATAATAAATATAATAGCTGACTGAGTCTTACTTAATAAGTTAAACACGAGGGAAAGAGAGAATTTCATCCGATAGCCGAACCCCCAAAAACCGAGAAATGTGTTGAACAATCTAGGCGAAGAAGATTTTTTTTTACATATTTTGAGATGACTTTTTCTGTGTTGTTGTTGGGGTCTTTTTATTTTATTTTTTATTTTTATCCAGTTTCTTCCATATATTAATCGATCTTAATGCTTCGCACAATTTGGCCATGGCGACCTCATTAAATGTACTATAGTAAAATTTCAGCTCTACTAACAAGTGAGGTGAAGATGAAACCTTAGCTAAAGCTGCTGCACCACTCGCACCAATCTTGTTGCGACCTAAGTCAAGATTTTTAACTTCTCAAGTGAATTTAATGCCTGGCACAATTCTGTCATGGTGCTCTTATCTAGACTAGTATTATATAACACAAGTGTCTCCAGTGACTGAAGTGATGGTAACACCTTATCTAAAGCTGTTGCACCATTAACACCAATCTCGTTGTCAGCTAAATTAAGATGTTTTAACTTCTTAAGTGAATTTAATACCCAGCATAATTCTGTCGTGGTGCTCTCATCTAGACCAGTATTATATAACACAAGTGTCTCCAGTGACTGAAGTGATGGTAACACCTTATCTAAAGCTGTTGCACCATTAACACCAATCTCGTTGTCAGCTAAATCAAGATGTTTTAACTTCTTGAGTGAATTTAATGTCCGACACAATTCTGTCATGGCGCTCTCATCTAGACCAGTATTATATAACACAAGTGTCTCCAGTGACTGAAGTGATGGTAACACCTTATCTAAAGCTGTTGCACCATTAACACCAATCTCGTTGTCAGCTAAATTAAGATGTTTTAACTTCTTAAGTGAATTTAATACCCAGCACAATTCTGTCGTGGTGCTCTCATCTAGACCAGTATTATATAACACAAGTGTCTCCAGTGACTGAAGTGATGGTAACACCTTATCTAAAGCTGTTGCACCACTAACACCAATCTTGTTGTCACCTAAATTAAGATGTTTTAAGTTCTTAAGTGAATTTAATGCCCGGCACAATTCTGTCATGGTGCTCTCGTCTAGACCAGTATTATATAACACAAGTGTCTCCAGTGACTGAAGTGATGGTAACACCTCATCTAAAGCTGTTGCACCACTAACACCAATTTTGTTGTCAGCTAAATTAAGATGTTTTAAGTTCTTAAGTGAATTTAATGCCTGGCACAATTCTGTCATGGTGCTCTCATGTAGACCAGTATTATATAACACAAGTGTCTCCAGTGACTGAAGTGATGGTAACACTTTATCTAAAGCCGCTGCACCACTAACACCAATTTTGTTGTCAGCTAAATTAAGATGTTTTAACTTCTTAAGTGAATTTAATACCCGGCACAATTCTGCCATGGTGCTCTTATCTAGACCATTATTAGATAACCAAACTGTCTCCAGTGACTGAAGTGATGGTAACACTTTATCTAAAGCTGTTGCACCACTAACACCAATCTCGTTGTCTGCTAAATTAAGATGTTTTAACTTCTTAAGTGAATTTAATGCCTCGCACAATTCTGTCATGGTGCTCTCATCTAGACCAGTATTATATAACCCAAGTGTCTCCAGTGACTGAAGTGATGGTAACACCTCATCTAAAGCTGCTGCACCTCTAGCACCAATCTCGTTGTCACCTAAATCAAGATGTTTTAACTTCTTAAGTGAATTTAATGCCGGGCATAATTCTGCCATGGCGAGCCCATCTAGACCAGTACTACATAACCGAAGTTCCTCCAGCCTCGAAAGTGATGGTAATACCTTCGCTAACTCGGTTGCTCCATTAAAACCGATGCCATTACCAGAAAGGCTAATTTCCTTTAACATCTTAAATGAACGTAATGCTGCGTAAAATTTGGTCAAGGTTACATCATCAAGATCAGTATTGTCGCACTCCAGCACTTCTAACAACTGAAGTGATGGTAAGTTTTTAGCTAAAGTTACCGTACGTCGTGAATACACCACTTTGAACTGGAAAGCAAGTCCTTTCAACTTAATACCATTCACTGGACTTATCTCTTCCATAGTTTTTAAGACGGCTGTCTGAACTCTTGTGGATACTCCGCTGCACATGTTCAAGAACTATAGTAAACAATGAAATAAGCTCAAGACGCGTGTCATAAAATGAATGGAACAGATATAGTTAATGTAACACAAGAACTGCTAATTTGTTTTCTTAATTATGTTATTTTGTTACCTTAAATGACGTAACCTGGAAAAATGGCGTATCTGCTTTAACTACTGACCTGATCCTTGATGTAATATTTAAAGGCCGACAATGAGGATTAGACCTGGCTTTCTCAAACTCATTAATAATTCACGTAGAAAAAACAAAAGAAATACATAATTAATCAGTATTTAGAAATCAGAGGATGACTACAGCTGAATTTTTCCAACTTTCGGCTGGATTTTCGCCTAAAATACTAGTTCGTTTAAGAAGTAATTTCAAACACTCGTTTAGTGTTCTTCCTCCGATTTCTAGATACCTCGAAACTCGTTAAAAAAAACTCGGCTTCTCGTTTCTCCGAATCTAAAATCGGAGAAAGAACACCAACTCGTAGTTGAAATATTACTTCGAGTTCGCTCACGTGGTGCCATTCAGCACGTCCGATTGAATGATAAACTCATGAATTATTAATGAGTTATTAATGATGGTATCAAAAACGAGAAAGCAAATGAATCGCGAAGAGCACAGCCACGAGAGATTTATGGCTTTCAAGTGTTTTATGAACGAGATCAAACACGCAGAAAGAACTTTTGAAATGGCTTCTCGGATGAAATAAAGAATAATGAACGTTTTTTGTGTCAATTCTATTAGGAACATTAGATTAAGATTAATTGTTCACTAGTGCTTGAAAAAGCGCTCAACTCTAGAGTTTGATCACTTAGCAAACACTCCTGTTTAACTGGTGCATTAAAGCGCAAACTCGTGATGCAAAACAGGGCCCTGATTGGATAAATATCTCAGTAGTTATTTGTAAGTTTGAGAAGTAACATATCAAGCACAAGTGACAAGGTTTTATCCGGATATCCAACACCGACAAGGACTTTTGCCTGAGTCTTAAGCCCCTGCCAGAAATTCATAGTAACCGCTGTCCACAAGATGATTGTTCTGACAGTTCATGTATCTTGGTGGTGTGGATAGCTTGTTCCACTTGAGCTCCAGTGACGCGACATGATTTGCTGTCAGTAGATCCGGAAGACTACGCTGTTGCCAAAGAATTAACGTTTAGGCTCAAAGTCGCACTGATTTGAAAATAAAGGGTACAAAAGTAAATAGGGATCCTACTATTATGACAATTCCAGAAAAAATGAACACGGAATGAACGGTAAATGTGTCTTCTTGGAAGCCAGTCTAGATAAAGTACCAGTGACATGTTTTCCCTATTTTGCTTTGAAGTACACAATTCAAAAAAAACGAATTGGTAGACTTAACTAACCAGGATGGTTTAGAGTAACAAATTGTTCTTAAGCTTATGTTCTATTTTTTGCGCCTTTATTTTTTCGTATTTTTCAAGATTTCAAACAAAAAGAAGGTCAACGAGGCATTCGTTTTTCATGATCGACACACAGAAAGAATGACCTGGGCACACGTTGCCCTCCCCCCTAAACTTTTTTGAATCGCATCACTAAACTGCGCTTTTGCAATGAATCGCTGGATTAAACTGACCTCGCTGATTCCTTATCTTCATTTCAGATTCGTCTTATGAAACGTATTGAACGCCAAAACTTAAAACCTAACTTAGTGTTGGTTACAGTTACACCATTACGGTCAGTTGGGGAACGAAAAGTCGTACTGCCAGTCCTTTTTCCCCAGTGAAATTAAGCGTTTGTACGTTTACCACCCAATTAACGATTACTGGAAAGCAAAATAGGTTACCCTTTGTTGCCTGAACTTAAGAGCTTTTATCCCATGGAGTTCTGCATACGATCTTTGTGTTTACAATGAGGAACAACAGATAGCTTCATTAGGTGTACCTTTTGTAGCTCACATCCAGGATATATAGTAATAGAAGTGATTGGAAAATTCGCACTTTTAACCAACTTTAAAAAATCATCACTGTCCAGCAGCTCAGGCAAAACATCCAGATGCCCAGTATCTCGACATTCCTTCATCACTGTTTGAATGTTGACTATAAAAGCAAAAACACGTCGGCTTGGAAGTTGTACTAAGGCTACATTTACACGACAGCAGAAGTCTTCGGATTCAAGCAGTATTCGGGACCACAAAAAAAATTATACTCGGATTCGTTTACTGTTTACACAGCAAAAATATCTGGATTAATTGCATGCTTGCATTAAAGCACTGCTTTCTCGTCTATGCTTGGACATAAATCGTTACAAATTTTATTGAAAGTAACGCCGGACAACCGAAAAATTTCTTTCCATTCTTTGTTTATTACAAACTCTAATAAAAAATTGTACCACTACTGGCTACTTCAGCTGTCATTCACAAAAACGAGAAAGATTTCTCCAGAGTCTTAGCTGTCCGGATTCAAAGTATCCAGATTCTTTTCCGGATTCGTATTTATCCGGATTCGTGAGCAACCCGAAGACTTTCTGTACCCGATTCGTCACTTAAGTGTAAACGGATACTTTGAATCCGAATAAAAAGTCTCCGGATTGTCTACGAATCCGGAGAAATTTGGTCTAGTGTAAACTTAGTCTAAATTATGATCTTTATTTAAGGTGATGTTACACGGGAGGATTTTTAACGACGATTTTTAACGCAACAATGTTGGGCAGAAATCGTGGCGTGGCAAACGAGAAAATTTTTTGTGCGTCATGTTGCACAACGGGAGTGTTACACTGAACGATTTTGCGAAATTGAAATTACGTTCTTAGAATCCTCCATACGGCAAAGAGTTTGCTAGCTGTGTATTGCTCGTCAAAATACCTCGACCAAACGACATGTTGCTTCGCTCTTTGCTGTTTTCCCTACTTTTTCACTTTTATTATCCCGTAAAACAGGATTTGCTTCAAAACATTTTATCAACTTAACTCTTTAAAAGTCATAAAAGCCGCTATCAACCAGTGAGCTTTCATTTGGAAATATGGTCTCTCTTCCTGTTTCATTGTTAGAGGAAACTACTGAAAAAAACTCCTTGGTCTCTTTCAACTTCCGCCATTTTGTTTACATCCCTGCACTTACTATTGAACTCTAAAATGATTTGAACGATATGTCATTGTTCTAGGCCTCACGATTGAATGAAGCCGACACGGCAGTGATGTTTTCTGATGGAACTTTCCGTAGAGACTCTTTCCTTTATATCTTTCTGTATGGTGTTGTTGAAGCAGTTGTTTCTCTTTTTCTTCTCCAAGCAATTCCTCATTCCGTACAGCAACAAGCAGCTCCTCTTCACATTGGTCTAGGTAGTTTTTCAAGTTACAAACTTTTACACTCACACAGTCTTCAACACTAATAAGCCCTCTTCCTCTCCAACTTCTTTTTACATATAACCTGTGAATATCACCATTTCCATGGGTGATATTGGGTGATTAATCTGGGTGATTTCTATCACTATTTCTATTTCTTCAGGCCAATAATACGTATGGTGCGCCTGAGAAAATGAGCTCAAATCCAGCACCGAGATTTGAAATCTTAGCGACAAATCATTCATGTATCATGTATGGAATTCATTCTTTTTCGGTATCCTCTTCTATCTGGTTCAGTTTTCAAATAACACTTCATTGCAAGTTAGTTCAATTCCATTGTCCAGTTCATCCTAACATTAGCAGTAGCCTGATTATGACCTGGGGCTGGCTGCTGTGTCCCAGCACCCCTTGCCGAACGCAACACCGTCACCTTTACTGTTTCCAGTCCCCTTTACTTCGTTATTTATGTTTATTGTAGAAGACATTATTACATCATACACCGTATGAACTGCATTTCTTAAGTTACTGCTGACTAATGTTTTTATTCAAGACATTAACTCTAAGAAAGTTGCCAACCAAGGCTGATGAGAATTTTCTCCCCAGAAACCAGATGAGTTGCCTTCACTAAGGTTAAATCCAGCGACTCCAAACTGTTGCAACACCAACACGGACGGATTGGGGGGGCTACCAGCACTTGCCGAAGGTGCCACCCCAGACTCTGGAGGGCGGAGGCGTCCATATCCCCGTGGTAGGCTAAAGCTCCACCTTGTCCTACCCCAGTGCCCAAATTATTATTATTATTATTATTATTATTATTGTCATTATCATTCTCATCATCATTATTGCTATTGCTATTGCTATTGTTATTGTTATTGCTGTTGTTGTTGTTGTTGTTGTTATTGTTAATGTTATTATAGATTTATCTTGTTTTGTACCTTCTTTCTATTTCCACACCAATTGAAGTCTTACCTTATGCCGGTGGGTTTTTCCATTTTCGAAGGCGAGCTTGGATCCCTTACATTTGATTTTATTGCAAGTGATTTTTACCATAGACTCAATAAAAAGTTCTTTTTCTTTTGACACTACGCGTATAAGGATGATCAGAGTGTATTCTATTACCTTGGTTTGCGCCCAGTTCTTTATTGTGCGACGGTGATCTAGATGGCATATCCTGTTCAATGAAAAGAATCATGATGAGAAGTTTTGAAAAAAATACAACATAAAACATGTTCCGAACAGGAACATCTTGAAAACTCAGAACACGAGTCAAAATCAGGACGAAAGTTGAATTAGTAATATTTCGGTTTTATTTCAAAATCATCATCAGACCAATTGAAATTACATAGTGTACGCAGAGTTTATATATACATAGACGAATAGCATCATTCTGAATAACCTTAGTTAACATAACAATAAACCGGCATGGGTAAAGCAATAGAGTGAAACGGAAATGGGTGACAAAGTGGCGAAAATGGCATGTGGCTGTTAAAGGTACAGAAGAGGCAGTGAGAATTAGGAAAATAGTGTAAGTTCTTTACTGGCCTTAAGACCAACGTTAATGTAAAGAGCTTCTAGAAATAAGAGCAAGTTAGGTGAATAATATTTGCATGAATGAATGATTTTGATATTGTTAAAGATAAGGTTTCTAATATTAGAAGAAATGTTGCTAAGCAAAGAAGTGTCATGTAAGCGGTCAAAAATTTGATTTAAATTAATAAGGTGCTGTGCATGTTCACAGTGGAGAAAATGTGCTACGGAGCTACATTTGAGTTGAGGTGAATGATCGGTTGGGCGTTTATTGAGACAACGGTCAGTTTTGCCGATATACTTAGAGCCGTAACCAGGACAAGAAATTTCATAAACAAGATTACTTTGAGAGAGATCCGGAACTTTATCTTTGTTAGAAAGGAAGCAGGAAACTTTTTCGTTAGAATAAACCACGATACAATTAACGGGCTCTTTCAGATGTCGTTGGACTTTCTTTACGCAATGTTTCACGAGATTTTCACCTTTTCTCCCGATATAAGAAATTCGGAACCAGATTTTGGGGCGAGTGTCATCAACTGATGAGGCAGGTTTACTCATATTACTAAAATACTTTTTCATTAACCTTTTAACCCATGAGTGTTTTTGATCGAATTTGGAAAGCTATTCCAGGACATAAAAGATTTAAGTATCTTGTTGCTACCAATCATCAATGCTCTATGGAAAATAGATTTAATCCAAGCCACTTTGCGTGGAAAAGGCTCAAAGCTCGAGAAATGTGTATATTGACCAGCGTGAATATCTTTACGATACACATCTGTTTCCAAATCACATATCTTGATATACAAAACGTGTATTACATTGTTAGAGAAGGTATCAACGGTGAACTGGAAATTTTTATTAGAAGAGTGGAATTTGGCTAATACAGTAGGAATATCGCAAGGTTTTATAAGTACGAGCGTATCGTCAACATAACGTCTATAAAATTTAATGATTCTGGAGTGAATTAAATTGGGAATGACAAGTTTCTCAAATTCGGTAAGGATAATGTTTACTAAAACTGGGCCTAGAGAGAAGCTCATTGAGACACCGTCAACTTGTTGAAAAAGTTGGTTGTTAAACGAAAAGGCGGTTTTGATACAAGAATCCAAAAATAACTTTTTTAAAGTTCGCTTGCTCAAATTAAAGTTTGTTTATTTATCATTATAAATTCGATTGAGAATAACGTTGAGAGTTTGTTATGTTAATTAGGGTTATTCAAAATGATGTCATCCGTCTATGTATGTATAAATTCTACATACTTGCTGTAATTTTAATTGGTTTGAAAATGGTTTTGAAATAAAACCGAAATTTTACTAATTCAACTTTCGTCTTGATTTTGATTCGTATTGAGTTTTCAAGATGTTCCTCTTCGGAATATGTTTTATCTTATATGTAGTTTTATATCAACATTTATTTTGTTGATACTCTGTTTACTAATTTTAATATTCTTTAACACTTTTGTTATTATTTGCATTTGTTGGTTTTCTTTACTAATGTTTTTTGGTATTTGAAGATATTTAATGTCTCATTTCAAACTTGGGGTTCCATTGTTCTTATTCTTTCTCGTTACACGCTTTTCCTTTAGTCGATTGAATTAATAAAATTTGCTTGGACTACTGTTTGAGTACGAAAGATCTGCTAGGGAGGACTGAAATCCTGAAAAGGGGATGCAAAACGTATTCCTGAAAATTCTTGAAAGTTCCAAACGCTCAAACTTCCATTCTCAGCGTAGCAACCGAAGATTTTTATAAGTATTTTGTTTTTTCGATATCCTATTCGAATTTACATAGTAACACAGGAGGTTGCATTTATACGTATAGAAGTAATACGATGCAGTTAAAAGAGTGAAGTGTTCACTGGCGCAACTACAGGGTGGGAGCCCACGTGAAGCCCACGTGGCCACGGCCAAAAGGCATTAATTACGGGTCCCGAATATTTTGTGACGTCATTATTATTTTCATGTCATGACATTATGAATTTGATCGGATAAAGTTTCAAACTATTTTCAATTAGCCGCAAGATTGAACTGTCATACTAAGACAAAAGTTTGATCCAGCGCCTCTTTAATTAATCGATCTATTTATGTGTGACAGATTTACCAAAGAATGAAAATGAACGAGCATATGAATTTTTATTATTTGGTATGCCATGGTATTGGCCTACACATTTTCCTCTTTGCCATATAAAGCATGAATGCTCCAGAATTAACTTCTTTGAAAAATTTGGCTTACTACGAATTCCTAAGCCAAGTAGTTGATTGGGCTACGTAATTACAAGTCAAATATGCTGCAACATTTTAAGTGCATGATATGGTTGTTACATGGATTAAAGCTAATCTTTTAAGGTTGTTTATCCATAAAAACTTACCAGCAAGGTTTCAGCAATCTGAGTTAGTGAATTGTTACCTTCTAGCCCAGATTGTAATTCTTCGGCCATTGGTTCTGCTTGATGTTGAACATCAAGTATCGCAGTCGAAAGATCGTCTATGATCAGTTGTTGTAACTCAGTTGTTGGAGACAAATTTCGCTGCATATTAATGTTGCCAGATGCTGGCGAGGTATGCATGGCGAAAGGCAATCCTGGAAGGTTACATTGCGATGAAACGGAATTCTGAACAGGCCAAGCAGCTTGTTGATATGAGGTAGAACAGAACGGAACATCTTGGCCAGACGCTTTGTTAAACTGCTGGCTACAGGATACAGTTGAACTGAATGAAGATATCTGAGGACCTTCTTGTTGGACAAGTGATCCTGGCGAGCCAGGAGTTATTAAATTTGCGGAGGTTGTACAAACGCCGTTTGAATTAAAGCCAGAAGCTTGTTGCAAACCTTGAAAAACTGTCTGTGCTAGTTGTGGGTCTTGAATAATGAGTTTGGTAATTTCTGTACCTACGTCCAATGAAGGATTACTAGCGACGTCCAAAGAAGTCGTCACTGTATTACTGCTCACACTTTCAGGAGCGCGTTCCAGCATAAGACGAGAACTCTCGATTGGTGGTGGTACTAGCACTTGCGTTGGTCGAGGATTAACAGACAATCCTGCGTTTGGGACGAATGAATTAGAAATGCTGTTTGACGATAGCAGTGACATCGGTTTCGGCTGTATATCTCGATAAACTGTCATGCTTTTTGGCTTCTTAGGTGCAGAAGGCATTATGTTGACTTTAGTGGTCTACATATAAGATAACATATTACATGGTTTTAGTTCCTACATGATATAAATGAGTTCTACTCAGTCACACAAGCAAAACACAATCTCAGTTTAAACGTAGGATATTAATCTTTTTCTGTCCAAGAGGTCTCCCTTTGACGAGTAAAATCGGCTGGCGTAAGCCAGAATAAAATACCGAAGTCGGGTATGGACCTGGAAGGGCTAAACTTCCAAGGGTTAAATGCTTAAAACGCCATTAAATTTCTTAGAATAGCTTTCTTAATTTTATGTTATTTAATTTTAGGCTTAGTGATGGGGTTGTATTTTTGTCTTGAATGGATCGCTCATCTTTTATGTTCTTTCTCAGCATAAGAGTTTTAGCTTTTCTGGGAGTATTGATGGTTAAGTTTCTTCACTTAAAAAGGAAAAAAAAGGGCACGTCATTTTTTCACGTTTATTTTCGAGTAATTGTAAAGACAACCCTTTTTACAACCTTTGCCAAAAAAAGTAGGTCAGAAAACGGTAATGTGGATTTTCTAGGTATATTTAACTGAGTAACTACGCTAATCTCTTGAACTAAAGAAACGATCACTTTTCTTCGCTTTTTCTCGTCAGTTTTTAGCTTTTCAATTGCATTATCCAAGTACATTACCTCTTCTTCAGTTGAAAAGCGAATGTAAAGTTTCCCTTGTCCCAGGTTGCTGTAGTAAATCTCTTCTGGATTATAATAAGAAGGTGCGATGTTTAAATATTGTAGAATATTGCTTTTGTCAGCTTTCATCAACAAATAACACTCGTTTCGAAGCTTGGGATAGATTTCCACAAGTTTATTCCTAAATTCCTTGACTCCCATTGCGAAAGGAAATTCAACCTTGCCTTTCTCGTCGAGAAACCCTAATGACAAGGTAAAAATCAACTGTTAGCGTTTAAGCTATTATAAAATTGTGTCAAACACATCCTTTGTTATATATTTATAACCAGTATAGCTATTCATTGGACACTGATATTTGCTTGTTCTTGTCCCAAGTATGAGTAAATTTTTACATGTGTTTTCTCGATTGTTTTATTGTACTGGATTGGGTGGATGCCTTTCGTGGGATATCCAGTTTGGTTCGTATCCAGCCATTTTTAATAAAAGAAAAAAGTAAAGAAAGAGCTTAAAATAAAGACTTCAAAAACTTTCATTAACCAGGTAACTTTGCTCTTTTTAACTTAAATCTTTCATCAAAATTTTTTTACCATCCCCCTGCGAGTGATCACAATCGCTGATTCCTAAATAATATGGAGAAAGGTGGGGAAGACCATTGTCTCTTCTCCGTTACAAAACGAAAATTTTCCCCTCTCACTTCGTTCAGCAACCTCTTTGACTTTAGAGTATTGGGTTAAAGAAGCGAAACCAATTTGTAAAAAATAACTACTCTGGATCCTTTAAGTCAATAAATACGTGATAATCTATGAGCCAGACAAAATCTGAAATTAATTGGAAAGAGTGATCTCCTTACATCGTTTGAGTAATCACTTTAATTGAGGCAGGTTTAGGACCTAATCCTTTTCTGTTGGAGACATCTCCCTTGCCTAGTACAATCGTCTGGAGTAAAGCCTGGTTTTCATATAATCGTCCCGATGGCCTCGATCGCCCTAAAAATGTGAAGGCGATGGGGGCGATTTGTACGATTCGCTATTTTCATTAAATCACCTCGATTGTCTGCAAGCTTTAGAACGAGCCGTCATTGCTGGATCATATAGCGAAACCTTTTGGTGCCAAACCTCAAGAACTGGCGGCATTCAATCGAAGAGCACGGCTCGTGCCTTGTCACCTGTTAGTCCATACACCCACACAATGCAGAAGATCTAGGTAAGATAAAATACGCAAGCAAAGATTTGGGGCTCACGAAATATACCAGAAGACTAGAGAAAGGAGTTAGGCGTTTATCACACACTCGTTCAAGAGCTTCGATTCCACTGTAGAGGGTACTTCTCCTCACAAATTGCCTGCTTAAAATCTTGCTCATTGCTGCGATTATTATTGCCAGTTATCGTCTAGCGAGTTGTTAAGTACCGTATAATGCAAGTATTTAATTTTATAAATAACGCTTAGTTGAACTGATCAGATTAGGACGCCATGTTGAAAGTGTTTGGGACTCAAATAAGAGCCTTGTGAGAATGATTCCGATCGCCTCGATTGCTTCAAAATGGTTTCCATATGATTGAGCGAAATTTTTCTCAATTACCCCGATCGCCTCGATCCAGCAGTTTCACTCGTTCTAATACGCTTATAGCGTCAATTCTAAACTTTAGAATAACGCTTTGAAGCTTTAAAATGCTTCCTTCAGTTCTAAATTTTAGAATAACGCTTTGAAGTGTTCCCAGATCACAATCTGGCCAACCTAATCCTAATCCTAACCCTAATCCTAACCCTAATCCTAACCCTAATCCTAATACTAACCTTAATCCTAACCCTAATCCTAACCTTAATCCTAACCCTAATCCTAACCTAATCCCAACCCTAATCCTAAACCTAATCCCAACCCTAATCCTAAACCTAATCCTAACCCTAATCCTAAACCTAATCCTAACCCTAATCCTAAACCTAACCAATCCTAACCCTAGCTCTAATCCTAACCCTAACCCTTAACCCTAACCCCAACTTTAATCCTTACCTAACACTTTGACCAACTGCTCCCAATTTTCAGAGAAAAACTTTCTACTGGCCAGATTACTTAAGTTACGATTTGACTACGCTTCAAAGCGTCATTCTAAAATTTAGAACTGACGAAAGCGTTTTAGAACAGTTCGAACGGGTGCTTGATCGTCTGCGGTCTCACCACATTTATTTTCATATAATTGCTCCGATCGCCCGAACAAATTTTGAGGCGACTGAGACGATCAAGGCGATTGGGACGATTATATGGAAAGCAGGCTTCCGTCGCAGACCGTCTAACACAGGCTAGGTAAGTCGGAACGAGAAGATTTAAATCAGTGGAATAATCACGTAATATATGGCGAATAGACCATGTAGGTGACATATCCTACTAAATTTATGGAGCTTTTTTATGTTATAGGAAACGTAAAATCGCTTTAAATTGGACATCTTTGGGGTTTTTCCCGCAATAATTCAAACAGGGATCAAGCTACTTCTGTACTATGTTCATCACGATTGTTCAGACAGCTCATGCCCTGTGGTTCCTGTAAAATACAAGTGAAATTAGTCCCAGGTTTGACCCTTAACTTCCAGATTTAAAGACTTGACGTGTGGACACTACGTTAATAACGTCTTACTATCAGGTGGTGGACCTAATCCCTCTCTTTTCAGTCTATCAATTTCAGCTTTTGAGCACATATCTTTATTGATCCTATCCACATCGCGGTAAGGAAGTAGGAAGAGTTGTGCACGTAATTTATCAGGTTGCTTTCCACGTCTTTTGGACTTCCTTACTGGTGTGGCGACTTCATTGGAAACCCAGTGGTCGGCCATTTCTTGATCTTCAGTCACTGCATCAGAGTTCATTTTCGGGGTTTCGATGCAACGTTGCTGTCTTGAAGTATTCTGTCTAAACAACGAAACGATGTGAAGGTCACAAACATTCGAAAGCATTTATTTGATATATCTTCAGAAATACTCAAACCGAAGTACCTAGATAACCATAGCGCTATACATTTTAGCTAGTACAAATTAGTAACCTTCGTTCATTTTCGGAGTGAGTCATTGTCTTGTAAGTGTACGGTAAGAGCGTCTAGGCGTGTTCATCTCCGAAAGCGCCATGATATTGAAGGTTCCCAAAGTACCATAAATATCTGCGATTTACGAACCCTTTCTTTCGAAAATATTTCAAATATGTGAGACAGTTTTTGATGCAATATACCAAATTTGAAGGAAGGCATTTGACGTTTAGATCAAACACCGAGTAGTGCGTTTGAAAAACGAAGCAAAGGCGAGCTTTTTCAAAAGCTTTTAGTGTTGTCTCGTATATCTCTTCAAAAGTAATGATATTTTAGAAGAAAATTGATGTAAAAGTTTGCTTAAATTATGCAAGTGTTCGATCATGGTCTCAAAACAGGTGCCCTGTAATACTGGGCGGAACAATGAACAGTAATCGCGGTCCACATGGGTGGATTTATTTGGGGGCGCACCAAGGCGCACGCGCCCCTTCTTGGTTCGTTGTCATTTAATTTTTTTTAATTGGTTACAAAACACTAACATTAAACACGACGGCCTGCAAGAAGATTGATGATTATTTTCAAACAGAATCGGGTCAACCTGCAAAGAAAACATAGGGTGAGTAGAAGACATTTAAATTCTAAAAACAACGGAAATGACAGCAGCATAAAAATTTTTCCACTAAAACTCCAAATTGTGGCATCAATTTGAAAAAAAATTTCTGCGTCCCCCCTTTCTCAAAATTCTGGACCCGCCCCTGTTGGAGGTCGATATGTGATATGATGGGGGACTGGAATGTACTCCTTTTCCAAGAAGATTTAATCAACAGCGGTCTTTCAATGTCACCGTAATCTCATGACTTTTTTCCTTCATACAACCAAGAATAGTGTAGATGTAATGATATTATTGGATCTTTAGACAAATCGGAGTTGATAATTTAGACATATGGTGATTGAAGTTTACACAGTGAGTTGGGTTAACCTTGCTGGTTTAGCTCCAATGTATTTGCAAGAAAAGTGATGAAAGGTTATCATTTAGCAATGTTAATATCCTCAGAAACTGTAGCAGTGGTCTTATGATATTTTTTGAGCATTCATGAAGAATTCGTGTGAGCTGTACAAAGATTTCAATTACACTACTGGCGAATTTACTCAAGTTCGACCGTCTGATCCGCGCATACTAGGTTAAACTTTTGTCTACAGCATTTGAATTTAAATTTGAATTTAAATACAAATTTGAATTTAAATAACAACTGCCAGCTATAAAGTGTGTTTAGACTTTTTGGACTTTTTAAATACATTCGCCTGGTCCATGGATAGTGGAATGCGGTGGAACATTTTTCCCAAATATACTTTTTAAACAAATACGTTTTAGAACACTTGTTCTAAAATTTTCAGGGGAAACATGCAATATGATGTATTTTTTATTCCAAGGCCTCCCCCTCGAAATTCTGCTGCGTCATCCCTTTTGTACGCCGCATTTGCTCAAATCGAAAGTTGTTTAGTTTTAAGTTGATGAAACTTTCATTTTCTCTCAATTTCCACACCATGAGAGATAATGAACCAACCTGCGTAACCCATGAAAACCCTGGGAGCGAGATTATGAGTCAATTTGGCAGGGTGATTTGACTCGGAACCCGGCGTCAGATCGGTTCGGATCGTGCTCGGATTGGGGTTCAGGTTCGCCGTAAGTCCTCACCTGAAGTGGCAAAGGTTCAAAGGTACAGTGGAACCCCGTTAATACGGTCACCAACGGGCCATAAAAATCTGGCCGTATTAACGGGGTGACCGTATTAACGGGGTGAGATCAAATTTCACAGCCGACCTCTTACGTCATCAAAACCTTGTTGGAGACGTCATGAAAGTCCCGTTTAAACAAAGACTTAATTGAACTGAGCTATAGCACAATTTAATATACTGCATCTACTAAGAAATAAACATTAATTTGTTAAGGTATTATAACTTTTCAAATAACAATGTTAGGATTTAGTAAAAGAGTCAGTGAGTTTTGATTGGCTCTTCTTTCTCTCAAGTTGGTCACTCTGGGTCCGTGAAATGACTTTCGAAAGTTCGTTTGCCGTGATAATATTTCCCCTCGACTGTAAAAACTGCAAAACATCTTCAAGGTTTGCTATTGCTTCCGAATAAGAAGTTACTTTCAAAGCCGCTACTGAAGCTCCTGCTTCTTCATCATTTGCGTCCTTGTCATCGTCGCTGTCATGGATGTGAACAGTTTCCTGGTTCGCCCCCAACTTGTTAAAAAAATTGGCTTGCCACTTGTTAATAACATTTGTATGTACGCCCACTAATAGTATCTCAAAATATATTTCCATTTGTCGACACTTTTTGAGTGACCGTATTAACGGGATTATTTCTTAACTTTGGAACATTACAATGTGGCCGTTGGCCGTACTGACGATGTGACCGTATTAACGAGGTATCTTTATTAGGAAATGTATTGACGTTTTGCCGGAACAAAAAAAAGTGACCGTAATATCGAGGTGGCCGTATTAACGAGGTGGCCGTAAGGCGGGGTTTCACTGTATATGTTAATTTTCGGACTGCAAGCAGGCTAGTGTACATTTGGACAACAGTTTTGAAAGGTGGTCTTTGTTCGAGCTGCTTGAACTTGAACAACAGTTTCGACGGTGGATGTGTGATATCTGTTCTAGCTTCAGTTCTTAGCTTCGTCTCAGTTTCTGTCAACGACAAAACCTCTCTCAGTTTGAAGAAACTCACTTTGACTGTTAGTCTTGTTCGTGATAAAGAGATGGTAACAGTCTAGTGTTAAATACTTTTTCAAATACTCTTACATTGTATGCACTCAAGATGACTTGTTCATGCCAAACAAGTCTCATGAATAGTTCTCAATCTCAGGGAGAGCGTAAGTGTGGATTTTGAAATGAAAAGCCGCCGAAAGACGCCAACCTTGTTAGAAGTTAAAGCTTTGAGAGGGAGAGAGTCAACTTGGGAAGTTCTAAGGAGAAGCTACCAGCAAATTTCTCTTCACTACTTGCTTTGCTTGAACAGCTTCTTTCTAATTTATAACTTAAGAATTAACACTTCAAGAAAGAGTATTCCACGCTTATGAATTTCGAAGCCGCCTTCTTTCTCAAATCTCTATCGTGAGGCAGATTTGAAAAATCCTGTACGGCGTAGTTGTTTGTGGTAATACGAAATCCGTCCGCAAATGTAATATCCCCCTTCGTTTAACATTTCAGGCTACGCATTTTATAGTCTATATTGCTCACTTACAAAGCTTCTACACAAATAGTAATCGCTGATATTACTTGAGAAACATTCACATGTCATGTATGTTTGATTGTAGTAAGAAATGGGTTCATAATGTACAGCCTGAACATACGAACATCTCATAATGTACAGCCTGAACAACGATTGTCGCATTCGATTCTACGTCCTGCAGTATGCGATTATCTCTCAACAGCTCAATTCTTGCCTACGATTCGTTCACGAATTTTGGAACACAACCCCAAGACATTTGTAAATGAATCGTATACGTGAGGATAAACAATCGTATCAACAGTCGTATCGTGCTCATCATCAGTTTTTACGAAATCGTTGCAATCGAATAACCAGGCGGGAATGTCATACGTAAAATAAAAAGTGCCCAAGTTATTCTGTCAGTGTATTTTGTTAATTTCGATTAACTTTCACAGCAACTTACCAGTTTTACTTTCCACACGGATATTCCACCCAGTTCATATTCTGTATTTTTGCCAACGGCACCAAAAAGTATCAAAATCAACGATATATCAACATGATTACCTGAAAATTGAATCGGAATGAGAATTCGGGGGAAAAAGACTTCATATCATGTGACCTCTAACCCTTCGCACAAAATCAGCCAATCATTTTACTTTACTAAAAGGCACTACCAAAGACAAAACAAATAAAAGTTATTCATAGCTCTCAACACCCATCACCAGGTATATTGACGTCAGGCTCTTTAAGTAAAATCAGCCAATCGCCAGACTTTGCTAAAAGTTAAAGACGATCCTTTCCTACCACTGTATGTGTATGAAACATAGCCCAGATAAAATCCATGACAGAATCCGAGTGGGACTAGTTGGCGGCAACACTGCAAAAGGGATGGATGTAACAGAACCTGAAATTTTAATTATACTTATCACAATAAGGTAAGACATTAAGGTGATGTATCGTTAAGGGTTCGAATCATTTCACGAAGTTGCCGCAAGTTCAGAATGTCGAGCTTATTCATATTGTTTGTTCATTTTGTTGCATACTTGATTTTTGACGTAGTTGATAAAACTAACTAAATTTTATACTCATCCGAGCTGGTTTGTTGGCTTACATGGGGGAGTGTGAAACGATAGCGTTGAACAACAGCCGAGTAATTTGAAGTAAACTAGGACAGTTTTCTTTAATGTCCATTGTACTATACCAAACGTTTACTATGCTCGAACCTCTATTTGCGTCGAATCTGGTACAGCGACACGCACTGTACGACTCCAATTATTGTAGATCTAGTGGGGTGAATTTGGACAAGAGAATAAACTCTCAGATGCGTGCATTCTGTTACAAGATAAGTTACGAGGCCGGAGCGCTCGTTAACAATTTTGGTAAATAACATTTTTCCAAACGTGGTTGTATCTGTATCGAAGCACTAAGATGCACTGAATGAAGAAGTGGAGAAGGTGTTCTAATGTCCTTGTGCTGGATTGCTCTCCCAAATTACCGGCGTTCGGTTTCCACGTTGGCTTTTGCCGATCTTGGGTTTCATAAACAGTATTCCGGGGATAATAATACCGAGGGTAAGAAAGTGAGGTGATAGGCGCTAGACCGAAAACCGTGTATCAAAATAACACAACCCTACTGGTAATTAATTCCTATACTTTACAAATCACCCACTGTAATAATTTGAAAGCTTCTAAAAGTCGTGAGCCACAGATGCCTGGCAAAATCAATTTTTCGATAGACAAGGGGAAACTCAAAGCTTGATGACATGGTGAATTTCGCCACAGACTGAAAGTCTGAAATCTCAGCCCAGGCTCAAACAGATATGTCTCAAAAACTTATCTTGCAATAGCATAGCGAAACCTTCAGACCGGCCTGTGAGCATGAATAACCTAATGACTTAATATAACGCTCCGTGATAAAACCGCCCAACATACTACTTTGTGATTAACATCCAAAGTTTATTCTTCTTTTGATATATTTCACTCCTAATGTTTAAGCTTCCCAATGATCACATTACTTGCCACGGCAATTGAACTTCCGCTTTCCCTTCGTGTACCACGGTTATAGTCAGTTTGTCCTTCTCTTGGTTAGTCTGTTGATTGTTGATATAAAAGCTGGCATAGTGATAGTAATTACTGGATAATAGGAGCAGTGATGAATCTTTGAGTATGTTTGGTAAGAGCAAGAAACTATCCCTTGTGCACTGCAATGGATCGTTCGTTTAAGAGAGATTATCGCTTGTATATAAACAAAACTGATAATACTGGCTGGGATTTGGCCTCTACTTTATTCCGTTTGTTTACTTGCTTGTCCAACATTCGTTCAAAACCACTACGGACGTTCAAACCACATTTTCGAGACGCTCAATACGTCCACGGTGTCAACATGTCAAAGTATCGTCGAGGAAGCCAAGTCTGTCGATAGTACTCGGTACGCCTGACAGTTCTCTATCTCAAAGCTTCCTTTAACCTTCGGCATCCTTGTTACCGCAAAGCCAAAGGTCTCTAGGGCTTTGCAGCTCATACATTTCTGACTGCCTCTCGACTTTCGTCCAGCTTCTGGTTTTGAAGTTCTACCTCATGCAGTAGATAGCCATACAGGAGTTTAAATTCTTTGACGCCCATGGCCCAAATGACTTCAACCCTTTTTGTGACATTGTGTTCAACTATAGATTTAACTTCGTCCAGACTGTACTACCCAGGAGGTTGTGGGGTAGCCCGACACGCCATCACCTTTCAACCAGTCTTCGTTGAATGAAAATCGGTCAAATACTTTTCAAGATATAGCCATTTTACTGAGCCAACACCGCATTTCGTAGATTAAATCCTTGTTGAGCTGGCTGCGGTTTACTGGCTTCGACGACTTTGGCCGAGCGAAGAGTATGGGAACGGCGCTCCAAAAAAGTGAGGACACGTTTGACCCACCAATGACCATTCCGATTTCCCCCTTATCTTATTTTCCCATGCTGTGTGGCACTTCCCGTGAGCAAAACAGCCAATCACATCCCTTGGTGAAAGCTTTCCTGACAAGTGTCGTGCTACAACCTAAATATGTATCGAGGTTGACAAGTCATCAAAGACGATCATAAGGTAAAGTTACCATTACATTCGTGGCCAACAACCTAAGCATAATAAACGCCGATTGCTCTGGATTCGTAATGGATGCAACAGATTCTCAAATTGAACTTCAGATAATATTTATAAGAATAAGGTAAGATGTTCAAATAAAATAATTGTTGGAAAAGCGGTCTATTGGATATGTGAACAAGGAAAACTCAAATTGTCAGATTACCGCAAATTTCGGGATTCCTATACAACTTTGGCTCAGGTGATGCATTCTGAATTGCATGTTTATAAATGCTTCGAGTATATTATTTTTCCTTATCAGTAATTGTTACGTACTTGCCACAGTAGTAACATGATTTTCGAAATGTATACGTCTACTGTATATCAATTTACATGTACTGAGGACCTGTTCATATGGGCCGGCCTAGCCGGGAAACTCATCTGAGTGAGATCCGCGTGTCCTTAATATTTTATATTAAAAATCATTTCGTGCTCGTATGGAAACGAACCAGCTCTGTCCAGTGAGACCTCACAGTGACATCTCGGTGAAGTGAAATGAAAATTTGCCTTAGGAACGCGTTATCCCGTGTGACCTGGATGGAAGTATTTCGCCGATGTAAACCTTTATTAGTGTTAGATGTTGTACTTTGTAAGATTGTAGAAGTAAGTTCAATTTTAATAAGTTCAGACTGATACCAACAGTCGCAATACAACGTATCATCAGCAGTGTCGAAATAAACAGCGACATGTTGCTATGATTCTCCCCGCTGAAGTGGGATGAGAGGTAGCTTGGCCTTTTGTATACCGTCTCATATATGGTGGTACACTGTGTGGCGTGTATGAGTCGAGGCTAGAAAGTATACCTGAGGAGGATCAGCATTAGGATCAGGGTTGGAATACGTTAGGATTAGAGTAAGGTTTGGGGTTAAGATTAATGTTCAGAAAGATTAGACATTCAATAAGGTTAAATAACAAGTAGCTCAAGTAGATAATTATTAAGGACGGAGATTCAGTAAGATATGCACTATATCACATTAACATATCAGATTGTGAACGCTTGAATGCGAACTGAGATCGATCCAAACGAATGTGAACTCCTTCACGGAGCGAACTGAGATCGATCTCAGATCGGTCTCAGATCGATTCAAGTTAGATCGATCTCAGTGTGAACGGCCCCTATATATACATATCAACTTATGCAAATGGGGTTGACCCTAGAGTATAATGGAGTTAGTTCGTTGTCCTTTAAGAGAGTCTTTTGTTGGTCTTTGTCGAAGTAATGGTTGTTCGGCGAAAGGTCTTCTAATTGTATTTTGTCTTGTGAACAATTAGGGAAAGTTCCAGCCCTAATCCTAACCTTAAACCTAATCCTAACCCTAACCCTAATCCTAACCCTGATCTTAATCCCAATCCTCCTCCTCAGGTATACCTTCTAGCCACGACAGTGGCGCATGAGTCAGTTTTGAAACACGTTAGTAAGCCATCCCTTTAAAACTACGGCTTGTTCGACCTACTCGTCTTTGATACTGAACAAGCTGTGGTTTCAGGGCTTCTTGCTCTTCTTATCTTTGAATAACCCGAACCTTAGAGAAAGTGATAGTTTCGGCAAAACAGCAGTAATCATGAATAAGAGACTGATACCCGTGCAGGCTTCCCCTTTACTAAGCTACTCAAATGGATCCTTAAGGTCGTTTCCAAGGCGACCTCTCAACTCCAAACCCCCGTACACATTACTACACAACTCGCCTTTTTCAAAAGCTAGCATGAACAGCTTTTGGGAAAGGTTCCTTGTCAAGGAAATATTGTCAAGGGAAACGTGGTCGTGTGTACGCCACTTAACAACCAGTATTAGAAAGTAATTTATGGAAATGTATTCGTTGTATACACTTTGCCTCCAAAGGGAAGCACTTGAAGAGGTCACACGGTATCGTTAAAGAGGTCACACGGTATCGGTAAAGAAGGCTGATATACCATTGCTTGTTTCCATGTCACGCGCGTTTAAATATCGATATGTCTGAAACATGTCTGAAAAAAACAGCATGTCTGTAACTACTTGTTCATGATCACTACATAGTGCTTTATAAATGAAATACATTCACAAATAATTGTAAAAGTATACTACATCCTTATACTCTATTACTCTCAACAGGTTACACAACCAACAGCTCCTGTATTTTATTTCTATTTCATCGTGGAATAGTCCTGGCTTCGTTAACGTGATTGTTTTCATTGACCGGAGTTCGTCGGATGAGAACACTGGAAGTGCGAGCGAAAATGACGGTAATGTTTGTGCCCTCTTCAATTTTACGAGGAAATCGCATGACGCTAGTTTAATGTCCGTGTTTTGTGTCGGCGGAGTCTTTGACGGGGGATTCCCCTAAACATTGACGTCATGTGGCCGAGAGTTGCTTCACATATCTGTTCTTTCCTCGCGTGATATTTCAAGTGCGTGATCTAAAATTCATAGAGTGAAGTTAAAACTGTCTGAACTTCTTGATCCGTATTCGAAGAAACCTGACTGTACTAAGTTGGCAGATCATCAAAGATTCGATGGAATATCATGAACTTATGATGCTCACTTAAGTAGTTTCGATCGTATTTATGATTGATTAAACAAACTATGGAGTGTTTTATCGCGGCGAAAATGAGCCGCAGTTGATATAAATAGTGGTTATATTTAGTCAAGGACCCTCGTTGTGAAGTTGTGAAGTTGTTTGCAACCACTGATAAACAAAGAAGCGTTCGGAAAGTGATGAAGAATAGGAGAAATACGCGAAAATAGAAAAATTCGAACAAAGCACAGTGTACGTGAGGAGAAAGTAAGTTAGGACATTGTGCGGCAGGAAAGATTAAAGAATAACTATTGATGACACGGTAATAATCAATGATAGCGATGTTTATGAATTGAGTTGATATCCAACTGCTGAAAAATTATTAAGGATTTCTGTTCTACCCTTGATGTCATGATCACAGTCGATGGTCGCGTTCCCTTTTCTCGCATTTTTGGAAAATATTCTTCTATTTTTCATTTTAATTAAAGATATTTTTCAACCATGTGGTTAGTGAGATATGTTGAGTTTGATATTCATTCACTGACCTTCTTGTAGTTGTATCACAGTGACGTAACTACAATCAATATACCAAATTAGACCTGGACATCTTACAAAATCACATACTTTCTCCCCCAGAATGTAATAAATCTAACATTTCAGTCTCCTTCCGCTCTTCATTGTGTTGTTTTGTAACAAGGAATTTAATCAGCCTCAGTGCGCGAAGTACACAAAAACGACGTTTGTTGAAGACTCGAAATTGACAAGGAGGGAGAAGAGAAAGCTGGCAGTTTTGGGGGGATTCGTGTCCCGTTAATTACGTCATTGACTGTAAAAGATTTTGTGCAGAGGAATCTTCACAGGACCTCAATAAATTTTAGTGCAGATTTGAGGGAATGAATCTCAAACACTTAAATATTTCACCTGATACATCTTTAGTTGTGGAACTGTTTAGTTTCATAGAGGATGATGATTACAATATTAAACAATTTGGAGTGGCCTAATAGTGGTCCAAAATTTTTTAGGGGACCTGGATCGCCCTAGGTTATCCCTGACTCTGTCCACAAAAGAGGGGGGATGTTATGTTCGGTTCAATTAACTTATTGACAATTCATCGTTTTGTCCCTCCATCTTCTACTAGAAGAGCCATATGAATCGGAGAGTTTGGGATACTTGGGAGAGACACCAGATGAATTGTAACCGCGTTTTCATCATGGAAGTGGACCTTGTGGACATCTATGATAATATCAAGTTCTGAATTGGGCTTTTATTTTACTTTGTTTTTACTAGTAGGCGTTAAATATCTTCATTGTTTGTAGCCACATTATTTGACTATGTAAAATTGAAGATAATTACTAATAATATTAGTTGTCGGAGGAAACGCAATATAATAACTTTATTACGAATTACCAAGCTATCACAGTATCACCATATTTCAATGAAGCTGCTTTTTCTTACATATACTTCAGGAATTAACTGTAAAAGAAAATAATTTAAGTTACGTGTAATATCTTACAATAATCTTTAATCGCAATGATTTCTTACAGTTGCACATTTGTTTCCTCATAGATATATGAAATGAAGATAATAGATTACAAAATGCGATTGAAATAGCTTTCAGGGTGACATTGAATTAAAACAAATATCCTTTCTACTAATGTGACATTAATTAAACTGACAGAAATGGCCTGTGCGATTACCATGCGGTAAAATATAATAGTAATTGAAGATATAACGGTAGTTGAAATAATTAGTCAAGCACATAGGCGTAGGAAGCGGGGAGGTTACGAGCGCTTCAGCCCCCTCATGCATTTAAATCCGGAGGCTGAGGCTCCCCAAAATGGGCCAAGCATAACGAAAGTAGTTTCTTATCTTAACTGGTTCGAAAGCAGCTCATGTAAAGTTCAGCCATGTTTCTGGACTGACACTTGACCTGCCTCTACGAGGTTTTCAACATTTTACGACGGACAGGTAGTCAGTGTAGTTAAACCGCTACAGAGGAGGGCAGATTTTACCAGGAAAGTTCGAAATTGCTGCTGGAAATTGAAAGACCTTAAATCAATGCATGCATTGGAAATACAACTGTAGAAGTACTACAGCAGTCGGACATGGAGTTTCAGTGTTTATGAGCACTACGTCTCAAAAACCCAAACAAACAAAAACAATATTTTTGTGTATGTCGAAAACGATATTTGTCAGTGGAAAGGGGACTTATCAATCGTGAACAATTACCAGTAATTTGAGTGCACAGATGACTTTGGCAGCATTTTAAGAGGCTCTAAAAATCTATTATTCTTCTACGGCTGTACATTTATATGCTGACTTCAGTCCAACCCCTCCGACATCAAATTCGTTCCTAAGCCACTGGACTAGCACAACCAATTTTTGTTGACATACAGAAAATTATGAAGTATATGAGCAAATGTGGCATTAGTGTCAAAAAGCTCAGTGAAAAGCATATAGCAACACTTTCAAAAGCAATCTTCTTGTCCACTTAAGTGTTTTATAAGGTGTTTGATAATCCAAGGAAACAGTCCTCACCTTTGGTAACGCATAGCAACCTCACCGGAGAAAGATTAACTTATCAGGGAAGAATCTTTGGAAAAGATCTTACTTCAGTTGTTCAGTGAAAGATTTTAGTCAAGTCTATCATAAACAAGCCCAATACGGCCTTCTAATGGCTTAAAGTTCAAAATTTTCACAGCCTTTCTCGTTTAGCACTCCGTTGGGGACATTCCTCCAAGGGTTAGGAAATCTCTGTCGCCAACTCTAATTCTCATTTTTCCTTAACAGCTACTGTCTTTCCATCTGGCGTTGATTAAATAAATTTGTAGAAAATTACGTACAGGTTCCGACTGACATTCAACGACATCAGCCTAGTTTCCAGGGATATTCGACGAAGGCGGGCGCTTGAGCATAGAATGTGTGAAAAACATGCAAATGACTTGGCTTTCAAGTCGTATTACTGTACAATACATCTTTTTACTAAAGATTTACCGGGCGGTAATCTTAGACGTAAAATGAAGATGAGAGCCCAGCTCAAAATTCGGAGATGTAGTGTCATCATTCGGGAATAGACAAAAACACACGAATAAAGTTTAATAGAAGTTCACTGACGTTTCGTTGCCGACGCGCAACATTTTCAAAGTAATTACAGATGGAAATATTAAGATATTTATAATTACAAAAGGTATCGCATTAGGATTAAAGCCAATGGGAATAAGGGAGGTGAAAGATGAGACGAGACATGTAGAGGAGCGAGAGAATTAAAATAAGGTAAGCAGAACGGAAGTGATGTTTTCATTAAGAGAAGGTTTATGTTTATTGATGAGTAGACTTTCTCTGATAAGTAATTCAAGGGGTGAATTGAAAGAGGAAAGAATAGAGAAGTCATGAAAGGAGATGGAGTGGCTAGTTTGGGTTGAATGTGTAAGAATGCTAGATCGTGAAGGATGTGAAACTTTGAAGTAGATGAATGATCTTCAAGCTCGATACTCAGAAAATGATATCTGAGCCCCAGACGGGGATCGAACCCGCAACCTTCTGATGACCGGTTAGACGCTCTAACCATTGAGCTACCGAGACTCAGATGGCGAGCTAAGTTGCAAATTCGATATATATATGTGCGACCTATATATATATCGAATATATATCGAATTTATATCGAATATATATCGAATTTGCAACTTAGCTCGCCATCTGAGTCTCGGTAGCTCAATGGTTAGAGCGTCTAACCGGTCATCAGAAGGTTGCGGGTTCGATCCCCGTCTGGGGCTCAGATATCATTTTCTGAGTATCGAGCTTGAAGATCATTCATCTACTTCAAAGTTTCACATCCTTCACGATCTAGCATTCTTACACATTCAACCCAAACTAGCCACTCCATCTCCTTTCATGACTTCTCTATTCTTTCCTCTTTCAATTCACCCCTTGAATTACTTATCAGAGAAAGTCTACTCATCAATAAACATAAACCTTCTCTTAATGAAAACATCACTTCCGTTCTGCTTACCTTATTTTAATTCTCTCGCTCCTCTACATGTCTCGTCTCATCTTTCACCTCCCTTATTCCCATTGGCTTTAATCCTAATGCGATACCTTTTGTAATTATAAATATCTTAATATTTCCATCTGTAATTACTTTGAAAATGTTGCGCGTCGGCAACGAAACGTCAGTGAACTTCTATTAAACTTTATTCGTGTGTTTTTGTCTATTCCCGAATGATGACACTACATCTCCGAATTTTGAGCTGGGCTCTCATCTTCATTTTACATCTTTTTACTTTGTAAACGAACCTTTTCCGAACTTATGGTTTCCACGAAATCGGAGAATTGAGGTATAAGGTTACTATATGTATATTATACACCGTATTAATATAACTTTTCCCAGCCTTTAAATTTGTTGCAGAAGTAGTTCGTGTTCCAAGAATTCACTTCCGTTTATCGACACTCTTGCATACGGCCAGCCACCACCAACCAGCGTGGGATAATACGACTATCTACCACTAGTCATAGTTCGTGACATCTTTTCCGTATATCGACACTCTTGCACACGGCCGGCCACCACCAACCAATATAAAATAATAGCGCTATTTTTCATACGGTAAACCTAATCAACGTCCGATCATTCTAGAGTCGTAATGCAGATTATCAAATTCAATTTCAAATGATATTAATTAGCGCATGCTAAGAATTTCGAATGAAGTTGTAGGAAAAGCAGGGAATTGCTCACGTTGCTATGGCCCAAGCGTAGGCGGTTTAGAATCACCGTAAACGATTTGGGAAATAGCAAAGCGTAGGCGGTTTAGAATCACCGTAAACGATTTGGGAAATAGCAGGATACTTGAATTGCATTACACTGTAGAGACAAAACTGTTTGAGGAACTCTTTCCATATAACAAATCCTAGATGGGACATTTTATCCATTGAATAAACTTTAAGCAGTTGAGTAGATAGAAAGTTGTTTAAGAGGTACTTGAGCCTTTGTTAACCCTGGTTTCCATATAATCGCTACGATCGCTGCGATCGTTGTGATCGCTCAAAAAAATAACTCAGCAATAGCAGCAATCAAAAATTAACTAAGCGATCACAGTGATCACAGCGATCGCTACGATCGCTGACCTCATGGTTCCCATATGATCGCTACGATCGCTGAGTTAATTTTTTTGGGCGATCACAACGATCGTAGCGATTACATGGGAACCAGGCTTTACGAAATTTAGTCGTGTTTCAATCAAGCCAGTATAAAACCCCTCATTACATTAATTACCATCAACTGGGACAAAATTGTATAGGTGATGCACGGTCATCAGCAAACGTTGGTCATCCTAGAGCGGTAATGGAATAAACAGATTCGCCAAATCAAATTGAAATGGTGTTTATAATCGCAAGGTAAGATGTTCAAATGAAATTGTAGAATGATCTGTCCATTGAATCTATACGTATGGGAAAACTCAGAATTAGATAAGTGTACTGTGAAGTTCTGAGTTCATTGTACTGCCTTCTTGTCTGCTGATAAATGTTTCGAGTGTATTATCTCTAATTTTCCAGTGTTGTTACATAGTTTGTGCAGCATAATTTTCTTAATTTTGGTTTGCTGAGCTGGTCTATTAGTACAAATAGTGCACTGTGGAGATAAATATCAGAAAACAATTGAAAAGTATTCAGACGAGTTTTCCTTTAATTTTTGTCGAACCTTCGTAAACATTCAAATTGTACCTGAAGAAGATGTAGGATGATATAACGTAACCATGTGGCAAGAATTATTTTCGAATTCTGACCTTAATTATCAAGATCATTCCCTAGTTGGTGGAAAAATACTTGTGAACAAAAGTATTTCTATTGATTATCGTCTGTGTCGAAGTTTTCCTTCCCGACATGGCCTCTTTGTCGTAAAGTCGGAACCCAGACTAGTTAATGTCTAATTTTTGACGTGGACCTTGTGGAAAATTGGGGGGTGGTCAGGTGCACATAAACATCCTTATTAGACATGCAACAAAATGTTCTTTTCACAAGCATCCTTCTTACTCATTTTACAAATAAAACAAACATTATACTTGATACGTCAGCAATCTGAAATTTAAAATGGGTATACCTGAGCAACGAAAACCCATGCTTCGGGAACTACCTCAAAAAGAAAAATAGATTGTAGGTGCACAAATTTTAGCATTGAATAAACACTCTAAAAACCTCTTAGCAACTGAGATGTCACGTTTTCGCTCAGGCCTTTTTTATATTGAACTTGTGACTCATGGCTACAAGCCTTTCAGCAGTTGAATATATGAAGAGTTGTTTAAGAGGTACTTGAGCCTCTGTTACCGGAAACTTAGGTCATAAGTATCAAATGCAAATCAGTTTGAGAAGAATTTTGCTCATTAACATTAGATTTGGCACATGAAAAGGTCGATGTTTCAGCTGGGCCTTAGTCTTGTTTCAAAGTAGTTCCATTCCGCATTTCACATAGCAGCAATTCAAAAGGTCAACATAATAAATGTGGGTATTCCTGGCTGGAGCTGTAATGGAAGCAACACATTCTCAAATTCAAATTGAAGTGATTATTATAATCGTAAGGTACTATGTTCAAATGAAATTGTTGGAAGAACTGTCCATTGTATTCATACGTATGGGAAATTTCAGTATTTCATAAGCGCAGGGTAATTGAATATCTGGATTCTTGTACTTCCTTGGCTGGTGTAAAGTGAGTAAGTCACACGCTGATCAATGCTTTCGAGTATATTATCTCTACTTTTCAGGTGTTGTTACATAGCTTGTGAAGCATCATTTTCATAACTTTATAAATTTTGGTCTGCATGGTGAACCGGTCTATTAGTGCAGGTAGTTGAATGTAGAGGTAAGCATCAGTAACAACTGAACAGTATTCAGACGAGTTTTCCTTTATTTTTATCGAACTTTCGCAAACATAGAAATTGTACCAGAGGTAGGAATGATAATATATAGCTATTTGGCATGAATACTTAGTGTACATATAATTACTGCCGTGGATCTTCTCGTAAATTGTTGGTGGTACATAACATACAAACCCTCATCATACATGCAATAAAACCCAATATTTATAATACATATTAAACATGCCAGAAAAAACAATACAGTTAACAACGCAAACTCAGTAAATATATGGTTTCAAGGATACAAGTTTTCTGAACACAAGCGAGTTCGTAGTTGGTCGACACTCTACTTCAGAGTTTAGGGTAAATGGAACGTCCACCTAACTTGTATTCCTCGGTAAATACCATACCATACATGAGTTGCACATCATATAATAATTACCTCAACAAATACATGTTAGAGATATGACATGTACCTCAAGATACATGTACATGCATGTCTATCGTCACCACCTTGATAACAGTGGTGGCGTAACTACAAGGGAGGTATAGGAGATGTTACAACTTGCAGTTACAAATCGTGTAGTGATCACGACTGATATAAATTGGACGTTCGTTATGGCCATTTATACCGGGATAAAAAGATGTGGCTTTAGTAAGATACGTTTTGCATAAGGCAGAAAAGTGTTTCTGGGAACAGCACAAAAATTGTGCTTACGCCTTTTGTAATCCCCATCTTCACACAACCCTTGGCTTCGAATTCATATAATTGGGGGCCAGTTTACGTTTTATGTTAGACACGTTTTAATTCTCTCATTTAGAAGTTATTTTCACCGATAACTAACCCGTCACTTTGGTATGGGCTTTCACAAATTGAAACAAAATTAACAAGGATTCTACTTTCACATTTACCCCTTCAGGCGACTTTGAGCGACAACTTCTTGTTCTACATCTGGAACAATCACGTGATTCTATTCCCTGCCATATTATTAACTAGAGCACTTTTTTATGTTCTTTGTTCTCTCTTAGTTCTAGTTTTGTTTCTCACATTACCTCTTGTGTTCTTGGTCTCCGATATATTGAAACATATGAACCCAGCCTTTAAAAATTTCTGGTGCAACAAATTTCCGTTTTTATTTTTTATGTTCTGTGTTCTCTCTTTGTTCGAACGTTGTTCAAGGATTCTTCTGCTTATTATTCTAATGTTTATAGGATCCTACTGTTTATAGGATTATTATAAGGATTATTAGGATTATGTTATTTTTGTATTGTTTACAGGATTCTACTGTTTATTATACTCTCCTGTTTATTATTGTTGCTGTTTTTTCGGGACTAGCACGTCCTCTAAGCCGGTACGTTCACACGACAGGGAAAGTCTTCGAATTCAAAAAGTATTAGGATTTACACAAAAAGTCGTATGATTCTATTCCCTGCCATGTTATTAACTAGAACACTTTTTTTATGTTCTTTGTTCTCTCTTTGTTCGGACGTTGTTCAAGGAGTTTGCTTTCACATTTACCCCTTCTGGCGACGCTGAAAGACAACTTCTTGTTATACCTCACGACCAGTCGCATGATTATATTCCCTGCCATATTATTAACTAGAGTACTTTCTATGTTCTTTATTCTCTCTTAGTTCTAGCTTTGTTTCTCACATTACCTCTTGTGTTCTTGGTCTCCGATATATTGAAACATGTGAACCCAGCCTTTAAAAAGTGCTTGTGCAACAAATCTCCGTTCATATTGAATTTTCTGTCGTTCCAGGACTTTTCCCTCTTTTTCTTATCTTCAACAACCTGTGATTTTGGCTACGTCCACACTAGACCAAATTTCTCCGGATTCGTAGGCAATCTGGAGACTTGTTCTTCGAATTAAAAGTAGCCATTTACAATGAAGTAACGAATCCGGTGTACAAATTCTTCGGATTGCACACGAATACGGATAAATATGAGGCTGGAAAAGAATCTGGACACTTTGAATTCGAAGAGCTAAGACTCCGGAGAAATCTATCTGGTCTTTGTTTATAACAGCAAAAGCTGACAGTGGCTGGGACAATTTTTTAAATCGGAGGCAGTAATAAACAAAGGCTGGAAAGATTTTCCGGAAGTCCAAGTCAACTTTCGATGAAATTTGTGAGGATTTACGTTCATTTTTAGATAAGAAAACACTGTTTGCGTCAACACGGACGAGTGACTAACCCAGATACTTTTTCCTGTGTAAATGAATCTCACTACATTTTTGTGTGAATCCGCATACTTTTTGAATCTGAAGACTTTCCTGTCGTGTAAACGTACTGGCTTAGAGGACGTGCTAGTCCCGACAGAACAGCAATAATAATAAACAGGAGAGTGAGAACTTTGCATGCTTCTCAATTTCCTTGTATTTTTACTCTGTTGAATTCATATGTATCGAGGTACTTGCATACGGAAACCTATTTTGAGATGGTAAGTAACTATAATAGGTCCTTTGGGCCATTTTGAGCGAAACAGATCGGTTCTACCAAGCAGAAGAGGTAGTAATTCATGGATAGGCATTTGCTGGAAATATTTTGACTCCAAAAGAAAGTATGTGAGAATGCCCAATGTTATCGAAAAAAAACGACCAGTATGCCATTGCTCTTACCCATGTCTCGCGCGTCCCCACTTCCCCCAAAAAAAGAAAATTTGGAGAGGACTAGATTTGGGCAAATAGTTCAGGTAGAATTGGGAAAAATAAATCTCTAAGCGTGATAAAAACAGAAAAATTTTCAAAAATCGATAGCGATCAACAAGAATTTGGATATTAGAGTGCATTCAGGTTGCCATATATATACCATGTGCAGTATGTAATTCTTATTCCTAGGTTTTTTCGAACTAAACATTCAAGCAGAGCGATTCGGGCAGATTGTCTCTGCCTCCCCCCATACAATGATTAGGGCCCGTACGCCTATGACATCCAGCAACATCTCTAGCTTTGCGTTTATTTACATATTTCTCAAAACACAATATCCTTGGAAGTCATAGGTAAATCTTTATCTCATCTAAACCTAGACGGAGAAGGTCAAAATATATGTTTGACACTTTGACCCCTTGTCTAAAATGGCGAGTGCTTTCTCTATGCCCCACCGTTCCCAACTTGTACTATTTACCATTAGAATTCATCATGGAAAATTCAAAGAAAAACTACAATCCTGGCCAAAACACTTGGACAACACTTTAAAATCAACACACTTTTGATCCTCCCCCACTTCCCGCATTCAATGTTGTGAGTTTTTTTGGTTTCTGTGCCATAAATATGTGGCGACTTAAGTGCGTTAAGTACGTTGTCTGTATGACGATTATAAGTGACGATTCTAAAAAAAAACAGTGCTTACATGCTGACAAATTTTAAACTTGGTTGATCTTAAAGCTGCAATGGATACATTAGATTCTCAAATTCAAATTGGAATTATATTTATCAGCACAAGGTGAGATGTTCAAACGTAATTGTATTAAAGGCGGTCCATTATATCTGTATGTATAAGAAAATTCTAAACTTCAGCTTACCGATAACTGCAAGATTCCTACACTGCCGAGGCTCAGATAAAGCTTTGTGAATTCTGTGGTTATAAATGTCTCTAGAACATGATCTCTCCTATTCTAGCATTGTCATATACTCACCAGAGCATCACCTTCATAATTTTTTGGATTTGCTCTGCTGTGCTGCTCTGCCCCGGGTTGGTGCAGGTGGTTTACCAGCAACACCAGAAAATAATAGAGAATCAGTGAGACGAGCTTTGGTTTATTTTTATCCAGCTTTCGCTAACATTCAAACTGTACTTGTGGGATATGATACAATGTAGCCTTGAGGCCTAGATACTTGTATAATTATCGCCGTGTACCTGACCGCAAAAACGTGACTCATAAATAGCCTCCGTCGACAAGCAGTTAGTGGCCGATAGATTGGTGGTCTTAAGGATGAAAAAATTGGTACTAATCCGTACACATACTTTCATTAGACCTGTAATTTATAGTTAATGGTTCCGTTCATGGTCGGTTAGATCAATGAAGACTTTCTTTTCCTTTTCCACCTTAATTTCTACGTGTGAACGGCACACTAGTCCGTCAACACGCTATATGAGATTAGGGGGACAGCGCCATATCTGCTTGATTCACTTATGGCGGTTCACCTTGCCTCGTCTGGAAGCGGATACTTCGCAGGCTAGATGGATGGATGAGCAGGTTGTTACTTACACCAAAAGTTAACCTGCAAGAACCTATTTTTGTTCCGACCCCACACATTTGTCCTTACTTTGTTATTTTAATATTGCATTAAATGTTTGGCACAGTTCTCTGGGATGACGTAAGACTCGACTGACATGAAGTGTCAATTAGTGCTGTTTATACGAGAAAAAAATGACACTGCTTGCGTACGGTGCGCTCGGCATAAATAGTTTGTTGCTATGCAGAAAGCCACGGCATTTCGTGTTGTCACTGGAATCTCAGCAGCATGTCTATGCTTGCCATATTTACTGGAGCACCCACCACATATAACTTACGTGTCAGTTTTGAAACATGCGATTAAACCAGGTCTTTAAAAATACCTTGTTCGACCGATTCTTCTTTCATATTGACCAAGATGTGGTTTCAGGGCTTCTTGCTCGGGTTCTTATCGTCAACAGCCTAAGTCTTAGGCTAATTAAATATCTGTATCAAGTTACTTGGCTGAGAAAACTACTTTGGGATCTGAATTGTTGAGATTGTTGCGAGTGAAACGCTAAGTTCCGACAAACAGTGCAGGAAATAACATCGTTAATAGATGACCAATATTCCCGTCTCCTTCACCACGTCTCAAGTGTCTGTCGTTATCCTTGTCGTTTTCCTTGTAAGTGTCTCTATGTATATAAATAAATGGCAAATCTGGAGTTACGTTTGCATGAATGCCACATATTGCTATATAGATTAAATGAATCTGTACGTATAACTATAAAATTATTCTACATATTCATACTGTTTTTCCCTGAACAGGTTACCCAACCAACGGCGTATGAACTTTCTTTCTTTTACATCATGGGATATTCGTGGCTTTGTTCTCGTCGCTGTGCTCATTGAATGGAATTGGTCGGATGAGAGCACAGGAAGTCCTGGTGAAAATGACGGTAATGTTTGTCCTTCCTTTCCTTGATAAAGAAAACCACAGTTCAACATCGATCTGTGCTTTGTGTGGGTGGGCAATAGGGGATTTCCCTAACATTTGACGTCATCGTTAACATAGCCTTGACCAAGAACCTGTGTCCGAAGGATACGACTTCGAGTTGCCTTGCATATCTGTTCTTTCCTAACGAGATATGTCGAGAGATTTTAAAACTGTCCCAGCTTCTTGATCGCTAAAGCATTTAACAAGACTGTTTTAAGTTCACAATTAGATCAATGATTTGATGGAATATCTTCTGATGCATACTCTAATATCTCTCACCGTATTACTGTATTGATTTAAAGAACAAGACAGGGTCTTTTATCCTGGGGAAAACGAACCGTGGCTGATGTAAGCCCTAGTTTTAAAATAAGCAACAAACACTCGTTGCTCCGTGAAACTGTTTGCCACCAAAAGAAGGGACGGACTATTAGAAAAGTGATAAAGGGACTGGGAATATAAGAAAAAATACGTTACAAAATCATGCAGTAAATTTTGGTTGTGCCAACATCTAGTACAAATTCGAGGAACTGTAACTGAAACGCTTAAATATGTGATTTATTACATCAGCTCATGTGGAAATGTCTGATTATTTGATAAAGGTGAATGATTACAACCTTCATTAGAGGTAGCCTCGGATTTTTTAGCGGACTCGGGGACTCCCAAGGACACAGTGGTGGTTATGCCATTGCCCACAAAAGGGGAGATGGTGAATGTTACGGAAACTATCAATGTATTTATAATTCATAATTTGGTTACTGCATCTTTTAAATAGAAGAGTCAGATGAATCGGAGAGTTCAGGATACCTAAGAGGGACACCTGAAGAATTGTGACTTGTTCAGACGGTGAAGCATCTTGCATGACAGAATGCTAAATAGGCTTTTGTTTCAGCCTTTTTGTTGACACTTTAGTTTCATAATGACGGTACTTCATATGTGGATATAATATTAAAGACAATTATTGTCATCCAAGATCAGTTGTTATTATGAATTATTCAGTAGTCGGCTTTGGCATCAAAATATCGTCGTGTTTCATTTGAAACCTTATTCCTTTCATATACTTTAGAAATTAATTGTGAAAGAAAATAACTTAATTGACATATAATGTCTTGTAATAACTTTAAATCAATTTTTTATTGTTGCACCCGTCATTCCTCATACGTACATATAATAAACATAATAATAGATTACAAAAAGCGTCGGCGAAAAAGTGCTCAGGGTTACATTAAATTAAAAGAATGACACTAATTATATACTTCAGAAAATGACCTGTACAATCAGATTGATGTAAATTGTTTTAGTAACTTGACCGTGAAGTGCCAACTACACTTGCGTATGTTCTTTTGCTTATGTATACATACGTCGAAAGTGTAAACCCGGCTTTAGAAGCACGTGAAAACTACTTGTTATTTCGTATTTTTGATAATTCAAGAAGGGTTGATCATGTAACGACTGAGATTTCGTCTAACTAAGTTGTTAGTTCAGGCGACCGAGTTTTCCTTAGGCAATGTACAACGTGCTTTTGCATGCGAGGAAGTGCGGCAGGCTTTTCCTGGGAAAAATCTTGTTAAAATCCTTGCATACTAGCTTTTAACAAAGAGAATTTATACGGGAAAACTTTGTTGGGAACTTGCTCGTGAACACGGAACTTTGGCGTTGTGAGGTCGACAAAATATGAGGCAAAATGGAGGTAACTAAAACTAGCGTTACGTGTCTTGTTTTAACGTTTTGTAATAAAGGATATTTTGTAATGAAATGGAGACACTCTTTTGTTGTTTTCACTGTATTTTATATACAATGAATGATCAATATAATTAGACAATGAAGGATCGTCGTCTATAGAATTTAGTGCCCAGATTATGGGATAGAAGCCAGAAGGGTGTAGCCCGAATAGCTATCCGTTTCCGTTTCTGCGAGTTTTCATTACAAAATATCCCATAAACCACTAGTGTTCATTCATCTTGGGCAACGGTTGCCGGCACGAGAGGACTTAAGCCTATTATTGTTCTTTTCCATCTTCTAAATTCTAGCGAAAAGTTTCCCCATCATTTCCCCATCTTAGACAATTTTTTCAGTTTCTCGTTTTAGACAATAGTTATAACCACAAGAGAATTTAAACTTATTATTGTTCCTTTGCATCTTCTGAATTTTAGCGAAACGTTTTCCACACCAATTTCCCTTGAGATCTTGTTTTATTATCAATCTTTACGAAGCTCATCTTTGTGTTTAAGAGTGCAATTGTATATCTTGATCATAAATCAGTGAACAGGGTAAGAAGCACTTCAAGAGACCTGAGATCACATTTGTCATAGCGAATTTACTAGCTTACAGCATTCGAGGTAAATGACAGTTTTTGTGATTTTACATTACATGGATTTACAAAATGAATGTACCGGCTTGCGAGTTTTAAAATTTTCAGGGCTTCGACCAAACAGTCTAGCTGGCAAATGAACCGGTTCATCTTTAGGAATAACGGAGGATCACCTTTAACTTGAACGATCTAAGGCTAGTATGTACTTTATCTTATGATGACCTTTCCTTATATTACTTTCGGGGAAGCTTTTTAAAATCGTGGATAAAGAAAACATTTTTGTTCCGTTTCTGATTTTCTCTGCTTCCCACCGAGAAAGTGAGGTGAAATTATTTTGTCACTTATGTAACTCGTCAGGATGCGAGGATTTTATTGTTTATCTTTTCAACTCCCCCAGCTGCTCATTGGGGCGTGAATTACTGTTTGCGAATTGTATGTATGAACAGATTTCAAAAGATTGTCAAAGGGTTTCAAACAGATTGAACAATTTGTAATCTCATTTGAAAAACTCAGGAGTGAATGGATTGTATTGTGTTAATGCTTGATATTATTTACTGTTTGAATTGGTCGAGGATGCGTGTCACCCCGTTTTAAGAATTTATTAAAACGGAATGAGACATAGGTTTACCGTCGCCGGGAGTGATTTAAGCCTAATCCTAATCCTAAACCAATGCCTTGACCCTAATCCTAACCCTAATCCTTTCCCGAGTTTCCCCTCGAAAGACGATATTCATCTATTTAAGCACATTTAAAAAACTGATGTTATTCATCTGTTTGGAGGTAAGTCTGTGTTGAAATGGATGTTTCTCATGCATTACCACGAATCAACTGTTTTTCAAAATTTTTAGTTTCTCAAAGAACTGTTACGCAGACCAGCATTTTCTAGGAAAGGCCATTGTTAGAGATGGGGTTAAACTATTTTCATATAGTAAGTTAGGAATAGGATCAATAGCGTCAAAATTTACTCTTCAGTAATGTAGCCAAGGGAGGGGCAAGGGGGGCAGTTGCCTCCCACTTATCAGCCAGACCAAGTCTGTCGGCACATCCTTAACATTTGTCGGTACAGTGAGCTGGTCCATCGTGGATTTAGTTTGTGTTTGTAATACCAGGATGAAAAGTCAATAAATAAGTTCCAATTTTTGAATTTAAGTGTATGAATAGTTCACAATGCGAAGAATTCTGTTTCTACCAACAAAAATTAGGTGATTCGTGGGTACCTACACACCTGGTCTGTCTCAGGAAAAACTGGTGGTAGCTGTAGCGGTGATGGCAGAACTAAAAGGTGTTAACTTGTTATGTGTCATACCTCTCGTGATGTGGAGCACACTACCGTTTAATAAATCTTTTTGGAATTTAATATCAACCAAAATGGTTAGGTAAAAATTGCTCATTCCTTTATCAAATTTCACTGACAGTTTTACTTTTGCCGTCACGGTTGGCGTTACCTAAGTTACAACTGTTGGTACATCAAGAATGTCTTGTCGGTACATTTGTCTCATATTACTTCTGCCCCCCCCCCCCCCCCCCCCCTCTACTTTCAAATTCCTGGCTACGCAACTGTTACTCTTTATATCGGGACGAAGATCAATGCCCAGCAACAAACACGGAACAAAGCCATAGAATATGATAAGATTTATTAAACTAACTAACGTTTCGTCGCATCTCACAACATCACCAGAGTGAGGGATATAATTATAAAACAGCAAAAATGTATAAATAAATGAAGGTGTCAAATTACAAGCTATGTAGCGGCGGAAATAAAGAAGAGAAAATTAGAAAAAAGACGGGAGTGGAGCTAAGATCGCCATTCAAAGAGAGTTTGACTTCGGAAATTAGGAGACTTTCCCATACGAGAAGTTCGGGAGGGGAAGAGCAAGATGAAATAATTTTAAAGCCGTCAAGGGATGAAGTATGGCCAGTTTCGGAAAGATGTGCTAAAATTCTGGATGGGGTGGCAGTGGTACGTTTTTTACCAGTAAGGGCAGAGACTCCCAAATGATCTGAGACTTGTGTATGTAGATGGCGAGTTGTTTGGCCCACATACAATGCGCTACAGCATTGACACTTAAAATAGACTACACGACATCTCAAACCCTTAGGAACCCTGTCAAGAAAGAATTCTTTTGTTAAACACTCTGGCCGACGATTGAGTTTTATACGCCCCACATTTGTTCCCACAGGACTTTATCTACGAAAAAGCGATAAATCAAGTAACTAAGTGCATATTTTACATTTGTTAGTTATAACATTGTTTAAAAAATTATCAAACAAGCCAAGCAAAAAGTGCTTCCATCGCTCCTGCTTCCGCGTGGCGCACAGCTTCGGTGGTAAAGTCACCGGACCAGAAAATTCATTCATTTGACATTCTGTAGAACAACATCCATTTTCGGAAGATAGCTTCTCTGCTGAGATGAATGCTGGTCCCAATTCCAAAATGACCAAGCAATGAATGTGAACAACTCCAATCGGCTGAGGAACTTAGAGGTAACGTATTCTACTGAGTCTTCAAACCAAATTATAAGGATGAGGTAAGATCTTCAGATTAAATAACAGGACAGTTATCAAAATGTCATTGCTAAAGACTCGAAATATTTTATCAAGCTACCATAAACATTTGAATTGCATTGCTAATAAAGTTTGCGTTAAGATCGTTTAACATTGCGGGTAAATCCTGTTTAAACTTTTTTTATTTAGTACATTATGTTTGGTAACAATTGCGTATTTATTATATTTTCGTCCACTGAGCTTCTCCACGAGGCAAAACTCTTCGTTGTGGAATGTGAGAAATAGAGAAAAGTTGTCTTGAAATATTTCATGCGTTTAGACCTTTGACTATTGTTTACGTGCAGAAGGTTTTAAACCACACACAGTGACATCGTGTAATTGTTCTAGTCGATCCACAGTAACATACTGAGAAATATATTTCTGAAATTCGATGATAATTTATGGGCAATATTCAAAAAAATGTTATGATTAATCAGTGTCTGTAGATATGACAAAGAACCGATCAGTGAAACGTCGTTTCGGTACCTTGTTTAGGCACTGCTGCTTTCGTCAATAGAACTATTTTTATCTTGAGCTAGCTAGGTATCTGACCGGCAACTAGGAGACTTCGATTCTCGTCTAGGTCATTTTTGCATTCATTCTATGGTAATGTATTCCAGTTTCCGATTATATCATCAACAAGGCTGGTCCAGCGTAGGCAGCGGCGCAACAACACAACACCAAGGGAGGGATTCTCGCTTGCCACAATCTGAAACAGATAAAAATATTCTATCCTCGACGTTTCGAGCAAAGGCCCTTTCTACTAACTCTCCAGACAAAGGGCCTTTGCTCGAAACGTCGAGGATAGAATATTTTTATCTGTTTCAGATTGTGGCAAGCGAGAATCCCTCCCTTGGTGTTGAGTCGTTTCCGATTATACAGAGAGTCCCAAAAAAAACGAAAACTATTGAAATCACCAATAACAATTTAATTGTTAGAATTTGAATGCCTTAGCACTTTGTTGGTCCCCACGAGTGCATAAATGGTTGATAAAAGTAATTTTATACATAATGAAGCTGTCTAAAACAGTAAAATGTTGTTAGCACGCAGCGTTTATTTATGTGAGTTTTATGGTGCGTAAACACAATGGAATCAGATTCCATTCATGATCAACATGTGCTTATTGTGCTGTTTCAGGCTTTTAGGAAGGAAAAGTATGTGCATTAAAAAGCGTTTTGCACTTCCGTTGTACTTTGGGTAAGCGTATAATTTATCACAATAAAAACTCTTTGTTTTGTGGTCAGTTGTACCATTTTCTTTCGAAGCGATGATCCTCCCCCTACTTCCCGCATTCAATGTTGTGAGTTTTTTTGGTTTCTGTGCCAGAAATATGTGGCGACGTTAAGGGCGTTAAGTACGTTGTCTGTATGACGATTATAAGTGACGATTATAAACAAAAGCAGTGCTTACATGCTAATAAATTTTAAACGTGGTTGATCTTAAAGCTGCAATGGATACATTAGATTCTCAAATTCAAATTGGAATTATATTTATCGGCACAAGGTGAGATGTTCAAACGTAATTGTATTAAAGGCGGTCCATTATATCTGTATGTATGAGAAAACCCTGAACTTCAGCTTACCGACAACAGCCGAAGCTCAGATAAAGCTTGGTGAATTGCGTGCTTATAAATGCCTCTAGAGCATGATCCCTCCTTTTCAAGCGTTGTCATATACTCACAAGAGCATCACCTTCATAATTTTTTGGATTTGCTGTGCTGTGCAGGTCTGCCTCGGGTTAGCACAGGTGGTTTACCACCAGCACCAGAAAACGATAGAGAAGTAATGAGACGAGCTTTGGTTTATTTTTATCCAGCTTTCGCTAACATTCAAACTACAGTATATTTGTGGGATATGATACAATGTAGCCTTGAGGCCTAGATACTTCTATAATTATCGCCGTGTACCTGACCGCAAAAGCGTGACTCATAAATAGCCTCCATCGACAAGCAATTAGTGGCCGATAGATTGGTGATCTAAAGGATGAAAAAATTGGTACTAATCGGTACACATACTCTCATTAGACGTGTAATTTATACAGGGTGTCCCAAAAAAAACGAAAACCATTGAAATCACCAATAACAATTTAATTGTTATTGGTGGAAGTGCTTCATTAAAAGGAGATGGAACCGGAAGTTCTTCATTAAATATTTTTTATTTGACTCTTTCAACTTTTACCGGGATGTCGGAGAAATGCATCCTCCTTGTCCTACTTTAAGAGCTGTTTACACGGGCGATTCTTCTTGCAATTTTTCTCATCATGAAGCATGCGATTGAGTGAACAACTCACCAAAGTATTGTATTGTGTACCTTGGCACAAATGACCGCAAGTCAATTCACTCGATCGCATGTGTCAGTGTAGCAGGTCGCCACGCGCAATGCTAAGCAGCTACACGAAAGTTTAGACGTTAAGGTTTGTTGAGAATATCTTTTATTGCTGGTGTAAAAAGCCTCACGAAGACTCAGGGCCACGCGCTTCTCTCGACTGTCAAAAGTTCTCCTTTCTATCTCTCTTAATCTTGTTAATCAACATGAATTACATTACATGCGTTGACACCAAGCAACCACGTAGAAGACAAATTAGTCCCAGATTTCCGATTATACATACTTCATCAGAAGGCTAAAAATCGCAGCACAAATCGCAAGTATAAAAACCGTCTTGTTTATCCGAAACAAGACGGTTGTTCGGAAACAAAATGCTAAAGTTCCAGAAGTTTCCAAGGTTCATTGGCAATGGGTAATCGACATCTTGTTCCTTTAACCAAATTTGGTAATTAACTTCAAATCAGTAGGCAAGTAAGTGACGTATCAACGGGCATGCTTAAACCTTTCACTTCTGACTTTTTTGACTCTGCAACGCTACCCCAGCCCAAGTTATTTAGGCTTCCGGCAACAAATATCATACCAGACTCAAGTTTTTAATCTATAGCAAAAAACCCTCACCATTTAACCCCTTAGTATATAGATAAAAGTTGTTGCTCATAAAATTTTGAATGATTTACATACTATAAAATGACCATCAGCGCCCTACTAAGATAATTATGAATGCATTAACTGGAGCTTTAAGTTTAAAATTTGAACTTGGCGCCATTGAAGGTTAGCCAATTATAAATTTAAATTTGAAATTTACATATTTTCTAGTTGAAATTGTAAAAACACAGGCAAATATACTCGATAAACTAGAACAAGAACAAATAAGGTTGAAAAGTAACAAAATTTAAACTGTTTTTAGTCATCCAAAGGTTGGCTCTGCCACTCTTTCCAACATTGCCCTTTGCAGAGAATGACACCACACCGTCCACAACCAAAACGTGATTCCCGAGGTCGTTTTGCTTCGCGATTTCCGACCTTTTTCCTTTTTCGCTTCCTCTGGCAATTCTTGCATTGTTTCCCCTTACACCCCGGTAAAAGTTGCACATATTGATGCTCAACATTAGCAAGAACTGGCTGTGCTTGTGGTCGTGCAACTTTCTTTCGTGCACAGAAAGTATCGATCATATCTTTGGCAAGTGAAAGACGGAACTCCAGATGCTGGATGTTGCTTCCAAAAACTTTGTTTCTTAAAACCCATGCATTGATAGTAGAAACATCAAGCAAGAAATAAAAGATATACTTCCACGACTTGACGTTTCTTCTGGATTGCACAGGATAGTATGATTGGTTTTGGTCGCTACGATCGACACCACCCATGAATTTAGAATAAAAGGTGATGATGGGAGGCCGATTGATCTCAAAACTTCGCATGCTTCCGTTGGTGCCTTTCTTTCTTCTGGTGACTGTATCTTCTCCCTGGGCTTGATACATCGTCGACAACACTTTAACTGGTTTCATTTTGGCTTAATCTCGCCAGACAGAAATAACCAAGTCGCCGCTCTGAGCAAAGGTGGAGTCTCCTTGGTGCGACAGTTTCACATCTTTCAAACAACGTGGAAATCCTCTTCGGTCAGAACGTAAAGTGCCGCATGCTTGGATATCTCTTGCCAAAAGTTCTAAAAACAGTTTGATACTGGTGAACCAGTTATCCATAAAAACATAAAAATCCTTCCCCTCAAAGCCCTCCAACAGCTGCAAAACAACAGTCTCCGCCAAGTTCTTCTGCACTTCGTCCCCTTCCCGTCCAATGTAAATATCAAATTTGATGAGGAAACCAGTGCAAGCATCACATAAACAGAAAACTTTTATTCCTCTTTTGACTGATTTGTTGGGCATATATTGCGCAAAACCCAGTCCTCCTTTATATTTTATCATTGCCTCGTCAATTGACAGTTCTTGGGCAACAGGAGAATACTGCAGAAAGGTATCCAAGTAGAACTCTTTCAAAAAATCAAGAGGAGGTTGAATGCGATACAATTTAAAAGCTGAGTCATCTTGGGGTGGAAGCTTTGTGTTGTCATTCAAGTGGAGGTATCTCAGAATCGCCAGAAATCGGTTTCTTGGGAAAACTTTCGCAATTTCTGCTTGGTAAAGGAAAGGTTCTTGTTTGTTCCAATAACTGCGCAGTGTTGGAAGCTGCACAATGCTCATCATGACTTGAACGCCAAGAAAGGCCTTTAGCTCCTCGACGCTGAGCTCGTTTGCCGTTCCATCTTCGTTAAACCAGTCGGGATCTTTCTCATCTTTATCAGCATTTTCCTGTGAAGCATAGAGATTAGTTTGCTCCACAATGTGTTGAAGCACTTCAACCCTGAAAAATAGCAGAAAGAATCCCAAAGCTGTTTGAACTGCTGGAAGATTCACCGGGCCAAAGAATGGAGTGAAATCTGGTGGGCTGACAAAACTTGCTTCTCTAGACCATTCTAGATCTTCTGCCCGAATCGGTTCACCTTCATCTCTTTCGTCGATGTCAGCACCATCTTCGACTTCATCGTCACTTAATTCAAATCTATAGAACTCTTCTTCACTGTCAGAGTTACCAAAAAGATCCTCAAACATATCCATCTTACATACGAACTATAGTGTAACAGCTTGATTCGAGTTTCGATTTATAGTAACTTTTCAACACGTTTTAACAATTTAGTCTTACCAAGAGGCTCTTTGCGACAATAACAAAGTCCACTTAAAGGTTCACGCTCTTTCCGATAATGCAATCTGTTTTTCCTAATATGGTAAGCCTGCTGAGCTATGATTGGCTAAACCAAGGCGATGGGAAAATCCAGAAAAATCCGTAGGTAAGCAATGCAGCTCATTTGAAAATACTGAAATTTCCGTATGCGGGCGTGAAAGGGTTAATAGACAAAGAAAGTGTTTTTATGCAGACTATGTTCAAACCGTGGTTGACTTTATAGTTGCAATGGATACAACAGATTCTCAAATTCAAATTATCTCTGTCACCATAAGGTGAGATGTTCAAATGTAGTTGTATTAAAAGCAGACCATCAAATCTGTATGTATAAGAAAACCCTAAATTTCAGTTTACCGCAAACTGCGAGATTCCTCACTTACACTGCTTTGGCTCAGATAAAGCTTTGTGAATTATGTGCTTATAAATTCCTCTAGAACCTGATTCCTCCTTTTCTAGCATTGTCATATACTTACCAGAGCTATCAACTTCATAATATTCTGGATTTTGCTTTGCTGTGCTAGTCTGCCTCGGGTTGGTGCAGGTGGTTTGCCGGCAGCACCAGAAAATAGTGGAAAGGTATTAAGACGAGCTTTGGTTTATTTGCTAACGTTCAAACTGTACTTTTGGGCCGGGATATGATACAATGTAGCCCTTGAGACATTTCCTTTATTAAGACTTCAAGTAAACGACAAATTTCTTTATTGCATAAATGTTTCGGTTATTGCATACATGTTCCGGTTATGATAATAGGTTATCTATAAGCGATATTTGTATGTGACCTTCGACGACATTATGAAAATATTTCCTTAATTATGCGCATAATTATCACCATCCGTCGACAAGCAATTAGTGGCATGGCCAGTAGATTGGTGGTATAAAGGATGAAAACATTGGTAGTCGTATGGATAAATATTCTCATCAGACGTGCATTTTATAGTTAATGATTTCGTGGTCGGTTAGATCATTGACTTTCTAATAACTTAAATTTTAAAATTTTCATGTTTTCACTCGGGCCTTTTTTATATTGAACTTGTGACTCATGACCACAAGCCTTTCAGCAGTTGAATGTATGGAGAATTCTTTAAGAGGTACTTGAGCCTTAGTTACGAAACTTGGTCGTGTTTCAAATTAGTTCCATTCCGCATTTCACATCTCAGTGAGTCAAATGGTCAACTCAATAAATGTGGGTATTCCTGGCTGGAGTTGTAATGGAAGCAACACATTCTCAAATTCAAATTGAAATAATTATTATAAGCGTAAGGTAAGATGTTCAAATGAAATTGTTGCAAGAGCTGTCCATTGTATTCATACGTATGGGAAATTTCAGTATTTGATAAACGCACGGTAATTGAATTTCTGGATTCTTGTACTTCCTTGCCTGGTGTAAAGCGAGTAAGTTACGCGTTGATCAATGCTTCGAGTATATTATCTCTACTTTTCAGGTGTTGTTACATAGCTTGTGAAGCATCATTTTCATAATATTCTAAATTTTCGTCTCCATGGTGAGCCGGTCTATTAGCGCAGGTAGTTGAATGGTAGGTAAACATCAGTAACAACTGAAAAAGTATTCAGACGAGTTTTCCTATATTTTTATCGAACTTTCGCTAACATAGAAATTGTACTAGAGGGAAAAATGATAGCATATAGCTATTTGGCATGAATACTTAGTGTACATATAATTACTGCCGTGGATCGTCTCGTAAATTGTTGGTGGTGCATAACATACAAACCCTCATCATACATGCAATAAAACCCAATATTTATAATACATATCAAATATGCCAGAAAAAACAATACAATTAACAACGCAAACTCAGTAAATATATGGTTTCAAGGATACAAGTTTTCTGAACACAAGCGAGTTCGTAGTTGGTCGACACTCTACTTCAGAGTTTAGGGTAAATGGAACGTCCACCTAACTTGTATTCCTCGGTAAATACCATACCATACATGAGTTGCACATCATATAATAATTACCTCAACAAATACATGTTAGAGATATGACATGTATCTCAAGATACACGTACATGCATGTCTATCGTCACCACCTTGATAACAGTGGTGGCGTAACTACAAGGGAAGAATGGTAGATGTTACAACTTGCTGTTACAAATCGTGTAGTGATCACGACTGATATAAATTGGATGTTCAGTATGGCCATTTATACCGGGATAAAAAGATGTGACTTTAGTAAGATACGTTTTGCATAAGGCAAAAAAATGTTTCTAGGAACAGCACAAAAATTATGCTTCCGCCTTTTGTAATCCCCATCTTCACACAACGCTTGGCTTCGAATTTATATAATTGGGGGCCAGTTTACGTTTTATGTTAGACACGTTTTAATTCTCTCATTTAGAAGTTACTTTCACCGATAACTAACCTGTCACTTTGGCATGGGCTTTCACAAATTGAAACAAATTAACAAGGATTCTACTTTCACATTTACCCCTTCAGGCGACTCTGAGCGACAACTTCTTGTTCTACCTCTGGAACAGTCGTGTGATTCCCTGCCATATTATTAGCTAGAGCACTTTTTTATGTTCTTTGTTCTCTTTTAGTTCTAGTTTTGTAGAGCTACAAAATTTCTAGTGCTACAACTCTCCTTTCATATCTTGTATGTTCTTTGTTCTCTCTTTGTTCGAACGTTGTTCAAGGATTCTACTGCTTACTATTCTACTGTTTATTATACTCTCCTGTTTATTATTGAGGCTGTTTTGTCGAGACTAGCACGTCATCTAAGCCAGTACGTTCATACGACAGGGAAAGTCTTCGGATTCAAAAAGTATTCGGATTCAAAAAGTATTCGGATTCACACAAAAAGTTCTCTTTTAGTTTTAGTTTTGTTTCTCACATTCCAGTACCTCTTGTGTTCTTGGTTTTCGACATATTGAAATATGTGAACCCACCCAAAATTTCTAGTGCTACAACTCTCCGTTCATATTTTGTATGTTCTTTGTTCTCTCTTTGTTCGAACGTTGTTCAAGGATTCTACTGCTTACTATTCTACTGTTTATTATACTCTCCTGTTTATTATTGAGGCTGTTTTGTCGAGACTAGCACGTCATCTAAGCCAGTACGTTCATACGACAGGGAAAGTCTTCGGATTCAAAAAGTATTCGGATTCAAAAAGTATTCGGATTCACACAAAAAGTTCTCTTTTAGTTTTAGTTTTGTTTCTCACATTCCAGTACCTCTTGTGTTCTTGGTTTTCGACATATTGAAATATGTGAACCCACCCAAAATTTCTAGTGCTACAACTCTCCGTTCATATTTTTTATGTTCTTTGTTCTCTCTTTGTTCGAACGTTGTTCAAGGATTCTACTGCTCATTATTTTACTGTTTATAGGATTCTACTGTTTATTATACTCTCCTGTTTATTATTTTGGCTGTTTTGTCGAGACTAGCACGTCCTCTAAGCCAGTACGTTCACACGACAGGGAAAGTTTTCGGATTCAAAAAGTATTCGGATTCACACAAAAAGCCGCATGATTCTATTCCCTGCCATATTATTAATTCTATTTCAGAATCATTTTCACGGTATTATTAAAAGATAACTTCACAATTAACCGTGGTTAATTGTGAAGTTATCGTTCCATTTTATTAAATAGAGCACTTTTTTATGTTCATTGTTCTCTCTTTGTTCGGGCGTTGTTCAAGGATTCTAGTTTCACGTTTACCCTTTCAGGCGACGCTGAGCGACAACTTCTTGTTATACCTCACGAACAGTCGAATGATTATATTCCCTGCCATATTATTAACTAGAGTACTTTTTATGTTCCTTTTTCTCTTTTAGTTCTAGTTTTGTTTCTCACATTGCCTCTTGTATTCTTTGTCTCCGATACATTGAAACATGTGAATCCAGTCTTTAAAAAGTGCTTGTGCAACAAATCTCCGTTCATATTGAATTTTCCGTCGTTCCAGGACTTTTCCTTCTATTTCGTACCTTCAACAACCTTTGCCTTTGACTACATCTACACTAGACCAAATTTCTCCGGATTTGTAGGCAATCTGGAGACTTGTTCTTCGAATTAAAAGTAGCCATTTACAATGAAGTAACGAATCCGGTGTACAAAGTCTTCAGATTGCACGCGAACACGGATAAATATGAATCTGGAAAAGAATCTGGACACTTTGAATTCGAAGAGCTAAGACTCCGGAGAAATCTATCTGGTCTTTGTTTATAACAGCAAAAGCTGACAGTTGCTGGGACAACTTTTTATATCGGAGGCAATAATAAACAAAGGCTGGAAAGATTTTTTGTTTGTCCAAGGTAACTTTCGATGAAATTTGTGTCGATTTACATCCGTTCTTAGATAAGAAAACACTGTTTGCGTCTACACGAACTACTGACTAACCCAGATACTTTTTCCTGTGTAAACGGTCAACGAATACGAATACATTTTTGTGTGAATCCTCGAATACTTTTTCAATTCGAAGACCTTCCCTGTCGTGTGAACGTACTGGCTTAGAGGACGTGCTAGTCCCGAAAAAACAGCAAATAATAAACAGGAGAGTGATACCCTCGCATTCTTCTCAATGTCCTTGCATTTGTATTCTGTTGAACTCATATGTATCGAGCTACTCGCGTAAGAAAACCTCTTTTGAGATGTTAAGCTACTAAATTGGGTCCTTTGGGCCATTTGGAGCTAAACCTATCGCCTCTACCAAGCAGAAGAGGTAGTAAGTCATGAAAATGGATTCTTTGGAAACATTTTGAATCCAAAAGAAAGCATGTAAGGATGTCCAATGTTATCGCAAAAAAACGACCAGTATGACATTGCTTATGTCTCGCGCGTTTGTCGTTCTTCTTTGTTGCACGGGTGACTCATGTCTGTTGGTACACCTTTTGCGCATCATTAAAGCGAAATCGATGTTCATTAGAGCAAATCTCATCTTCGATAACGTGTTTCGAACTTCAGTAACGTCAATCGAAAATCATTAATATTTATGGATCACCACTGATTAGCGCCGATCAAAATTCAATAAGAAAAATCGAATAATCAACAAAGCAAATTAATCAGTCAGTTAACGATAACGCATATGAAAAAATGTCGCACAAGCAAAATTGATAAAAAATGTTTACCAGGAATTGTAGCACAAGATGCAGCCTTTTGTACGAAAAGTTGTTTTCAGATGTGCGCAGTAGCATAAGGGCTACAATGGCTGAACTAGGAAGGAGACTGAGAATATCACAACAAGACAGGGAAAGAGTTAATACGAGCATTTCAAGAGACTTTAGCTTAGATCACAATGTCAAGTTATTTTATTAAATGATACTTAAAAGATCATGCCACATCCAGCAGCATCTCTAGCTTTGCGTTTGTTTATGTCTCAGAACACGACATCCTTGGACGCTATATGTAAATCTTAATCTCATCTAAACCTAGACGGAGAAGGTAAAAATATATCCGGTGCCAGCAGACAATTTTATGAAATAAAGTTAAAAAACAAATTCCGAAAAACAATGACATCTTGAAAACCCAAGATATGAGCTAAATAAAAATCCTAATATAACATTATTCTTAGAAGCTCTGTTCATCAATTAAAAATCATTAATATTTACTTCACCCCAATGATTAGCATCGATCAAAATTCAATAAGAAAAATCGAATTGCAGCACCGGGAATTGCAGCACAAGATACAGCCTTTTGTACGCAAAGTTGTTTTCAGATGTGCGCAGTAGCATAAGGGCTACAATGGCTGAACAAGGAAGGAAACGGAGAATATCGCAGGAACACAGGGAATGGGTTAATACGGGCATTTGAAGAGACTTCAACTTAGATCACAGTGTCAAGTTATTTTGCTAAATGATACTTAAAACATCATGCCACATCCAGCATAGGCGTAAGGGCCAGGGGGGTCAGCTGCCCCCCAAAAAAATATTTGGAGAGGACTAGATTTGGGCAAATAGCTCAGGTAGAATTGGGAAAAATAAATCTCTAAGCGTGATAAAAATAGAAAAATTCTCAAAAATCGGTTGCGATCAATAAGAATTTGGATATTAGAGTGCATTCAGGTTGCCATATATATACCGTGTACAGTATGTAATTCTTATTCCTAGGCTTTTTTCGAACTGAACGTTCGAGCATAGCGATTTGGGCAAATCGTCTCTGCCCCCCCCCCCTAAAATGACCAGGGCCCGTACGCCTATGACATCCACCAACATCTCTAGCTTTGCGTTTATTTACATATTTCTCAAAACACAATATCTTTGGAAGTCATATGTAAATCTTCATCTCATCTAAACCTAGACGGAGAAGGTCAAAATATATGTTTGACACTTTGACCCCCTGTCTAAAATGGCGAGTGCTTCCTCTATGCCCCACCGTTCCCAACTTGTACTATTTACCATTAGAATTCATGTCTGGGGCTCAGAAATCATTTTCTGAGTATCGAGCTTGAAGATCGTTCATCTACCTTAATATATCCAAGCTCTCACGTTTCTCGAACATCAAACTATTAGAATTCATCATGGAAAATTCAAAGAAAAACTACAATCATGGCCAAAACACTGGAACAACACTTTAAAATCAACACACTTTTGATCCTCCCCCCACTTCCCGCATTGAATTTTGTGAGTTTTTTTTTTGGTTCTGTGCCAGAAATATGTGGGGACGTTAAGGGCGTTAAGTACGTTGTCTGTGTGACGATTATAAACAAAAGCAGTGCTTACATGCTGACAAATTTTAAACGTGGTTGATCTTAAAGCTGCAATGGATACATTAGATTCTCAAATTCAAATTGGAATTATATTTATCAGAACAAGGTGAGATGTTCAAACGTAATTGTATTAAAGGCGGTCCATTATATCTGTATGTATAAGAAAACCCTGAACTTCAGCTTACCGACAACTGCTTTGGCTCAGATAAAGCTTTGTGAATTGCGTGCTTATAAATGCCTCTAGAGCATGATCCCTCCTTTTCGAGCCTTGTCATTTACACACCAGAGCATCACCTTCATAATTTTTTTGGATTTGCTGTGCTGTGCAGGTCTGCCTCGGGTTAGCACAGGTGGTTTACCACCAGCACCAGAAAATAATAGAGAAGCAGTGAGACGAGCTTTGGTTTATTTTTATCCAGCTTTCGCTAACATTCAAACTACAGTATATTTGTGGGATATGATACAATGTAGCCTTGAGGCCTAGATACTTCTATAATTATCGCCGTTTACCTGACCGCAAAAGCGTGACTCATAAATAGCCTCCGTCGACAAGCAATTAGTGGCCGATAGATTGGTGGTCTAAAGGATGAAAAAATTGAACCTGGGAGAATAGTGACCATCAACCTCCACAAACATGGCAAAGAATTCTTTTGTTAAACACTTTGGCGGCCGATCGAGTTTTATAAGGCCCCACATTTGTTCCCACAGGACTTTATCCACGAAAAAGCGATAAATCAAGTAACTAAGTGCATATTTTACATTTGGTAGTTATAACATTGTTAAAAAATTATCAAACAAGCCAAGCAAAAAGTGCTTCCATCGCTCCTGCTTCCGGGTGGCGCACAGCTTCGGTGGTAAAGTCACCGGACCAGAAAATTCATTCAAATTGACATTCTGTAGAACAACATCTATTTTCGGAAGATAGCTTCCCTGCTGAGATGAATGCTGGTCCCAATTCCAAAATGACCAAGCAATGAATGTGAACAACTCCAATCGGCTGAGGAACTTAGAGGTGACGTATTCTGCTGAGTCTTCAAACCAAATTATAAGAATGAGGTAAGATCTCCAGATTAAATAACAGGACAGTTATCAAAATGTCATTGCTAAAGACTCGAAATATTTTATCAAGCTACCATAAACATTTGAATTGCATTGCTAATAACATCGGGTAAATTGCGGGTAAATCCTGTTTAAACTTTTTTTTTTTTTTTTATTGAGTACATTATGTTTAGTAAGAATTGCGTATTTATTATATTTTCGTCCATTAAGCTTCTCCACGAGGCAAAACTCTTCGTTGTGGAATGTGAGAAGTTGAGAAAACTTGTCTTGAAATTATTTCATGCGTTTAGACCTTTGACTATTGTTTACGTGCAGAAGGTTTTAAACCACACACAGTGACATCGTGAAATTGTTCTAGTCGATCCACAGTAACATACTGAGAAATATATTTCTGAAATTCGATGATAATTTATGGGCAATATTCAAAAGAATGTTATGATTAATCAGAGTCTGTAGATATGACAAAGAACCGATCAGTGAAACGTCGTTTCAGTACCTTGTTTAGGCACTCTGCTGCTTTCGTCAATAGAACTATTTTTATCTTGAGCTAGCTAGGTATCTGACCGGCAACTAGAAGACTTCGATTCTCTTCTGGGTCATTTTTGCATTCATTCTATGGTGACGTATTCCCGTTTCCGATTATAGTTTGTCTTCCTGTTTAATGTATTCATGGGAAAGATCAGTATAAACAATATCAATTCGACATACATTATTTCCATAATGGTAGTTCCCAAACCATTGACTAATTATCTACAGGTTTCTTGTTAAAACTTTTTCAGCGTTCGTATTTTCGGGTTGGATTTTTCCAAATGTTCAACAGTTATCTTCCCCTCCTTGAGAATTTGATAGTCGTGATCCATTTCGTTGTATTGCACGGACATTAACCATTCTAAATGAAAGCCACAGGAAACGCACAATTAAGGGAATTTTTTTTTTTTTTATCGCAAAATCATGTATGGGCTTTTGCGACAATTTTCAACCAAACAAGCGACAGGCAAGCGCTTAGAGAAAAGAACGTGGAAAACAGAGTAAGAAACAAATACAAAGTGTCGAAATATTCTACTAATGGCTGTTGGCATTCCACAGATGTACCCAACAAAATAAATATCGCAGACGTTGCAATACGTGTCGATCACGATGAGATCACATGTTTCCATCGCGGACCATAGGCAGGCTCTTTACTCGACGTGCTGGGAAAGCTTCATCGGAGTCGGAAAACTGCTCTTCCGCGACTTTGTTTGATTAAAGGATACTTAGGCCAATGCTTCCCCTTGTCAAACCGAAAGGTCTGTTGTTATTCATCAGTAGCGCTGTGAAAATGCATATCTACAGTTACGAAAGGAAGTTTTCCGAAAGGGCACGTTTTGGAAGGAGTGAAAATTTGAGATAGATCAGGGTTTACGTCATACGACTGTATAGAGAGAATTAGACTTTAATTACCACTAACTCCAACACTATAACCAACCAAAACCTGACGCCAGTGGCGTATCCAGACTTCATGGAATTTGTAGGCCTAGGAGACCAAACAAAGGTGCCTGAAGGTTTGACCTCCAGAAGATCAGGGGCCATTGTTCCCCGAAAATTTTTTAAAAAGTAGTAATTATGTGATTAATTACTCTTTGGGAAATTGCTGGATTTGATCACTGCTGTCATTGAACTAAGTCGGGTTAACAAATGGGAAAATATGGAACACACTACACTAAAAAAATTTTAAGCTTTGCGTAACTTTTGGGCTTTCGTTTCCTTTTGATTATGTCAGTTTTTTTCGCTGTTTTATTTCTTTGTGAAGAAAGTTTAGAGGCGCATAAGCTCACCTTAATCCTAACCCTAACCCAGATCAGTTTCAAGTCAAACGTCTCAAATGATCACTCATATGTAGATACGTTTGACAAAATTTAAGAATACGATGTGAGATACATCAATTTGAATTTCGTTAATCCAAAACATCTTTAATTCACACTAAATAATTTTCATTATTGTTATTTATACTATTTTCTCATCAGACGCGCAATTTATAGTTAATGGTTCATGGTTGATTAGATCAATGAAGATTTTCTTTTCCCTTTGCACCACCTTGGCCGTAATTTCTGCTTGTGAACGGCACGATAATCCCGTCATTACGCTACTTGCGATTAAGGGGACAGCGCCATGGTGAGGTTTCTGAGAAAATAAAGAATTCTTTAAGAATAATATTGGCTAGGACAAGACCTAAGGATAACTAAACAACTACGAGGATAAAGAATTCTTTAGCAGAAAGTCGGCAGTATACCATTCTCAGCATTCCACTGTCTGAATATAAGTCAGTTTCGAAACATGCGATTGAACCAGGTCTTTAAAAATACATTGTTCGACCGATTCTTCTTTCATATTGACCAAGATGTGGTTTCAGGGCTTCTTCTTCGGGTTCTTATCGTCAACAACCTATGCCTTACACTAATTAAATATCTGTATCAAGTTACTTGGCTGAGAAAACTACTTTGGGATTGTAATTGCCACTTAAGTGAATTGTTTAGATTGTTGCGAGTGAAACCCTAAGTTCCAACAAGCAGTGCAGGAAATAACATCGTTAATAGATGACCAATATTCCCTTCTCCTTCACCACGTCTCAAGTGTTTATCGTTATCCTTGTCGTTTTCCTTATAAGTGTCTCATATGTATATAAATAAATGGCAAATCTGGAGTTACGTTTGCATGAATGCCACATATTGCTATATAGACGAAGTAAATCTGTACGCATAACTATAAAATTATTCCACATATTCATACTATATTTTCCTGAATAGGTCACCCAACCAACGGCGCTTGAACTTTATTTCTTTCACATCATGGGATATTCGTGATTTTGTTCTCGTAACTGTACTCATTCAATGGAATTGGTCGGATGAGAGCACAGGAAGTCCTGGTGAAAATGACGGTAATGTTTGTCCTTCCTTTCCTTGATAAAGAAAACCACAGTTCAACATCGATCTGTGCTTTGTGTGGGTGGGCATTTGGGGATTTCCCTAATATTTGACGTCATCGTTAAAACAGCCTTGACCAAGAACCTGTGTCCGAAGGATACGGCTTCGAGTTGCTTGCATATCTGTACTTTCCTAACGAGATATTTCGAGAGAATTTAAAACTGTCCTAGCTTCTTGCTCGCTAAAGCATGAAACAAGACTATTTTAAGTTCACATTTAGATCAATGATTTGATGGAGTATCTTCTGAAGCATACTCTAATATCTCTCACCGTATTACCGTATTGATTTAAAGAACGACACAGGGTCTTTTATCATGGGGAAAACGAACCGCGGCTGATGTAAGCCCTAGTTTTAAAATAAGCCGCAAACACTCGTTGCTCCGTGAAACTGTTTGCCACCAAAAGAAGGGACGGACTATTAGAAAAGTGATAAAGGGACTGGGAATGTAAGAAAAAATCTTTTACAAAATCATGCAGTAAATTTTAGTTGTGCCAACATCTAGTGCAAATTCGAGGAACTGTAACTGAAACGCTTAAATATGTGATTTATTACATCAGCTCATGTGGAAATGTCTGATTATTTGATACAGGCTCATGATTACAACCTTCATTAGGGGTAGCCTTGGATTTTTTAGCGGTCTCGGGGACTCCCAAGGACACAGTGGTGGTTACGCCGCTGCCCACAAAAGGGGAGATGGTGAATGTTACGGAAACTCACAATGTATTTATAATTCATAATTTGGTTACTGCATCTTTTAAATAGAAGAGTCAGATGAATCGCAGAGTTCAGGATACCAAAGAGGGACACCTGAAGAATTGTGAGTTGTTCAGTTGCAATCGATGGTGAAGCAGCGTTTATGACAGAATGCTGAATAGGCTTTTGTTTCAGTCTTTTTGTTGACACTTTAGTTTTATATCGAAGGTACTTCATATGTGGACATAATATTAAAGACAATTATTGTCATCCAAGATCAGTTGTTATTATGAATTATTCAGTAGTCGGCTTCGGCATCAAAATATCGTCGTGTTTCAATTGAAACCTCTTTCCTTTCATATACTTTAGAAATTAATTGTGAAAGAAAATAACTTAATTGACATATAATGTCTTGTAATAACTTTAAATCAATTTTTTATTGTTGCACCCGTCATTCCTCATACGTACATATAATAAACATAATAATAGATTACAAAAAGCGTCGGCGAAAAAGTTCTCAGAGTTACATTAAATTAAAAGAATGACACTAATTATATACTTCAGAAAATGACCTGTACAATCAGATTGATGTAAATTGTTTTCGTAACTTGACCGTGAAGTGCCAACTACACTTGCGTATGTTCTTTTGCTTATGTTTACATACGTCGAAAGTGTGAGCCCGGCTTTAGAAGCACGTGAAAACTACCTGTTATTTCGTATTTTTGATAATTCAAGAAGGGTTGATCATGTAACGACTGAGATTTCGTCTAACTAAGTTGTTAGTTCAGGCGACCTAGTTTTCCTTTGGCAATGTACAACGTGCTTTTGCGTGCGAGGAAGTGCGGCAAGCTTTTCCTGGGAAAAATCTTGTTAAAATCCTTGCATACCAGCTTTTAACAAAGAGAGTTTATACGGGAAAACTTTGTTGGGAACTTGCTCGTGAACATGGAACTTTGGCGTTGTGAGGTCGACAAAATATGAGCCAAAATGGAGGTAACCAAAACTGGCGTTACGTGTCTTATTCTAACGTTTTGTAATAAAGGATATTTTGTAATGAAATGGAGACACTCTTTTGTTGTTTTCACTGTATTTTATATACAATGAATGATCAATATAATTAGACAATGAAGGATCGTCGTCTATAGAATTTAGTGCCCAGATTATGGGATAGAAGCCAGAAGGGTGTAGCCCGAATAGCTATCCGTTTCCGTTTCTGCGAGTTTTCATTACAAAATATCCCATAAACAACCAGTGTTCATTCATCTTGGACAACGGATGCGGCCACGAGAGGACTTAAGCCTATTATTGTTCTTTTTCCATCTTCTAAATTCTAGCGAAAAGTTTCCCCATCAATTTCCCATCTCAGACAATTTTTTCAGTTTCTCGTTTTAGACAATAGTTATAACCACGAGAGAATTTAAACTTATTATTGTTCCTTTGCATCTTCTGAATTCTAGCGAAAAGTTTTCCACACCAATTTCCCTTGAGATCTTGTTTTATTATCAACCTTTACGAAGCTCATCTTTGTGTTTAAAAGTGCAATTGTATATCTTGATCATAAATCAGTGAACAGGGCAAGAAGCACTTCAAGAGACCTGAGATCACATTTGTCATAGAGAATTTACTAGGTTACAGTGTTCGAGGTAAATGACAGTTTTTGTGATTTTACATTACATGGATTTACAAAATGAACGTACCGGCTTGCGAGTTTTAAAATTTTCAGACCTACGACCAAACAATCCAGCTGGCAAATGAACCCGTTCATCTTTAGGAATAACGAAGGATCACCTTTAACTTGAATGATCTAAGGCTAGTATGTACTTTATCTTATGATGACCTTTCCTTATATTACTTTCTGGGAAGCTTTTTAAAATCGGGGATAAAGAAAACATTTTTATTCCGTTTCTGATTTTCTCTATTTCCCACCGAGAAAGAGGGATGAAATTATTTTGTCACTTATGTAACTCAGGATGCGAGGATTTTATTGTTTATCCTTTCAACTCTCCCAACAGCTCATTGGGGCGTAAATTACTGTATGCGAATTGGATGTATGAACAGGTTTCAATAGATTTTCAAAGGGTTTCGAATAGATTGAACAATTTGTAATCTCATTTGAATAACCCAGGAGTGAATGGGTTGTATTGGGTTAATGCTTGATATTCTTTACTGTTTGAATTGGTCGAGGGTGCGTGTCACTCCGTTTTAAGAATTTTTTAAAACGGAATGAGACATAGGTTTACCTTCGCCGGGAGTGATTAAAGCCTAATCCTAATCCTAAACAAATGCCTTGACCCTAATCTTAACCCTAATCCTTTCCCGAGTTCCCCCTCGAAAGATGATATTCATCTATTTAAGCACATTTAAAAAATTGATGTTATTCATCTGTTTGGAGGTAAGACTGTGTTGAAATGAATGTTTCTCATGCATTATCACGAATCAACTGTTTTTCAAAATTTTCGGTTTTGCAAAGAACTGTTACGCAGATCAGCATTTTCTAGGAAAGGCCATTGTTAGATATGGGGTTAAATTATTTTCATATAGTAAATTAGGCGTAGGATCAATAGCGTCAAAATTTACTCTTCAGTAACGTAGCCAAGGGAAGGGCAAGGGGGGCAGTTGCCTCCCACTTTTCAGCCAGACCAAGTCTGTCGGTACATCCTTAACATTTGTCGGTACAGTGTGCCTGTCCATCGAGGATTTAGTTTGCGTTCGTAATACCAGGATGAAAAGTCAATAAATAAATTCCAATTTTTGAATTTAAGTGTATGAATAGCTCACAATGCGAAGAATCCTGTTTCTACCGATAAAAATTAGGTGATTCGTGGGTACCAACACACCCAGTCTGTCTCAAGAAAAAGTGGTGGTAGCGGTAGCGGTTATGGCAGAACTAAAAGGCGTTAACTTGTTATGTGTCATACCTCTCGTGATGTGGTGTACACTACCGCTTAATAAATCTTTTTCGAATTTAATATCAGCCAAAATGGTTAGGTAAAAATTGTTCATTCTTTTATCAAATTTCACTGACAGTTTTACTTTTGCCGTCACGGTTGGCGTTACCTAAGTTACAACTGTTGGTACATCAAGAATGTCTTGTCGGTACATTTGTCTCATATTATTTCTGCACCCCCCCCCCTCCCCCCCAAACACACACACACACACTTTCAAATTCCTGGCTACGCAACTGTTACTCTTTATATCGGGACGAATATCAATGCCCAGCAACAAACACGGAACAAAGCCATAGAATATGATAAGATTTATTAAACTAACTAACGTTTCGTCGCATCTCACAACACCATCAGAGTGAGGGATATAATTATAAAACAGCAAATATGTATAAATAAATAAAGGTGTCAAATTACAAGCTATGTAGCGGCGGAAATAAAGAAGAGAAAATTAGAAAAAAGACAGGGGAGTGGAGCTAAGATTGCCATTCAAAGATAGTTTAACTTTGGAGATTAGGAGACTTTCCCATACGAGAAGTTCAGGAGGGAAAGAGCAAGAGGAAAGAATTTTAATATCGTCAAGGGATGAAGTATAGCCAGTTTCGGAAAGATGTGCTAAAATGCTGGATGGGGTGGCAGTGGTACGTTTTTTACCAGTAAGGGCAGAGACTCCCAAATGATCTGAGACTTGTGTATGTAGATGGCGAGTTGTTTGGCCCACATACAATGCGCTACAGCATTGACACTTAAAATAGACTACACGACATCTCAAACCCTTAGGAACCCTGTCAAGAAAGAATTCTTTTGTTAAACACTTTGGCGGCCGATTGAGTTTAATACGGCCCCACATTTGTTCCCACAGGACTTTATCCACGAAAAAGCGATAAATCAAGTAACTAAGCGCATATTTTACATTTGGTAGTTATAACATTGTTAAAAAATTATCAAACAAGCCAAGCAAAAAGTGCTTCCATCGCTCCTGCTTCCGCGTGGAGCAAGGCTTCGGTGGTAAAGTCACCGGACCAGAAAATTCATTCAAATTGACATTCTGTAGAACAACATCTATTTTCGGAAGATAGCTTCCCTGCTGAGATGAATGCTGGTCCCAATTCCAAAATGACCAAGCAATGAATGTGAACAACTCCAATCGGCTGAGGAACTTAGAGGTGACGTATTCTGCTGAGTCTTCAAACCAAAAAATAAGAATGAGGTAATATCTTCTGATTAAATAACAGGACAGTTATCAAAATGTCATTGCTAAAGACTCGAAATATTTTATCAAGCTACCATAAACATTTGAATTGCATTGCTAATAACATCGGATAAATTGCGGGTAAATCCTGTTTAAACTTTTTTTTTTATTGAGCTTATTATGTTTAGTAAGAATTGCGTATTTATTATATTTTCGTCCATTAAGCTTCTCCACGAGGCAAAACTCTTCGTTGTGGAATGTGAGAAATTGAGAAAAGTTGTCTTGAAATATTTCATGTGTTTAGACCTTTGACTATTGTTTACGTGCAGAAGGTTTTAAACCACACACAGTGACATCGTGTAATTGTTCTAGTCGATCCACAGTAACATACTGAGAAATATATTTCTGAAATTCGATGATAATTTATGGGCAATATTCAAAAGAATGTTATGATTAATCAGTGTCTGTAGATATGACAAAGAACCGATCAGTGAAACGTCGTTTCAGTACCTTGTTTAGGCACTGCTGCTTTCGTCAATAGAACTATTTTTATCTTGAGCTAGCTAGGTATCTGACCGGCAACTAGAAGACTTCGATTCTCTTCTGGGTCATTTTTGCATTCATTCTATGGTGACGTTTTCCCGTTTCCGATTATATCATCAACAAGGCTGGTCCAGCGTAGGCAGCGGCGCAACAACACAACACCAAGGGACGGATTCTCGCTTGCCACAACCTGAAACAGATAAAAATATTCTATCCTCGACGTTTCGAGCAAAGGCCCTTTCTACTAACTCTCCAGACGAAGGGCCTTTGCTCGAAACGTCGAGGATAGAATATTTTTATCTGTTTCAGATTGTGGCAAGCGAGAATCCCTCCCTTGGTGTTGAGTCGTTTCCGATTATACAGAGTGTCCCAAAAAAAACGAAAACTATTGAAATCACCAATAACAATTTTATTGTTAGAACTTGAATGCCTTAGCACTCTGTTGGTCCCCACTAGTGCATAAATGATCGATAAAAGTAATTTTATACATAATGAAGCTGTCTAAAACAGTAAAATGTTGTTAGCACGCAGCGTTTATTTATGTGAGTTTTATGGTGCGTAAACACAATGGAATCAGATTCCATTCATGATCAACATATGCTTATTGTGCTGTTTCAGGCTTTTAGGAAGGAAGAGTATGTGCATTAAAAAGCGTTTTGCACTTCCGTTGTACTTTGGGCAAGCGTATAATTTATCACAATAAAAACTCTTTGTTTTGTGGTCAGTTGTACCATTTTCTTTCGAAGCGATGATCCTACCCCCACTTCCCGCATTCAATGTTGTGAGTTTTTTTGGTTCTGTGCCAGAAATATGTGGGGACGTTAAGGGCGTTAAGTACGTTGTCTGTATGACGATTATAAGTGACGATTATAAACAAAAGCAGTGCTTACATGCTGACAAATTTTAAACGTGGTTGATCTTAAAGCTGCAATGGATACATTAGATTCTCTAATTCAAACTGGAATTATATTTATCAACACAAGGTAAGATGTTCAAACGTAATTGTATTAAAGGCGGTCCATTATATCTGTATGTATAAGAAAACCCTAAACTTCAGCTTACCGACAACAGACGAAGCTCAGATAAAGCCTTGTGAATTGTGTGCTTATAAATGCCTCTAGAACATGATACCTCCTTTTCGAGCATTGTCACATACTCACCAGAACATCACCTTCATAATTTTTTGGATTTGCTTTGCTGTGCAGGTCTGCCCTGCTGTGCAGGTCTGCCCTGCTGTGCAGGTCTGCTCTGCTGTGCAGGTCTGCTCTGCTGTGCTGGTCTGCCCTGCTGTGCAGGTCTGCCCTGCTGTGCAGGTCTGCCCTGCTGTGCAGGTCTGCTCTGCTGTGCAGGTCTGCCCTGCTGTGCAGGTCTGCCCTGCAGTGCAGGTCTGCCCTGCTGTGCAGGTCTGCTCTGCTGTGCAGGTCTGCTCTGCTGTGCTGGTCTGCCTCGGGTTAGCACGGGTGGTTTACCACCAGCACCAGAAAATAATAGAGAAGCAGTGAGACGAGCTTTGGTTTATTTTTATCCAGCTTTCGCTAACATTCAAACTACTGTATATTTGTGGGATGTGATACAATGTAGCCTTGAGGCCTAGATACTTCTATAATTATCGCCGTGTACCTGACCGCAAAAGCGTGACTCATAAATAGCCTCCGTCGACAAGCAATTAGTGGCCGATAGATTGGTGGTCTAAAGGATGAAAAAATTGGTACTAATCGGTACACATACTCTCATCAGACGTGTAATTTATACAGGGTGTCCCAAAAAAAACGAAAACCATTGAAATCACCAATAACAATTTAGTTGTTAGAATTTGAATGCCTTAGCAGTCTATTGGTCCCCACGAGTGCATTTTATAATTTGCTGTAAATTCCCACGAGCAAAAAATCGCGCACTTTACAAGGCGATTTTCTTACCTAAATTTTAATACATGCACCTTGTCAATATTTTACGCATCATTACCTTCAGCTTTTTCGTAGGGCATTCAAATTTTAACAATAAGTGATTCCAATAGTTTTCTATTTTTTTGGGACACCCTGTAGTTAATGGTTCATGGTCGGTTTGATCAACGAAGACTTTCTTTTCCTTTTCCACCTTAATTTCTACGTGTAAACGGCACACTATTCCATCAACACGCTTTATGAGATTAGGGGGACAGCGCCATATCCGCTTGATCACTTATGGCGGTTCACCCCGCCTCGTCTGGAAGCGGATACTTCGCAGGCTAGATGGATGGATGAGCAGGTTGTTACTTACATCGAAAGTTAACCTGCAAGAACCTATTTTTGTTCCCACCCCACACATTCGGCCTCACTTTGTTATTTTAATGCTGCATTAAATGTTTGGCACAGTTCTCTGGGATGACAGTAGACTTGACTGACATAAAGTGTTAATTAGTGGTGTTTATACGAGAAAAATATGACACTGCTTCCGTACGACGCGCTCGGCACAAATAGTTTGTTGCCATGCAGAAAGCCACGGCATTTCGTGTTGTCACTGGAATCTCAGTAGCATGTCTATGCTTGCCATATTTACTGGAGCACCCACCACATATAACTTACGTGTCAGTTTTGAAACATGTGATTAAGCCAGGTCTTTCAAAATACTTTGTTCGACCGGTTTTTCTTTCATATTGACCAAGATGTGGTTTCAGGGCTTCTTGCTCGGGTCCTTATCATTAACAGCCTAAGTCTTAGACTAATTAAATATCTGTATCAAGTTAATTGCTGAGAAAACTACTTTGGGATCTGAATTGTTTAGATTATTGCGAGTGAAACGCTAAGTTCCGACAAGCAGTGCAGGAAATAACATCGTAATAGATGACCAATATTCCCTTCTCGTTCACCACGTCTCAAGTGTTTGTCGTTATCCTTGTCGTTTTCCTTATAAGTGATTTATATATATTTATAAATAAATGGCAAATCTGGAGTTACGTTTGCATGAATGCCACATATTGCTATATGGAATCAGTGGTTTGAAAGCAGCTCATAACAAGTTCAGTCACGTTTCTGGACTGACACTCGACCTACCTCTACGAGATTTTAAAGATTTCGCTAACGGACGGGTAGTCAGTGTAGCTAGACTGCTATAGAGGAGCATAGATTTCACCAAGAAAGTTTGAAGCTGATGTTGGAAATTTAAAAACTTTATATCAATGCATACAATGGAAATACAACTGTAGAAGAACTACAGTAGTAGGACATGGAGTTTCAGTGGAAAGGGGACTTATCAATCGTAAACACTTCAGCCCCCTCCCGACATCAAATTCGTTCCTAAGCCACTTGCTAGCATAACCAATTTCTGTTGACATACAGAAAATTATGAAGTATACGAGCAAATGTAGCATTTCTGTCAAAAAACTCAGTTAAAGCATATAGCAACACTTTCAAAAGAAATCTTCTTGTCCACTTAAGTGTTTGATAAGGTGTTTGATAATGCAAGGGAACAGTCTTCACTTCGGTAATGCATAGCAAACTCACCGGAGAAAGATTAATTTATCAGGGAAGAATCTTTGGAAAAGATCTTACTTCGCTTGTACTGTGAAAGATTTTAGTCAAGTCTATCATAAACACACCCAATACGGCTTTCTAATGACTTAGATTTTAAAATTTTCCACAGCCTTTCTCGTTTAGAACTCTGTCGGGGACATTCCTCCAAGGGTTACGAAATCTCTATCGCCAAACAGGTTCCGACAGACATTTAATGACATCAGCCTAGTTCCAGGATATGCGAAGTAGGCGGCCGCTTTAGCATAAAGTGTGTCTTAAAAACATGCAAACGACTTGGCTTTCAAGTCCTACTACAATATACTTTTTTACTATGCAAACCACCGTTTTCCAAACGTATGATTTCCACGAAATCGGAGAATCAAAGCATAATGTTATTGTACATATTTTATACACCGTATTTATATAACCTTTCCCACCCTTTAAATGTTTTGCAAAAGCAGGTCATGTTTCAAGAGTTCACTTCCGTTTATTGACACTCTTTTGATATGGCAAGTAACCACCAACCAAAGTAGAACAATCACACTATTTTTCATAAGGTGAACCTAATCAACGTCGTGTCATCCTGGAGTCGCAATGGAAGTAACAGATTATAAAATTCAATTTCAAATGATATTAATTAGTGCATATTAAGAATTTCAAATGAAGTGGTAGGAAGAGCAGTAAATTGCTTCTGTTGGAATGTCAAAACTCGAAATTGAATGAAGGGAATAGCGTGAATAGCGGGATACTTAAATTGTATTATGCTATAGAGACAAAACTGTTTGAGGAACTCTTTCCGTATAACAAATCCTAGATTGACCATTTTTTTTCTGTTGAATAAATTTTAAAGAGTTGAGTGGATAGAAAGTTGTTCAAGAGGTACTCGAACCTTTGTTTCAAAATTTAGTCGTGTTTCAATCAAGCCAGTATACAATCCCCTCATTCACAGTTAATTGTCTATTTTTCTATTAACTATGCCTCATTACAAGTCGTAAACTACCACCCACTGGGACAGAATTATATAGGTCATGAGTCACGCTGTCAACATAGCAAACGTTGGTGGTTCTAGAGCAGTAATGGAACAAACAGATTTACAAATTCAAATTGAAATGATGTTTACAATCGTAAGGTAAGATGTTCAAATGAAATTGTAGAATAATCTGTCCATTGTATCTACACGTGTGGGAAAACTCAGAATTAGATAAGCGTACTGTGAAGTTCTTAGTTAATGTTACTAAATTGGCTGATGTGATGTGTGTGTGTGAATTACGCGTTGATAAATGTTTCCAGTGTATTATTTCTAATTTCCGGGTGTTGTTACATAGCTTGTGTAGCATCATTTTCATAATTTTCTAAATTTTGATTTGCTGAGCTGGTCTAACCTTGTACCTGAAGGAGATGTAGGATGATATAACGTAACCACGTGGCAAGAATTATTTTCCAATTCTGACCTTAATTATCAAATCATTCCCCAGTTGGGGGAAAGATACTTGTGAACAAAAGTGTTTCTATTGATTATCGTCTCTGTTGAAGTTGTCCTCCGACATGGCCTCTTTGTCGTCAAGTCAATGACCGAGAATACTCAATGTATAATTTTTACCGTGGACCTTGTCGAAAATTGGTGGTGGTCAGGTGGACATAAATATCCTCATTGTACATGCAACAAAATATTCTTTTTACCAGCATCCTTCCTACTGAAATATAAACAAATGTCCATTTCACAAATAAAATGAACATTATACTTGATACGTCGACAGCAATCTGAAATTTAAAATGGGTCTACCTGAGCAACGAAAACCCATGCTTTAGGAACTATTTCAAAAAGAAAAAAAGATAGTTGGTGCACAAATTTTAACATTGAATAGACACTCAAAAAACGTCTTAGCAACTGAGTGGTCATGTTTCGCTCAGGACTTTTTTATATTGAACTTGTGACTCATCACCACAAGCCTTTCCAGCAGTTGAATGTATGAAGAGTTGTATAAGAGGTACTTGAGCCTTTATTACGAAACTTAAGCCCACACAGTTCATACCTCAAACTTTTTGTGTGCCAAATCAAATGCAAATCAGTTTGAGCAAAGAATTTTGCTCATTAACATTAGATTTGGGACATGAAAAGTTGAAATTTGAACTGAGCCTCAGTCGAGCTACAAAGTAGTTCCATTCAGTACTTCACATTGCTGTGAGTCAAACGGTCAACATAATAAATGTTAGTATTCCTGGCTGAAGTTGTAATGGAAGCAACACATTCTCAAATTCAAATTCAAATGATTATTATAAGCATAAGGTAAGATGTTCAAATAAAATAGTTGAAAACGCTGTCCATTGTATTCATACATATGTGAAATTTCAGTATTTGATAAGCGTACGGTGATTGAATTTCTGGATTCTTGTACATCTTTGGCTGCTGTAAAGTGAGTAAGTTACGCGTTGATTAATGCTTCGAGTATATTATCTCTACTTTTCAGGTGTTGTTACATAGCTTGTGCTGCATCATTTTCATAATTTTCTAAATTTTCATCTGCATAGTGAGCCGGTCTATTAACGCAGGTAGTTGAATGTACAGATAAACATCAGTAACAACTGAAAAGTATTCACAAGTGTTTTCCTTTACTTTTATCGAACTTTCGCTAACATAGAAATCGTACCAGAGTGAAGAATAATAGCATATAGCTATTTGGCATGAATACTTAGTGTATGTATAATTACTACCATGGATCTTCTCGTAAATTGTTGGTGGTGCATAACATACAACCCTCATCAGACATGCAATAAAATCCAATATTTATAATACATATCAAACATGCCAGAAAAAACAATACAGTTAACAACGCAAACACAGTATAAGGATGGTCTCAAGGATACAAGTTTTCTGAACACAATCGCGTTCGTAGTTGGTCGACACTCTACTTCAGAGTTTAGGGTAAATGGAACGTCCACCCAACTTGTATTCCTCGGTTAATATCATACCATATATGAGTTGCACATCATATAATAATTAACTCAACAAATACATGTTAGAGATAGGACATGTAGCTCAAGATACATATTCATGCATGTCTGTCGTCACCACCTTGATAACAGTGGTGATGTAACTACAAGGGAGGTGTAGGAGATTTTACAACTTGCAGTTAGAAATCGATGTAATTGAAGAACCAAGCGGAAAACGTATTTGAATGATGAAAATCAAGGCCCAGCAAAAAATTCTTAACCAGGGGCCGCGGAGCGGTTTTAAAAGTGGGGGGGGGGCAAAATCAGATCGCCAATTGTTGTGGCTACATGAGGATCGGACAGCTTCCCAATATAGCAAATTTTGTTTGTAAAAGTTTTATTGATATATCTAACCGCAACCTAAAAATGAGAATGTGAACAATGAAAATGAAATATAAAATGAAATATAAAATACTGGTTAAACGCTAAACGTCTTTGTTGTTATCAAGTTCGGAAAATTGCCCAAACTGCCGTTTCCGAATATCATTCCGTCCCACAAATTCGTTGGCGACATGTATAAGATTAAGGCGATCCGTTCTGTCTTTGTGTATATTGAGAATGGCAAGTCTGTTGAACCGCGTTTGAGTCATTGATGATCTAAGCCATGTCTTCAACCTTCTTGCCGCAGAAAATGATCTTTCTCCTGTGGCACTCGTTGCAGGATTCACGTTGAGTAATTCGCAAATTACAACAACCTCGTGTATCATGCTCTTTTGTTCTCCAGATAATTTCTGTAGTTCTTTCAAGACATCGTGGAAACAAACTGCTTCTGAATCATTCAAAAGGATTTTAAATATTGGCAGTTGTGCTTTTAGAAAAAGCGTGTTAACATCATCCTTATAATTGGCTTCAACAAATTCTATTTCTGCAGATACGTCGTCTGACTTTAAACTTTTTAGCAACAAGGATTCCATCGTGCTATAAGCTAAAAAACCTGCCTGATTGAAACGTTCTTCAATTGCAGTAATTAGCAGGTCTAGAGCTTCAAAGTACAATCGTCTGTAATAATCAGTCACATTTGCTGGAAAGGACCCTTCTCCTTCTCCTATTTCAAATCTTCGTGGTGCGCGTGTTTTCCGGAGTAAAACAGGTTCCGCAATAGATGCGTGAAGCTTGCTTTTGATTAGCACAGCGGCATAGAAACTCTCAAATGACTCATCACTCCTGAGACGCTGAAGGACTTCTATCGTTAATTTAGCCATTCTTTGCCCGCTGACAGCACATATTTTCTCTTTTTGCAGTGTTTTAGAAAGGTTGTCAGTGTGCGCAAATAGTCTTTCACCGAGGTTTAAACCAAAAAAGAAACGAAAGGTGTTCATTTGGGCTTGACAACCAATTACTCTTCCTCTTATATCAGGTTGCAGTTTTGTGTCCTCAAGACACATATTCCACTCCTCAAGAAGAGCTTGGTAATTTTCCAAAATGCGTTTAAAACATGTAGCCCTGACAGTCCATCGCGTTGGGCACAATTTTGTTATCCCTCTATCATCACTTTCAATATTTGATTTTATTTCGCCTAAGAGATTCTCGCGCTTCGGAGAATATTTGATTAATGTCACGATCTCTCTTGCTGTACCCATTGTATCAGTCAGTATCTTGCAATGTTTTGTTGTATCTTTAATGCTCAGGCTGAGGGAATGTCCATGGCAATGGGTAACATGAGCCTTAGGTTGAATATCTTGGATTTGTTTAGCAACCACCGACTTACACCCAAGTATGTTGTTGCCCCATCATAACACTGTCCTCTGCAATTAGACCATGACAATTGGAGACGTAAAAGAATGTCTTTCATAACTGAAACAATTGTGTAAGCGTTTATGTTGCGAATGTGATAGAAACCTAAAAAGTCCTCATGGGCTTCAAAATCGTCGTCAACCCATCGAAGGCACAAGGTTAGTTGTTCCTTATTGGATAAATCTGTGTATTCATTCGCTATTGTGCAAAACATCTTTCCCCCTATCTCCTTTACAATTCCTTTGAGGACTTGATGGCTCATGATGGTACATATTTCGTTCTGAATGTCATGACTAGTGTACTTGTTGTTCCGTTGCTTCATCCATTTTGTAAGGTCTGGATCATCTTTTGCTCGCAGTTTCAAAAGCTGACTAAAATTCGATTCATCATCCACATGCCCCTGAAAGGGCTGTCCTTGACGACCAAGGTATTGCAAACATTCAATGATTTTCATTAAACATTTTCGGTTTAAGTGCATGGACTTTTTTGCCACAAAACTCGACATTTCCAACACATCCCCACTCCTTCTAGGAGCACGAAAATCACAATCCATTGCAGTCAGGTGACATTTAGAAGTTTGGTGCTCTTGAAACTTTTCTACAGCTTTTTTCCAGTTCGAAAACCCTTCTGTAATAAAGGCGCTTTCCTTATTTCTGGCGCTAAAAAGATTGTTATTTGAGTTCTTCTGAGCGCACACGAAGCAAAAGACTGAGTCTTTTCCTTCGTCATAGTGCAACCAGGGATAATCATCAAACCACTGGGAACGACACGATCTAAAATGTCTACCAAATTTCGTCTTAGGAAACTGAAAATGTTTTGGCCTAAATTGCCCAGATATTGACATTGTACGATCATCAGCTTCCGTGTTACTCGGTTTCTGGGACTCAGCTAAGTCTTTCAGTACCTGAACAGGTTGGTCCACTGCTGACTGTGATGTAGATTGTAGACTGACTTGTTACCGTTTCTTTGGTTGTGGATTCCAGTGGTTTAGAAGCGGTGAGTGTATCCGTTGCTATTAGGCCTAGTCCCGTCTCCGGAACTAGTTGGGCGTTTACTGAATCCGTGATTGAATCTAACGAAAAAATTAGAAAAAAAAGTTGTCGACCATACTATTGATAAGACATGTACAAATGGAACTTGTCAACTTACCGGTTGGCCGTGCGCATATTAGCCGTTTATCACACTTTGCAAAATAGTCTGTTACTTTTGCAGGAGTCTTTCGTTTTAAAGTCTGTTTTTGTGATGTATTTTCCATGTTTCCAAATGTCATATGTGCCTCTTTATTTGTAATTACTGCGGGATTAAATGAACCAGAGTGCGAACTCCTGTATTTTAGTCTACGTTTCAAATATTTTCTGCTGAATGTTGTCCAGTGAAACATTAGTTTCGGCACCACGGTATTATTTTCCATCCGTCTGTCATTGTGTTGCTTGCTTCCATTGTACGGGTCAACGAAAATAAAGAAGCACAGAAGTATGATAATCATCTTGAAATCATGCATATTGAATTTCATATTGCATACTGCGAGCCACATGAATACAGTGTTCAAGGGCTCAGTTGGGTTACTATACTTCATGTAATCGCTATCAAAACGCCAAAATCTGGCAAAGCCGATTTTTACATTTTTACAAAGCAAAAGATAAGGTAATGGAAAAAAGGGGGGCAATTGCCCCCTTGACCCCCTGCTCCGCGGCCTCTGTTAAGACAGGCATATTTGTGTCAAAAGGTTTATAGATCTAACGTTTCGTTGCTTAAGACGACGCAACATCATCAGAGAATGAGACATAATACGATAAGACAATCACTAAAATTTTATTACATAGCTGATTAGCATAAATTTGGCGTTTGATAGGAAATAGGAAGTGATGAGATGTCAGAGGTGGTGAAGAGGGTAAAGGCAATCAGAATAAGGAAAGAGGAATTGAGCTTGATTGAGAGTTGAGGGTAGAATTGAGTTTGTGAATGAGTAAGCTTTCTCTGATGAGGAGTTCATGAGTGACAGATGAAGAAGAGTGAGAGAGGATGGTGAAATTATCTGATGTAGTGGGATGGCCAGTTTCGCGGTGATGTGATAGAATGTGATAGAATGTAGTGATCACGACTGATGTAAATTGGATGTCCATTATGGCCATTTATAATAGGATAAGAAGATGTGGCTTTAGTAAGACACGTTTTGCATAAGGCAGAAAAATATTTCTAGAAACAGCACAAAAATTATGCTTACGCCTTTTGTAATCCTCATCTTCACACAACCCTTGACTTCGAATTTATATAATTGGGCAGTTTACGTTTTATGTTAGACGTGTCTTAATTCTCTCATTTCGAAGTTATTTTCACCGATAACTAACCCGTCACTTTGGCATGGGCTTTCACAAATTGAAACAAAATTAACAAGGATTCTAATTTCACATTTACTCCTTCAGGCGACTCTGAACGACAACTTCTTGTTCTACCTCTGGAACAGTCGCATGATTGTATTCTCTGCCATATAATTAACTAGAGCATTTTTTTATGTTCTTTGTTCTCCCTTTGTTCGAACATTGTTCAAGGATATCTACTTTCACATTTACCCCTTCAGGCGACGCTGAACGACAACTTCTTGTTATACCTCACGAACAGTCGAATGATTCTATTCCCTGCCATATTATTAACTAGAGTACTTTTTATGTTCTTTGTTCTCTCTTTCTTTTTTTAGTTCAAAGTTCTAGCTTTGTTTGTCACATTACCTCTTGTGTTCTTGGTCTCCAATATATTGAAACATGTGAACCCAGCCTTTAAAAAGTTTTGGTGAAACAAATCTCCGTTCATATTGAATTTTCTATCGTTCCAGAACTTTTTCCTCTATTTCTTATCTTCGAGTATTGTATTGTGTAGCTTGGCACAAATGATCCGCAAGTCAATTCACTCGATCGCATGTGTCAGTGTAGCAGGTCGCCACGCGCAATGCTAAGCAGCTACACGAAAGTTTAGACGTTAGGGTTTGTTAAGAATATCTTTTATTGCTGGTGTAAAAAGCCTCACGAAGACTCAGGGCCACGCACTTCTCTCGACTGTCAAAAGTTCCCCTTTCTATCTCTCTTAACCTTGTTAATCAACATGAATTACATTACATGCGTTGACACCAAGCAACTACGTAGCAGACAGATTAGTCCCAGATTTCCGATTATACATACTTCATCAGGAGGCTAAAAATCGCAGCAAAACTCGCAGGTATAAAAAGCCCTATGTAGAGAATTAGTCACTCGAATGGGAAACATTTTCCGCAGCCGAAGATTTTGTCCGAAACAAGACGGTTGTTCGGAAACAAAATGCCAAAGTTCCAGAAGTTTCCAAGGTTCATTGGCAATGGGTAATCGACATCTTGTTCTTTTAACCAAATTTGGTAATTAACTTCAAATCAGTAGGCGAGTAAGTGACGTATCATCGTGCATGCTTAACCCTTTCACTCCCGACTTTTTTGACTCTGCAACGCTTGCCCCAGCCCAAGTTAATTCGGCTTCCGGCAACAAATATCATACCAGACTCAAGTTTTTAATCTATAGAAAAAAACCCTCACCATTTAACCCCTTAGTATATAAATAAAAGTTGTAGCTCATAAAAGTTTGAATGATTTACATACTATAAAATGACCATCAGCGCCATACTAAGATAATTATGTCAGATGAACGATCTTCAAGCTCGATACTCAGAAAATGATTTCTGAGCCCCAGACGGGGATCGAACCTGCAACCTTCTGATGACCAGTTAGACGCTCTAACAATTAAGCCACCGAGACTCAGATGGTGAGCCAAGGTGCAAATTCGATATACATGTGCGACCTAAGCTGAAGCCACTATATATTAATAATGTTTAATAATAATATATATTAATAATGTTATATTAATAATTTGCACCTTGACTCACTTGAGTCTCGGTGGCTCAATGGTTAGAGCGTCTAACCGGTCATCAGAAGGTTGCGGGTTCGATCCCCGTCTGGGGCTCAGAAATCGTTTTCTAAGTATCGAGCTTGAAGGTCGTTCATCTGCCATAATATGTCCAAGCTCTCACGTTTCCCTAACATCAAGATAATTATGAATGCATTAACTGGAGCTTTAAGTTTAAAATTTGAACTTGGCGCCATTGAAGGTTAGCCAATTATAAATTTAAATTTGAAATTTACATATTTTCTAGTTGAAATTGTAAAAACACAGGCAAATATACTCGACAAACTTGAACAAGAACAAATAAGGTTGAAAAGTAACAAAATTTAAACTGTTTTTAGTCATCCAAAGGTTGGCTCTGCCACTCTTTCCAACATTGCCCTTTGCAGAGAATAATACCACACCGTCCACAACCAAAACGTGATTCTCGAGGTGGTTTTGCTTCGCGATTTGCGGCCTTTTCCCTTTTTCGCTTCCTCTGGCAATTCTTGCACTGTTTCCCCTTACACCCTGGTAAAAGTTGCACATATTGATGCTCAACATTAGCAAGAACTGGCTGCGCTTGTGGTCGTGCAACTTTCTTTCGTGCACAGAAAGTATCGATCATATCTTTGGCAAGTGAAAGACGGAACTCCAGATGCTGGATGTTGCTTCCAAAAACTTTGTTTCTTAAAACCCATGCATTGATTATAGAAACATCAAGCAAGAAATAAAAGATATACTTCCACGACTTGACGTTTCTTCTGGATTGCACAGGATAGTATGATTGGTTTTGGTCGCTACGATCGACACCACCCATGAATTTAGAATAAAAGGTGATGTTGGTAGGCCGATTGATCTCAAAACTTCGCATGCTTCCGTTGGTGCCTTTCTTTCTTCTGGTGACTGTATCTTCTCCCTGGGCTTGATACATCGTCGACAACACTTTAACTGGTTTCATTTTGGCTTAATCTCGCCAGACAGAAATAACCAAATCGCTGCTCTGAACAAAGGTGGAGTCTCCTTGGTGCGACAGTTTCACATCTTTCAAACAACGTGGAAATCCTCTTCGGTCAGAACGTAAAGTGCCACATGCTCGGATATCTCTTGCCAAAAGTTCTAAAAACAGTTTGATACTGGTGAACCAGTTATCCATAAAAACATAAAAATCCTTCCCCTCAAAGCCCTCCAACAGCTGCAAAACAACAGTCTCCGCCAAGTTCTTCTGCACTTCGTCCCCTTCCGTCCAATGTAAATATCAAATTTGATGAGGAAACCAGTGCAAGCATCACATAAACAGAAAACTTTTATGCCTCTTTTGACTGGTTTTTTGGGCGTATATTGCACAAAACTCAGTCGGCCTTTATATTTTATCATTGCCTCGTCAATTGACAGTTCTTGGGCAACAGGAGAATACTGCAGAAAGGTATCCAAGTAGAACTCTTTCAAAAAATCAAGAGGAGGTTGAATGCGATACAATTTAAAAGCTGAGTCATCTTGGGGTGGAAGCTTTGTGTTGTCATTCAAGTGGAGGTATCTCAGAATCGCCAGAAATCGGTTTCTTGGGAAAACTTTCGCAATTTCTGCTTGGTAAAGGAAAGGTTCTTGTTTGTTCCAATAACTGCGCAGCGTTGGAAGCTGCACAATGCTCATCATGACTTGAACGCCAAGAAAGGTCTTTAGCTCCTCGACGCTGAGCTCGTTTGCCGTTCCATCTTCGTTAAACCAGTAGGGATCTTTCTCCTCTTTATCAGCATTTTCCTGTGAAGCATAGAGATTAGTTTGCTCCACAATGTGTTGAAGCACTTCAACCCTGAAAAATAGCAGAAAGAATCCCAAAGCTGTTTGAACTGCTGGAAGATTCACCGGGCCAAAGAATGGAGTGAAATCTGGTGGGCTGACAAAACTTGCTTCTCTAGACCATTCTAGATCTTCTGCCCAAATTGGTTCACCTTCATCTCTTTCGTCGATGTCAGCACCATCTTCGACTTCATCGTCACTTAATTCAAATCTATAGAACTCTTCTTCACTGTCAGAGTTACCAAAAAGATCCTGAAACATATCCATCTTACATACGAAATATACTGTAACAGCTTGATTCGAGTTTCGATTTATAGTAACTTTTCAACACGTTTTAACAATTTAGTCTTACCAAGAGGCTCTTTGCGACAATAACAAAGTCCACTTAAAGTTTCACGCTCATTCCGATAATGCAATCTGTTTTTCCTAATATGGTAAGCCTGCTGAGCTATGATTGGCTAAACCAAAGCGATGGGAAAATCCGGAAAAATCCGTACGTAAGCAATGCAGCTCATTAGAAAATACTGAAATTTCCGTATGCGGGCGTGAAAGGGTTAATAGACAAAGAAAGTGTTTTTATGCAGACTATGTTCAAACCGTGGTTGACTTTATAGTTGCAATGGATACAACAGATTCTCAAATTCAAATTATCTCTGTCAGCATAAGGTGAGATGTTCAAATGTAATTGTATTAAAAGCAGACCATCAAATCTGTATGTATAAGAAAACCCTAAATTTCAGTTTACCGCAAACTGCGAGATTCCTCACTTACACTGCTTTGGCTCAGATAAAGCTTTGTGAATTATGTGCTTATAAATGCCTCTAGAACCTGATCCCTCCTTTTCTAGCATTGTCATATACTTACCAGAGCATCAACTTCATAATATTCTGGATTTTGCTTTGCTGTGCTGGTCTGCCGCGAGTTGGTGCAGGTGGTTTGCCGGCAGCACCAGAAAATAGTGGAAACGTATTAAGACGAGCTTTGGTTTATTTTTGTCGAGCTTTTGCTAACATTCAAACTGTACTTTTGGGCCGGGATATGATACAATGTAGCCCTTGAGACATTTCCTTTATTAAGACTTCAAGTAAACGACAAATTTCTTTATTGCATAAATGTTTCGGTTATTGCATACATGTTCCGGTTATGATAATAGGTTATTTATAAGCGATATTTGTATGTGACCTTCGACGACATTATGAAAATATTTCCTTAATTATGCGCATAATTATCACCATCCGTCGACAAGCAATTAGTGGCATGGCCAGTAGATTGGTGGTATAAAGGATGAAAACATTGGTAGTCGTATGGATAAATATTCCCATCAGACGTGCATTTTATAGTTAATGATTTCGTGGTCGGTTAGATCATTGACTTTCTAATGATTTAAATTTTAAAATTTTCCACAGCCTTTCTCGTTTAGCACTCTGTCGGGGAAATTCCTCCAAGGGTTAGGAAATCTCTATCGCCAAACAGGTTCCGACAGACAATTAATGACATCAGCCTAATTCCAGAAATATGCGAGGTAGACGGCCGCTTGAGCATAAAGTGTGTCTTAAAAACATGCAAACGACTTGGCTTTCAAGTCGTGTTACAATATACCTTTTTACTTTGCAAACGACCGTTTTCCAAACGTATGATTTCCACGAAACCGGAGAATTAAGGCATAATGTTATTGTATATATTTTATACACCGTATTTATATAACCTTTCCCAGCTTTTAAATTTGTTACAAAAGTAGGTCATCTTCCAAGAGTTCACTTCCGATTATTGACACTCTTTTAATACGGCAAGTTACCACCAACCAAAGTAGAACAATCGCGCCATTTTTCATAAGGAGAACCTAATTAACGTCGGGTCATCCTGGAGTCGAAATGGAAGTAACAGATTATAAAATTCAATTTCAAACGATATTAATTAGTGCATATTAAGAATTTCAAATGAAGTGGTAGGAACAGCGATAAATTGCTTCTGTTGGAATGGCAAAACTCGAAATTGAATAAAGCGTATCGTGAATAGCGGGATACTGAGACCCCGTTCACACGATACTGGTACGAAATGAAACCGTAACGAAATTATTAAGGTTAGGCATTGCGTTCACACGGTACCGGTATGAAAAAGCATGAAACCGTAATGCTAACCGTAACGATTTGAAACCGTAACGTGAAACCGTAATGGTGTGAACAGGTTCGTACCGTGATATTTTGATACCGGAGCAGTTTTGTACCGGTATCGTGTGAACGGGGTCTTAAATTGTATTATGCTATAGGGATAAAACTGTTTGAGGAACTCTTTCCATATAACAAATCCTAGATGGATAATTTTTTCTGTTGAATAAACTTTAAGAAGTTGAGTGGATAGAAAGTTGTTTAAGAGGTACTTGAGCCTTTGTTTCGAACTTTAGTCGTGTCTCAATCAAGCCAGTATAAAATATCCTCATTACAAATCATAGATTACCACCCACTAGGACAGAATTATACCGGTCGTGGCTTACACTGTCTGAAAAGCAAACGTCAGGGTGATCGTATAACAGTGATGGAACAAATAGATTCACAAATTCAAATTGAAATGATGTTTATAATCGTAAGGTAAGATGTTCAAATGAAATTGTAGAATAATCTATCCTTTGTATCTATACGTATGGGAAAACTCAAAATTAGATAAGCGTACTGTGAAGTTCTTAGTTCATTGCACTGCATTGGCTGACGTGATGTGTGCGTGTGTGTGAATTACGCGTTGATAAACGTTTCCAGTATATTATCTCTAATTTCCGGGTGTTGTTACATAGCTTGTGTAGCATCATTTTCATTATTTTCTAAATTTTGGTTTGCCGAGCTGGTCTTTTAGTACAAATAGTGCACCATGGAGATAAATATCACTAGAAAACAATTGAAAAGTATTCAGACAAGTTTTCCTTTAATTTTTGTCGTAGCCTTCGCTAACCTTCAAATTCTACCTGAAGGAGATGAAGAATGAACAAAATATTCTTTTTACCAGCATCCTTCCTACTCAAACATAAACAGATGTCCATTTCACAAATGAACGAACATTATACTTGATACGTCAGCAATCTGAAATTTAAAATGGCTATACCTGAGCAATGAAAACCCATACTTCATCAAATACTTCAAAAAGAAAAAAAGATATTAAAAGATATAAAATATGCACAAATTTTAACATTGAACAAACACTCTAAAAACCTCTTAGCAACTGAGTGGTCATGTTTTCGCTCGGGCCTTTTTTTATATTGAACTTGTGACTCATGACCACAAGCCTTTCAGCAGTTGAATGTATGAAGAATTCTTTAAGAGGTACTTGAGCCTTAGTTACGAAACTTGGTCGTGTTTCAAATTAGTTCCATTCCGCATTTCACATCTCAGTGAGTCAAATGGTCAACTCAATAAATGTGGGTATTCCTGGCTGGAGTTGTAATGGAAGCAACACATTCTCAAATTCAAATTGAAATAATTATTATAAGCGTAAGGTAAGATGTTCAAATGAAATTGTTGCAAGAGCTGTCCATTGTATTCATACGTATGGGAAATTTCAGTATTTGATAAACGTACGGTAATTGAATTTCTAGATTCTTGTACTTCCTTGCCTGGTGTAAAGCGAGTAAATTACGCGTTGATCAATGCTTCGAGTATATTATCTCTACTTTTCAGGTGTTGTTATAGCATCATTTTCATAATATCATTTTCATAATATTCTAAATTTTCGTCTGCATGGTGAGCCGGTCTATTAGCGCAGGTAGTTGAATGGTAGGTAAACATCAGTAACAACTGAAAAAGTATTCAGACGAGTTTTCCTTTATTTTTATCGAACTTTCGCTAACATAGAAATTGTACTAGAGGGAAGAATGATAGCATATAGCTATTTGGTATGAATACTTAGTGTACATATAATTACTGCCGTGGATCGTCTCGTAAATTGTTGGTGGTGCATAACATACAAACCCTCATCATACATGCAATAAAACCCAATATTTATAATACATATTAAACATGCCAGAAAAAACAATACAATTAACAACGCAAACTCAGTAAATATATGGTTTCAAGGATACAAGTTTTCTGAACACAAGCGAGTTCGTAGTTGGTCGACACTCTACTTCAGAGTTTAGGGTAAATGGAACGTCCACCTAACTTGTATTCCTCGGTAAATACCATACCATACATGAGTTGCACATCATATAATAATTACCTCAACAAATACATGTTAGAGATATGACATGTATCTCAAGATACACGTACATGCATGTCTATCGTCACCACCTTGATAACAGTGGTGGCGTAACTACAAGGGAGGAATGGGAGATGTTACAACTTGCAGTTACAAATCGTGTAGTGATCACGACTGATATAAATTGGATGTTCAGTATGGCCATTTATACCGGGATAAAAAGAAGTGGCTTTAGTAAGATACGTTTTGCACAAGGCAAAAAAATGTTTCTAGGAACAGCACAAAAATTATGCTTACGCCTTTTGTAATCCCCATCTTCACACAACGCTTGGCTTCGAATTTATATAATTGGGGGCCAGTTTACGTTTTATGTTAGACACGTTTTAATTCTCTCATTTAGAAGTTACTTTCACCGATAACTAACCTTTCACTTTGGCATGGGCTTTCACAAATTGAAACAAAATTAACAAGGATTCTACTTTCACATTTACCCCTTCAGGCGACTCTGAGCGACAACTTCTTGTTCTACCTCTGGAACAGTCGCGTGATTCTATTCCCTGCCATATTATTAGCTAGAGCACTTTTTTATGTTCTTTGTTCTCTTTTAGTTCTAGTTTTGTAGAGCTACAAAATTTCTAGTGCTACAATTCTCCTTTCATATTTTTTATGTTCTTTGTTCTCTCTTTGTTCGAACGTTGTTCAAGGATTCTACTGCTTACTGTTCTACTGTTTATAGGATTCTACTGTTTATTATACTGTCCTGTTTATTATTGAGGCTGTTTTGTCGAGACTAGCACGTCATCTAAGCCAGTACGTTCATACGACAGGGAAAGTCTTCGGATTCAAAAAGTATTCGGATTCAAAAAGTATTCGGATTCACACAAAAAGTTCTCTTTTAGTTCTAGTTTTGTTTCTCACATTCCAGTACCTCTTGTGTTCTTGGTTTTCGACATATTGAAACATGTGAACCCAGCCAAAATTTCTAGTGCTACAACTCTCCGTTCATATTTTTTATGTTCTTTGTTCTCTCTTTGTTCGAACGTTGTTCAAGGATTCTACTGCTTACTATTCTACTGTTTATAGGATTCTACTGTTTATTATACTCTCCTGTTTATTATTGAGGCTGTTTTGTCGAGACTAGCACGTCCTCTAGGCCAGTACGTTCACACGACAGGGAAAGTCTTCGGATTCAAAAAGTATTCGGATTCACACAAAAAGTCGCATGATTCTATTCCCTGCCATATTATTAATTCTATTTCAGAATCATTTTCAGGGTATTATGAAACGATAACTTTACAATTAAACGTGGTTAATTGTGAAGTTATTATTCCATATTATTAACTAGAGCACTTTTTTATGTTCATTGTTCTCTCTTTGTTCGGACGTTGTTCAAGGATTCTAGTTTCACGTTTACCCCTTCAGGCGACGCTGAGTGACAACTTCTTGTTATACCTCACGAACAGTCGAATGATTATATTCCCTGCCATATTATTAACTAGAGTACTTTTTATGTTCCTTTTTCTCTTTTAGTTCTAGTTTTGTTTCTCACATTACCTCTTGTATTCTTTGTCTCCGATATATTGAAACATGTGAACCCAGCCTTTAAAAAGTTCTTGTGTAACAAATCTCCGTTCATATTGAATTTTCTGTAGTCCCAGGAATTTTTCCTTCTATTTCTTACCTTCAACAACCTTTGCCTTTGACTACATCTACACTAGACCAAATTTCTCCGGATTCGTAGGCAATATGGAGACTTGTTCTTCGAATTAAAAGTAGCCATTTACAATGAAGTAACGAATCCGGTGTACAAAGTCTTCAGATTGCACGCGAACACGGATAAATATGAGTCTGGAAAAGAATCTGGACACTTTGAATTCGAAGAGCTAAGACTCCGGAGAAATCTATCTGGTCTTTGTTTATAATAGCAAAAGATGACAGTGGCTGGGACAACTTTTTATATCGGAGACAATAATAAACAAAGGCTGGAAAGATTTTTTGTTTGTCCAAGGTAACTTTCGATGAAATTTGTGTCGATTTACATCCGTTCTTAGATAAGAAAACACTGTTTGCGTCAACACGAAAGAGTGACTAACCCAGATACTTTTTCCTGTGTAAACGGTCAACGAATCCGAATACATTTTTGTGTGAATCCCCGAATACTTTTTCAATTCGAAGACCTTCCCTGTCGTGTGAACGTACTGGCTTAGAGGACGTGCTAGTCCCGAAAAAACAGCAAATAATAAACAGGAGAGTGATACCCTCGCATTCTTCTCAATGTCCTTGCATTTGTATTCTGTTGAACTCATATGTATCGAGCTACTCGCGTAAGAAAACCTCTTTTGAGATGTTAAGCTACTAAATTGGGTCCTTTGGGCCATTTCGAGCGAAACCTTTCGGCTCTACTAAGCAGTAGAGGTAGTAATTCATGAAAATGGATTCGTTGGAAACATTTTGAATCCAAAAGAAAGCATGTGAGGATGTCCAATGTTATCGCAAAAAAACGACCAGTATGCCATTGCTTTTGTCTCGTGCGTTTGTCGTTCTTCTTTGTTGTACGGGTGACTCATGTCTGTTGGTACACCTTTTGCGCATCATTAAAGCGAAATCGATGTTCATTAGAGCAAATTGCATCTTCGATAGCGGGTTTCGAACCTCAATAACGTCAATCGAAAATCATTAATATTTATGGCTTACCATTGATTAGCGTCGATCAAAATTCAATAAGAAAAATCGAATGAACAACAAAGCAAAACAATCAGTCAATTAACGATAACGCATACGGAAAAATGTCTCAAAAGCAAAATTGGCAAAAAAAATGTTTACCGGAAATTGTAGCACAAGATGCAGCCTTTTGTACGAAAAGTTCGTTTCAGATGTGCTCAGTAGCATAAGGGCTACAATGGCTGAACAAGGAAGGAGACTGAAAATATCACAACAAGACAGGGAAAGGGTTAATACGAGCATTTGAAGAGACTTTAGCTTAGACCACAATGTCAAGTTATTTTATTAAATGATACTTAAAAGATCATGCCACATCCATCAGCATCTCTAGCTTTGCGTTTATTTATATATGTCTCAGAACACAATATCCTTGGAAGTCATATTTAAATCTTAATCTCATCTAAACCCAGATGGAGAAGGTAGAAACATATGTTTGACCCCATGTCTAAAATGGCGACTGCTTCCTTTACGTTCCACATTTTCCTACTTGCGCGATTTACCATTAGAATTCATCAGAACGCAATCGAAAATTCAATTTAAGACTTTAATTCGCAACGTCAGTATTGTTGGGATTAATTTTCGTTCTTAAGGGCCGTTTCATTCGTCGCTCAGCTGTCGCATTTAATTCAGGCAAATTCGCATTAACTTCGTCAATTAGCCAACGTAAATGCGTCTTAGTTTAATACGAAGATTTTATTTATAACGATTTTAATCATTTTCCAACCCTTCATAAGAACAACCACTGCTCATGACACAAAACAAAATATTTGATGAAGGACTAAAAACAACGTATATTGTCATAATTTGTGCATTTATTTCGTTGCGACGTTACGACGTCGTCTCAAACCAACATACGTTTCAGACATTGCATCCGTCCGATCATGACGGATATAACGTCTCTGACGAAGTTAATTCTTCAGACGAATTTAATTCATTTCATAAGTCGCATAACCGTCGCATTAAATCGTTCAAATTAAATGCGACGATTGTGTGACTTATGAAACGGTTCTAAGAAGTTCATTTAAGAAACATTATTGAACGTATCAGTGTCTGACCGCCAATGCAATTTTGACCATCGTAGGTGGAACGAGGGTCTGCGGGGGCTAAAGTCCTGAGAAATTCGAGCATCCATTTGAGTGCCTAGGGTTTAAATGTTGTTGTATCTTTGTTTGAATAATGGTATATGAATTTCCTTTTATCATAATGGTATAAGAAATTCTGGACATTCTTTTTGCTATGTTTTCTAATAGAATTCAACCATGCCGGAAATGTTTCATTTGATTCTTTGAACATTTTCCAGGAGGTCGGCGAAATGCTTTCTACTTATCCTACTTTAAGAGCTGTTTATTTTATCAAATAAAGAACTTCAAGTGAACAATAACAAACATGCTAAAGTACCAAGTTTACTTAGTTGCTAAAGTTGCTAAAGAACTAAAGTTCATTGGCAATGGGCCACACCCTTAATACTCTTTAACAAAATTTGTTGGCTCAATATCAAATCATGATTAGGCGTATTGGCGTAAAAAGTGTCTTTATCCAGACTGCGTTCAAACCGTGGTTGATTTTATAGTTGCAATGGATACAACAGATTCTCAATATTCAAATTCAAATTATCTCTATCAGCATAATGTGAGATGTTCAAATTTAATTGTATTAAAAGCAGTCCATTATATCTGTATGTACATTACCTCTTGTGTTCTTGGTCTTCGATATATTAAACATGTGAATCCTGCCAAAATTTCTGGTGCGACAACTCTCCGTTCATATTTTTTATGTTCTTTGTTCTCTCTTTGTTCGAACGTTGTTCAAGGATTCTACTGCTCATTACTCTACTGTTTATTCGATTCTACTGTTTATTATAATCTCCTGTTTATTATTGTGGCTGTTTTGTCGAGACTAGAACGTCCTCTAAGCCAGTACGTTCATACGACAGGGAAAGTCTTTGGATTCAAAAAGTATTCGGATTCACACAAAAAGTTCTCTTTTAGTTCTAGTTTTGTTTCTTACGTTACAGTACCTCTTGTGTTCTTGGTCTTCGATATATTGAAACATGTGAACCCAGCCAAAATTTCTAGTGCTACAACTCTCCGTTCATATTTTTTATGTTCTTTGTTCTCTCTTTGTTCGAACGTTGTTCAAGGATTCTACTGCTTATTATTTTACTGTTTATAGGATTCTACTGTTTATTATACTCTCCTGTTTATTATTGTGGCTGTTTTGTCGAGGCTAGCACGTCCTCTAAGCCAGTACGTTCACACGACAGGGAAAGTCTTCGGATTCAAAAGTATTCGAATTCAAACAAAAAGTCGCATAATTCTATTCCCTGCCATATTATTAATTCTATTTCAGAATCATTTTCAGGGTATTATTAAAAGATAACTTCACAATTAACCGTGGTTAATTGTGAAGTTATCGTTCCATATTATTAACTAGAGCACTTTTTTATGTTCATCGTTCTCTCTTTGTTTGGACGTTGTTCAAGGATTCTACTTTCACATTTACCTCTTCAGGCGACGCTGAGCGACAACTTCTTGTTATACCTCACGAACAGTCGAATGATTATATTTCCTGCCATATTACTAACTAGAGTGCTTTTTTATGTTCTTTGTTCTCTCTTAGTTCTAGCTTTGTTTGTCACATTACCTCTTGTGTTCTTGGTCTCCGATATATTGAAACATGTGAACCCAGTCTTTAAAAAGTGCTTGTGCAACAAATCTCCGTTCATATTGAATTTTCTGTTGTTCCAGGACTTTTCCTTCTATTTCTTATCTTCGACAACCTGTGCCTTAGACTACGTCTACACTAGACCAAATTTCTCCGGATTTTTAGGCAATCTGGAGACTTTTTCTTCAAATTAAAAGTAGCCATTTACACTGAAGTAACGAATCCGGTGTACAAAATCTTCAGATTGCACACGAATACGGATAAATATGAGACCGGAAAAGAATCTGGATACTTTGAATTCGACGAGCTAAGACTCCAGAGAAGTCTACCTGGTCTTTGTTTATAACAGCAAAAGCTGACAGTGGCTGGGACAATTTTTTATAAATGAGGCAATAATAAACAAAGGCTGGAAAGATTTTTTATTTGTCCAAGGTAACATTCGATAAAATTTGTGTCGATTTACATCCGTTCTTAGATAAGAAAACACTGTTTGCGTCAACACGAACGACTGACTAACCCAGATACTTTTTCCTATGTAAACGGTCAACGACTCCGAATACATTCTTGTGTGAATCCCCGAATACTTTTTGAACCTGAAGACTTTCCCTGCCGTGTGAACGTACTGGCTTAGAGGACTTGCAAGTCCCGACAAAACAGCAAATAATAAACAGGAGAGTGATACCCTCGCATTCTTCTCAGTGTCCTTGCATTTGTATTCTGTTGAACTCATATGTATCGAGCTACTCGCGTAAGAAAACCTCTTTTGAGATGTTAAGCTACTCAATGGGGTCCTTTGGGCCTTTTGGAGCGAAACCTATCGGCTCTACCAAGCAGCAGAGGTAGTAATTCATGAAATGGATTCGTTGGAAACATTTTTAATCCAAAAGAAAGCATGCGAGGATGTCCAATGTTACCGCAAAAAAACGACCAGCATGCCATTGCTTATGTCTCGCGCGTTTGTCATTCTTCTTTGTTGTACGGGTGACTCATTTCTGTTGGTACACCTCATTTAGAAGTTATTTTCACCGATAACTAACCCGTCACCTTGGCATGGGCTTTCACAAATTGAAACAAAATTAACAAGGATTCTACTTTAGCATTTACCCCTTCAGGCGATTATTTCTCATCTTCTGAGCGACAATTTCTTGTTTTACTTCTCGAAAAGTCGCATGATTATATTCCCTGCCATGTTATTAGCTAGAGCACTTTTTTATGTTCTTTGTTCTCGGTTAGTTCTAGTTTTGTTTCTCACATTACCTCTCGTGTTCTTGGTCTCCTATATATGGAAACATGTAAACCCAGCCTTTAAAAATTTCCGGGGCAACACCTCTCCGTTCATATTTTGTATGTTCTTTGTTCTCTCTTTGTTCGAACATTGTTCAAGGATTCTACTGCTTATTATTCTACTGTTTATTATACTCTCCTGTTTATTATTGTGGCTGTTTTGTCGAGACTAGCACGTCCTCTAAGCCAGTACGTTCACACGACAGTGAAACTCTTCGTATTCAAAAAGTATTCGGATTCACACAAAAAGTCGCATGATTCTATTCCCTGCCATATTATTAATTCTATTTCAGAATCATTCTCAGGGTATTATGAAACGATAACTTTACAATTAAACGTGGTTAATTGTGAAGTTATTGTTCCATATTATTAACTAGAGCACTTTTTTATGTTCATTGTTCTCACTTTGTTCGGGCGTTGTTGAAGGATTCTACTTTCACATTTACCCCTTCAGGCGACGCTGAGCGAAAACTTCTTGTTATACCTCACGCACAGTCGAATGATTCTATTTCCTGCCATATTATTAACTAGAGTACTTTCTATGTTCTTTGTTCTCTCTTAGTTCTAGTTTCGTTTGTCACATTACCTCTTGTGTTCTTGGTCTCCGATTTATTAAAACATGTGAATCCAGCCTTTAAAAAGTGCTTGTGCAACAAATCTCCGTTCATATTGAATTTTCCGTCGTTCCAGGACTTTTTCCTCTATTTCTTATCTTCAACAACCTATGCCTTTGGCTACGTCTACACTAGACCAAATTTCTCCGGAATCGTAGGCAATCTGGAGACTTTTTCTTCGAATTAAAAGTAGCCATTTGCACTGAAGTAACGAATCCGGTGTACGAAGTCTTCGGATTGCACGCGAACACGGATAAATGCGAGTCCCCGGAAAAGAGTCCGGATACTTTGAATTCGAAGAGCTAAGACTTCGGAGAAATCTATTTGGTCTTTGTTTATAATAGCAAAAGCTGACAGCGGCTGGGACAATTTTTTATATCGGAGGCAGTAATAAACAAAGGCTGGAAAGATTTTTTGTTTGTCCAAGGTAACTTTCGATGAAATTTGTGTCGATTTACATCCGTTCTTAGATAAGAAAACACTGTTTGCGTCAACACGAAAGAGTGACTAACCCAGATACTTTTTCCTGTGTAAACGGTCAACGACTCCGAATACATAATTGTGTGAATCCCCGAATACTTTTTCAATCCGAAGACTTTCCCTGTCGTGTGAACGTACTGGCTTAGAGGACGTGCAAGTCACGACAAAACAGCAAATAATAAACAGGAGAGTGATACCCTCGCATTCTTCTCAATGTCCTTGCATTTGTATTCTGTTGAACTCATATGTATCGAGTTACTCGGTAAAGAAAACCTCTTTTGAGATGTTAAGCTACTCAATTGGGTCCTTTGAGCCATTTCGAGCGAAACCTATCGGCTCTACCAAGCAGTAGAGGCAGTAATTCATGTAAATGAATTCGTTGGAAACATTCTGAATCCAAAAGAAAGCATGTGAGGATGTCCAATGTTATCGCAAAAAAACGACCAGTATGCCATTGCTTATGTCTCACGCGTTTGTCGTTCTTCTTTGTTGTACGGGTGACTCATTTCTGTTGGTTCACCTTTTGCGCATCATTAAAGCGAAATCGATGTTGATTAGAGCGAATCGCATCTTCGATAGCGGGTTTCGAACCTCGATAACGTCAATCGAAAATCATTAATATTTACGGCATCCCATTGATTAGCGTCGATCAAAATTCAATAAGAAAAATCGAATAATCAACAAAGCAAAATAATCAGTCAATTAACGATAACGCATACGGAAAAATATCGCACAAGCAAAATTGGTAAAAAAATGTTTACCGGGAATTGCAACTCAAGATACAGTCTTTTGTACACAAAGTTGTTTTCAGATGTGCACAGTGGCATAAGGGCTACAATGGCTGAACAAGGAAGGAGACAGAGAATATCGCAAGAACACAGGAAATAGGTTAATACGGGCATTGAAGAGACTTCAACTTAGATCACAATGTCAAGTTATTTTATTAAATGATACTTAAAACATCATGCCGCATCCAGCATAGGCGTACAGGCTGGGGGGCAGGGGATCACGTGCCCCCCCCAAAAAAAAAAATAATTTGGAGAGGACTAGATTGGGGCAAATAGCTCAGGTAGAATTGGAAAAATAAATCTCTAAGCGTAATAAAAACAGAAAAATGATCAAAAATCAGTAGCGATCAACAAGAATTTGGATATTAGAGTGCATTCAGGTTGCCATATATATACCGTGTGCAGTATGTAATTCTTATTCCTAGGTTTTTTCGAACTAAACATTCAAGCAGAGCGATTCGGGCAGATTGTCTCTGCCCCCCCCCCCCCCAAATGATTAGGGCCCGTACGCCTATGACATCCAGCAACATCTCTAGCTTTGCGTTTATTTACATATTTCTCAAAACACAATATCCTTGGAAGTCATATGTAAATCTTCATCTCATCTAAACCTAGACGGAGAAGGTCAAAATATATGTTTGACACTTTGACCCCTTGTTTAAAATGGCGAGTGCTTCCTCTATGCCCCACCATTCCCAACTTGTACTATTTACCATTAGAATTCATCATGGAAAATTCAAAGAAAAACTACAATCCTGGCCAAAACACTGGGACAACACTTTAAAATCAACACACTTTTGATCCTCCCCCACTTCCCGCATTCAATGTTGTGAGTTTTTTGGTTCTGTGCCAGAAATATGTGGCGACGTTTAAGGGCGTTAAGTAAGTTAAGTCTGTATGACGATTATAAGTGACGATTATAAACAAAAGCAGTACTTACATGCTGACAAATTTTAAACGTGATTGATCTTAAAGCTGCAATGGATACATTAGATTCTCAAATTCAAATTGGAATTATATTTATCAGCACAAGGTGAGATGTTCAAACGTAATTGTATTAAAGGCGGTCCATTATATCTGTATGTGTAAGAAAATCCTAAACTTCAGCTTACCGACAACAGCCGAAGCTCAGATAAAGCTTTGTGAATTGTGTGCTTATGAATGCCTCTAGAACATGATCCCTCCTTTTCTAGCATTGTCATATACTCACCAGAGCATCACCTTCATAATTTTTTGGATTTGCTCTGCTGTGCAGGTCTGCCTCGGGTTTACCAGCAGCACCAGAAAATAATAGACAAGCAGTGAGACGAGCTTTGGTTTATTTTTATACAGCCTTCGCTAACATTCAAACTGTACTTGTGGGATATGATACAATGTAGCCTTGAGACATGGATGCTTGTATAATTATTGCCGTGGACCTGACCACAAAAGCGTGACTCCTAAATATCCTCCGTCGACAAGCAATTAGTGGCCGATAGATTGGTAGTCTAAAGGATGAAGAAATTGGTACTAATCCGTACACATACTCTCATCAGACGTGTAATTTATAGTTAATGGTTTATGGTCGGTTAGATCAATGAAGACTTTCTTTTCCTTTTCCACCTTAATTTCTACGTGTAAACGGCACACTATTCCGTAAACGGCACACTATATGAGATCAGAGGGACAGCACCATATCCGCTTGATTCACTTATGGCGGTTCACCCCCGCCTCGTCTGGAACCGGATACTTCGCAGGCTAGATGGATGGATGCGCAGGTTGTTACTTACACCGAAAGTTAACCTGCAAGAACCTATTTTTGTTCCCACCCCACACATTCGGCCTCATTTTGTTATTTTAATGTTGCATTAAATGTTTGGCACAGTTCTCTGGGATGACAGTTGACTTGACTGACATAAAGTGTTAATTAGTGCTGTTTATACGACAAAAATATGACACTGCTTGGGTACGGCGCGCTCGGCACAAATAGTTTGTTGCCATGCAAAAAGCCACGGCATTTCGTGTTGTCACTGGAATCTCAGTAGCATGTCTATGCTTGCCATATTTACTGAAGCACCCACCACATATAACTTACGTGTCAGTTTTGAAACATGTGATTAAGCCAGGTCTTTAAAAATACCTTGTTCGACCGATTTTTCTTTCATATTGACCAAGATGTGATTTCAGGGCTTCTTGCTCGGGTTCTTATATCTGTATCAAGTTACTTGGCTGAGAAAACTACTTTGGGATCTGAATTGTTGAGATTGTTGCGAGTGAAACGCTAAGTTCCGACAAGCAGTGCAGGAAATAACATCGTAATAGATGACCAATATTCCCTTCTTCACCACGTCTCAAGTGTTTGTCGTTATCCTTGTCGTTTTCCTTATAAGTATCTCTATGTATATAAATAAATGGCAAATCTGGAGTTACGTTTGCATGAATGCCGCATGTTGCTATATAGACGAAATGAATCTGTACGCATAACTATAAAATTATTCCACATAGTCATACTGTTATTTCCCTGAATAGGTTACCGAACCAACGGCGCTTGAACATTCTTTCTTTTACATCATGGGATATTCGTGGCTTTATTCTCGTAACTGTGCTCATTGAATGGAATTGGTCAGATGAGAGCACGGGAAGTCCTGGTGAAAATGACGGTAATGTTTGTCCTTCCTTTCCTTGATAAAGAAAACCACAGTTCAACATCGATCTGTGATTTGTGTGGGTGGGCATTAGGGGATTTCCCTAATATTTGACGTCATCGTTAACATAGCCCTGACCAAGAGCCTGTGCCCGAGGGATACGGCTTCGAGTTGCCTGGCATATCTGTTCTTTCCTAACGAGATGTTTCGAGAGAATTTAAAACTGTCCCAGCTTCTTACTCCGTAAAGCATGAAACAAGACTATTTTAAGTTCACAACTAGATCAACGATTTGATAGAATATCCTCTGATGCGATAACTTTGGGTGAAGCAACTACCTGAAATATACGAAAAGGAACTTCGTATATTTCAGGTAGTTGCTTCACCCAAAGTTATCGCATCTTGTTATCCTCGACTACCTACACTGGCACCCATTGCTCAATATCTTCTGATGTATACTCTAATACCTCTTACCGTATTACAGAATTGATTTAAAGAACAAGGCAGGGCCTTTTATCTTGGAGGAAATGAGCCGTGGCTGACATAAGCCCTAGTTTTAAAATATGCCACAAACACTCGTTGCTCTGTGAAACCGTTAGCCACCAAAAGAAGGGATGAATCATTAGAAAAGTGATGACAGGGGGGGAAGTACGAAAAAATCCGTTACAAAATCATGCAGTAGATTTTGGTTGTGCCAACATCCAGTTCAAATTAGAGGAACTGTAACTGAAACGCTTAAATATGTGATTTATTACATCAGCTCATGTGGAAATGTTTGATTATTTGATAGAGGTTGATGATTACAACATTCATTTGGGGTGGCCTAGGATTTTTAGGGGTCTCGGGGACTCCCAAGGACATAGTCATGGTTACGCCACTGCCCATAAAAGGAGAAATAGTGAATGTTATGTTAAGAAAACTATCGATGTATTGATAATTCATAATTTGATTAATAAATCTTTTAAATAGAAGAGTCGAATGAATCGGAGAGTTCAGGATATCTAAGAGGGACACCTGAAGAATTATGACTTGTTCAGCTGCAATTGATAGCGAAGCATCTTTTACGATATGGGATGCTGAGTATACCTTAACTTTACTTTGTCTTTTTGTGGGCATTTAATATTTTTAGTGTTTGTAGGCACTTCATATGTGGATATAATATTGAAGATAGCCATATTGTATCAGCTGTTATTAATAATTACTAAAATATTGCCATTTTATTTAAAACCTCTTTTCTTTTATGTACTTTAGATTATATGTAAAAGAAAATAACTTAGGTGACATATGTCTTGTAATAACTTTATATCATCTTTTACTGTTGTGCCTGTAATGACAGGTACCTCGTGTATATATATATATATATATATATCGTATACTGTAAAATAAATAATATATTACGCTCTACACATGGTATTGAGCGCTCTTAAACCTTACGCCTTCTGTGTGACATTTGTGTTGCATACCCTTCTTGGTATATCGTACATATATATCGTATATATCGACCATTTAATCGAATATTCCCTGTTTTCATCCTTCAATTTCCAGATGTAGCTTGATAAGGCCGTCTCTTTTGAATACTTAGCGTTGCGGAATGATTTCCTATGGTTATTGAAGCGGGTTTGGAATGGGTTCGCGGTCATGCCAATGTATTTCTTTGTAGTCCCGTCATCTGTCGTTGATACGTCGGCTTGGTAGATAAGGTTTCCGTCGAGACAATTACCTTGTAGAGACTGCCTTATCAAGCTACATCTGGAAATTGAAGAATGAAAACCGGGAATATTCGATTAAATGGTCGATATTAAAGCACGCGAAAGCATATAGAAGCGGAAGCAGAAGATGTAATTTGTGACTGGATGAAAAAATGTTCATCATGAAGACGGACCCAAAAACTTTTCTGAACAAAAGATCGGAAATCTTTGCGAAGTGCCGCCACCGAAACAAACACTGCCTTTGAAACATTTATTGTACCGCAAACACACAATGACGTCAAAACATTGCAAGAAACTTACGTAATAACTTCTATATAAGAGCAATCCAACCGAATTTTTTCCAGTTGTCTGAAGATCGTCTACGAGCGTGAAACTAATAGTAACAACGAACATTCTTTAGTAACATTTTATCTATTTTGCTCTATCTTCCAGGATATTGAGCACTTTTAGAATCGTTGATAAATCATTCAACTATATATATAATGGAGTTAATAACAGATTACAAAAAGCGTAGGCGAAATGGTATTCAGGGTTACATTCAGGGGCAGATTAGCCCACCGGGGCTACCGGGCGATCGCCCGGTGGGCCCTTCCTCTGGGGGCCCCTTTGAGACACGGAAGCTTCAATAGTCAAAGCCTTTGTCTGATGATTTCGAAAGTTTTTAATGTGTGGAATGCTAGGACCCAGCAGATAGGGCGCCGCGGTACTCCGCAATAGCAGTCAAAAGACGCCAAAAGGCCACTATCACGATATGCCTCGCAAGGCGCAATTAAGCAGTGCTACAATATTACACCAAGTTGATTAAAACTTTGTGATGATGACGTCACAAAGAGGGAGCTCTTATGAACTATATCCCGGGCCCACTCCAGCATGCTAATCCGGCCCTGGTTACATTAACTAAACAGTCAGAAGTGATCTGTACAATTGTATTGATGTAAATTGTTTTCGTAACTTGACCGCGAAGTGCCAACTACACTTTCGTAAGTTGTTTTGTTTATGTCTAAAGTGTGAACCACGCTTTAGAAGCATATGGAAACATGCCTGTCATTTCATATTCTTTGATAATCAAGAAAGGTTGATAACGTAACGCCTGAGATTTTGTCTAATTAAGTTGATCGTCTAGGTTTCATGCAATATAGTAAAAGCGTGCTAATTTTTCTTGGGCAATATACAACATGCTTGTGCGTACGAAGAAACGTCGCAAGCTTTTGCGAGGAAAATCTTGTTAAAATGCCCACAAGCCAGTTTTTAACAGAGTACTTACCCGGAAAAACTTTGGTGGAAACTAGCTCATGTACGCGGAATTTCGGCGTTGTGATGTCGACAAAATATGAGGCAAAATAGAGATAACCAAAACTGGCGTTACATGTCTTGTTTTAACGTTTTACAATAAAGGATATTTTGTAATGAAATGAAGATGCTCTTTGTAATGTTTACGATATGAGCGGCCGCGTTGTACTGAATATACAATCACGAGCCAAAGACAAGTGGCTGTATATTGAATATACTATATTCAATACAACACTGACGCAAATGTTGTAAACAACTTATGAAACGAAAACATGAAAACATTCGTGTTCTTCAAAATGGTGAAGATTCCAACGATTTTAGTGGAGAAAATAGCATGAAAAGCTGTCTAATACAGTCACCAGTGGCTGTATCACATTCACAACAACTGACTAAACTTTAAATTCTTTAGTTTTGCCCTCATGAATTCTTAATAAGTTTTGTAATGTTGTTTTTGCTGATTTTTATCTACATTGAATGATTAATAAAAATTAGTCAATGAAGGATGGTCATCCACAGGATTTAGTGCCGCGGTCATTGGGTAGAAGCCCAATGAAGAGAAAGAAGAGGACGTAACCCAAATAGCTTTCTGTCTGTTACGGAGGGAAAAGAAATCTCACGAATAACGAGTGTTCTTTTTTCGTCTTAGATAACGGTTACGGCCATGACAGGATTTAAACTTCTAGTTCTTTTGTATCTTCTGAATTCTAGCGAAAAGTTTCCCGTTTTGTAAACAACCTTTACAGCGCTTATCTTTATCTCAAGAATTAATCTTTTTTATTAAAAGTGCAATGGCATTACTTTGTTAACAGATATTTTTCATGATAATCAACTGAAAAATCTTGACTCGAGCGGGATTTGAACCCGCACCTTCAGGATACCTGTTAAGATACCGGATACCTGTTCTCGCGTTAAGTTGTCGCGAGTATATCTCGTGCAATCTCTCGTCCACTTAAGTTAGATAAAAACTCGCCTCCGATCCCTGTAGATTCGATATGTCAACAGGTAGTGCGGCGGACCGGTATCCCGAAGGTGCAAGTTCAAATCCACTCGAGACAACATTTTTCAGTTGACTTCAGCTGTCAGATTATGAAAAATTTCTGTTCATGTATCTCTCAGGATGACTCTGAAATTACTTCGTTAATGAATTGATTCCATGATCGTACTGTATGTTGAGTAGTATAAGTTTCTCCATCAGTTCAGACTAGAATAAGAGACGTTCTGTCTTAGCAACACCAGTCTTACCAGTTAAAATTGACACAATTTTCAGGCTATTCAACAGGTAAGAAACTAATTATATTTCTGTAAATACTTTACAAATCATTATTATTACCTCTCCCATTTTTAATGACCTTAAAGAAAAGTTTTTAAAAAAGTATGAGCGCTCAAGGACATTGACACGTGTTGACCAGTCAATTTACACTAGTCTTACTACTTAAATTAAATTCTTAATTCAAAAAAATAAAAAGAATGTACATTATAACCATTATTGAAATTATTAATTATTGTTGTGAATGAAAAAAAAAAACCAAAAAAAAAACCTTAAGACCACGCACTGGAGACATTTTATATGTTAAAACATTCATTGCTGAATAATTGTAGCTGCATAGATGGCAGTAAAAAGTCATTAGATTTATTTTTCAGTTGACCTTATGGTCCAAACAACACATACAATTCCAATAGCCAGCACTGTTACAACAGTTGACCAGCTTGGCTCATTTAGCCGAAAGTCTACAAGAAATCCCAGCTAAAAAAAACAAAGAAACAAAATACCAATCAGTGAAACTGATAATAGCTGTTCAATGCTATTTTTCAATGCAGATAATAGAGGAAAAGCTCACCTAAGACCATTTCTACCTGTGTGTCCTGGCCATTCACCACTTTTAGCTACTTGGCCCTGCTCTCTTAGTACTATTTTGAATTAGCATATACCTTGCTGAGTAGTGTTTTTTTTTGTTTTGTTTTGTTTTTTTCTTTTCTTGTACAATCTGATTAATTCCTCTATCTTGGAATATCCTGCACTATTCACCTTCAAGCTAAACAAGATGCTGTCCTATTTTGTTCCAGTTATGGAAGAAAAAAATTATCTTGAATAAACAAAGCTGCCATGCCAATCAATAGCAAAAAGGCAACAAAATTTGCTGCTGAAGTATTCAAAGATATGTATTTCTTTTATATTTTAGTAATAAATGCCCTCAGGATGTGTTTCAAAATGATTTGAGAAATGACAAGCAGGCAACAAACTGAGTTTTGTAAAATTGTTTTAAAAATTTTAAAAAATATATATGTGAAAAAAATTATGCAAGATATATACTAAAACAGCTACTCATCTTATTGTAGGGGAATAGTTGTCAACTATTTACTGTAGGTAGTTTTGTTTGGTTCTCTTTTGCATGTGTCTGTAATTCTTTCATATCAACAACCTGAGTAAATTACCGGTAACTCTTTCCAGACAGTATGTTTCGAATAGACAAGTAAAACATTCCAGCATTAGCCAGAGTAAAATACTAAGGAGTTGACATCATCTGGAAAGAGCTAGTGAGACAGTTCTTAACTCTTTCCAGATATAGGGTCTCCCATTAATGACTAACATTGTCAGGCATTAGACAGATTAAAATACTCTGGTATTAACCATACTATAACACTCATAAGTCACCACCATCTAGAATGAGCTAAACATGATGTCTGATATCTGAAAACTCAAAAGAGTGAGGGAACTGCTGAAACTTAAGCCTTTGTGATCCATACCAGACTTTTTACTTTTACTCTGGCTAACACTAGATGGTTTTACTCATCAAAACGAGATATCTTGCCAGGGCTGCTGAGAGCCAAGATGGTTCCTGGGGAAGGTAGGGTAGCAGTGAGCCTAAATTTCTCTGATGTCAGAGGTGGTGGGTATTTGTGACAAATTTTTACACACATTCATATTGTATAAATGATGGTACTTATTAACTGTCCTAAAATAATTATTTTGAATATGTCTAAAATTAATTTATCCTTATATCATGTAAGAAAATTTGTGGATTAGCATGGCAGGGTGGGCAGTGGGCCTCTTGTGTGGCATGGGCCCCAGGGCAGTTGCTCTGGCTAACCCCTCTCATGGTGTTCCAACATCTCAGACAAAAGGTTAAAGGAGAAAATACTGACAATTTGAGCATAGGCCCTTCATGGTGATGTTTCACTCCGACAAAGAACCTGCACTCAAAATGTCAGTATTTTCTCTCTTAAGTTTTGGCAGTTGCTTCACCTTTCTGGCACTTCAAACACATCATACATGAATGCCTACACTATCTAGTCGACATACTGGTATAACTGTAAAAGTCATACTAACCTACCGACATTGGATTCAGTATTTATATCGTTGATATATTGTCTTACTGACCATCCTTACCATGACTCGAGACAGGAACATCCTTTCCAGTACAGACTTCTCGCTACCCTAGGCCCCCTTTGGTGTACCATTGCTCCAATAAAGTAAACACTTACTTACCCATCCTCCATTCTGTCTAATCCAAGCGGCGATTCTCTCGTGTACAATGAAATCGACGATAAGCTGAAAGATTTTCCTCATGTAAGTCCCAGCAAGTCCATTTTTCAGAACATGTTTCGCTATCTCGTAGCCAAAACAAAGCAAGGCAACTATACGACTCCAGCTTATGCCGGGTCTAAACAGCCTTTGGGCAACTTCAGCGAACGAAGTGTATGCCGTTGACGAAGTTATATTTAACTGGCTTATCATATCCTGGAACTCATCGCGATATTTCAAGTTGATCTCGTCTCCAACTTCTCGTAGCTTTTTACTGACTCGTACAGCCGTGGAATTAGGGTCGTTCTCTTCACGAATACTACGTAGTTCTTCCAGCGCATCCGCTCTGGCGGTCTCGCTTACCGGCACTTCGCCTTCATTTGTCTCGGTATCTTCTTCAAATCTATCGTAGACAAACTGTCGAACAATGCTTTCTGTTTCGTTCTTTAATGTGTTATCGGACTCAGAAGAAGAAGGATTAGTGTCCTTGTTCTCATTCCGTTCTTCACCCTCTCCGTAACTGGCCATCTCTCCTCGCCTTGAACTAATCAGGACATTAAGTGACTCAGCTGGAAAAAGGATAACAAGGTGATAATCATCTTTTACCCAACGTTATCCCCCAAAATTATGGAATTAATCTAGTGGGATTGATAGGGATAGTTTGAGATAAGGTGTCTTTTTTTTACATGAATCAAGAAAGGCTGCCATTTTTAATTTTGTGGAGAAAATGATTTGATAAAACATGATGAATAGCCAATAAATTTCGCAACTATACAAGTTTACCTTTCAGACAACATTATCAGATAAAAATTTCGTTCGTTGAGATAAATTTGAGTTTTGATTCTACGCCTATGATTTAATATTTATCGATCAGATCAAATGGTAATAACAAAGTTTTGTAATCACAGATTAGGCCAGCGGTTCAAACATCAAAAAATATGCGCACACTCAGTTTTGCCACGTTTACTTTTCCCCATTCTCCCAAAAAACGTAGCCGAGTATTGATGGCGGATTTTGTTGTACAAGAATCCTCTGTGTGTGTGTAAATAAATTACGCTATTTTCTGGGTCCAAGCTCTATAGGCTCCGACGAGAAGGTAAGGAAAACGTCATGACTTAGTTGCTTTTCAAGATAATTTGTCCATGGTATGCAACGTGTTTTGTATTTTGTGTTATTTTGGCATGTTTCTTCTGATAGCATTGGAAACACCATTTATCAAGTATATCACTCTCAGTACTTAGTGTATCAGTTTAGACAGTTTTTGAAAGGAATGTTCGTGAGTCAATCCTTTTAGATGTACATGTTTTAGCACAGGAAACACCACAAGGGGTATAGGAAAGTAAGTTCATGTTAATGGTATCAAATGCTATACTGAAATATGTAGACCTGTTTCACACTAGCTGACAGATAAACCAGGGCACACATAAAAGATTGTCAGTCCAAAAAATGCAAGTGTATGGTCTATTATGATCTAGCAGATATTTCTGATGTTGTATGGAAAAGTACAGCTCAAAGAATTATGTCCATATAGTAAAAATAAAGTGGCAGCAACCAGTATGTAGATAATCTAATTGAATTCAAACATTATCGTAAATCATTAGAATGCTTGTCCTGGTGAAAAAAATAGTTTCATTGTTGATGTGGTTGTTGTTGTTGTTGGCATTATTGTAACCTGTTGTTATTGTTGTTGTTGTTTTTGTTGTTGTTAGTGTTGCCATCATTTCCTTCATTGCTGTCATTGTTTTTCTTATTGTTGCCATTTTAGGGGTTAGAATTGCATTGCTAAACTCTGTAATGAAACAAATTATTAATTTAATAAACTTGTTGAATATCTTGACCCAAACAATTGAAATATGGCTATCTAATTATTGAAATTAATATTCAATAAGTTATGGCATTGTGCTTTCCAAATATCCTATTGATGCTATGTTGAGCTAATTTCAATGAGTTCATTTCCTTTTTAATAAGTTAGACCCTTGTATACTCAACAAAGCAAGATGAAAGTGAAAGAAATAAAAAGAACAGCCAATGTTGCTTGGAGCCCAGCATCACACCATCCTATATATCTTGCTGCAGGAACTGCAGCTCAACAACTTGATGCAACTTTCAGGTAAAGTGGCTAGAACTCCAGTAACATTCAGTTGTAACTGTAAATAAAACAGATATTGTAGATGCCATTTAGCCTTGCAAGAAAAGTATACAAATTTGGGGGTACAGAATGGGACAAGAAAGCATTGTTATTTAGTATGAAATATCATGCCACTTTACTTTCACATCAGCCAAAAATTTATTTGCCATTAGAGAAATTACAACGTGACCAGTAGAAATAGTTTGGTTAAATTGAATTTATTTATATGTTCCAAAGATTTAAGCAGTTATTTGAAAGAATTGGCTAGTTATTGAAACAAATTGACCAAGTTATTCAGACAAGTTGGCCAGCTATTCACAAGATTTGACCAGTTATCAAAAAGATTTGGCTGTATATCATTTGACATTAAACCCAAAGGAAGTTTGCTTTTCAGTAATGTTAAGCTAACTACTATAAACATTTGCAGCAATATTTTTAGTAACAATTTGGCAATAATTTTTCAACATCTCAATTTTCAGAGTAATAGTTCAATAACATGGCTAACTGCTATTACTTGTTTTGTTTTCTATGAAGTACTTCAGCAGCTTTGGAGATATTTGCCCTGGATTTGAAGAGTGGTGACAGGGAAATGCCTGTGAAAGGTGCTCTGTCTTCAGAACACAGGTGAGAGTTAGCAATCTGTTTTGTTCCATGCAAACTCTGCTGTCCAGCTGAAATATCCTAGCAAGAAAACTAATTGTTGATTTGCTTTTTCTCTTAAATAAATGCAGATTTCATAAGTTAGTATGGGGTACATATGGTATGGAGAAAGAAGAGACACCATCAGGAATACTTATTGGAGGCACTGACAGTGGAAGTATTATGATGTGGAACCCATTAAATATCATCAATGGAGAAACAGATGATGCTCTGATTGTCCAGACTGAAAAACACACAGGTAAACCTAGTTTTATTTAGTGTCATGAAATAACACATGTCCTATGCATGTCCTTTTGGATGGGTCTCATTTTCTCTTAGAGTGCAGAGACATGCTGATGTCATTTTCATTTTGTATTAGAGTACAGAGACGTGGATGACGTCAAGGAAACTTGAAAAAATCCTTGATTATTTTATAGAACAAGTAGACATTTTTCCAGTTGAAATTACATCATTCATGTTTCTGTCACAGCACAGAGAGACTCTGAAAGCAATTTTCTGTTTGTTAAATAAAATTGTATCATTGCAAAACATTGAATGTAAGACATCTGGCATTCTGATCCATAGCATATTTTGTTGAGGGGAAATGGAGCATTAGGACAAATACAGCATCAGTGATATCGTAGCTATGATGCAAGGGGAGATGACATTCTTGGTCAATTTTGTCTGGACATTTTATCAACATGGAAGACTGTTTTTTAGTGGGGGGGGGTTTCAACTTTTTTCTGAAAGTGACTGATTTTCAGTTGTAAAGTGAAGATGGGTTCAAATGATCATAACTGTTGAAGATGTCCCAGTGGTTGGGTCTGGGAGGGTGATCAGTTCATTGGCAGATTTGCATACATTGCCTTCACTGTTGAAATGGCCCCATCTACTTGAATGTCAATGTTAAAAAGCAAATGTCAGTAACAAAGTTAAAATGCCCGGAAAGAGTCAGCTGTTGTCGCACAGCTCAATGATCAAACTTTAGCCGATTTTGTTGGCAACTATGTGTCTTACCCAAGCCACAAGATAGAAAAAAAAAACAATTTTGTTCTGTCCTCACAAGTTGACAGGTGAAATCAAGTTGAATGAAGAGAATCCCCTGTTGTCAAGCAATGTGTCGTGCATACCAATACCCACATGACATGTCGAGGAACACAAAGTATGAAAAAGAAAAGGAAGTCATTAAATGTGAAAGTATTAAGTATCATGTTGCATTTCTAGGTGCTGTTCAAGCACTGGACCTGAACCCTTTTCAACCAAACCTCTTGGCTTCTGGAGCAAGTGATTCTGAGATATATGTTTGGGATCTTAACAATCCTGACAATCCTCTCACCCCTGGTGCAAAATCACTCCCCCCTGATAACATCAGCTGTTTAGCTTGGAACAGACAAGTGCAACACATCCTGGCATCAACATCTCCATGTGGCAGATGTGTTGTCTGGGACCTGAGAAAGAATGAACCAATCATCAAAGTCAGTGACCAAGGGTCCATGGTATGTTCTGTCACATTTGTGAAACTAAAACTGCAAACTTCCTGCAGGGAGGTTCAACGTTGTGGTTGTGCTATACTTGCCCTTGATAATGCCTATATATGGCTGCGCTTTCAGGCAACCTCAGTGAAGTTTCATCAGCTCCTTTTTTCGCCTTGCTGACAGCTTTGCTATCAAAAAGGATTTACTCAGATCAGTGTATTAATACAAGAATTTTTTAACTGCCCGTCCTAAATTGAAAACAACTGTCCTTGTTTTATTTAAAACATTTTCTTGGAATGCTAATTTCAGTCAAGTTTACTGTTTTGTCTTTGAACTTGCGTTCTTTCATAGACTCGTTGTAAAGCCATTGAATGGCATCCTGAGGTGGCAACCCAAATGGTTCTTGCGTCGGAAGACGACAGATGTCCAGTAATTCAGGTTGGAGTGAAGATTTTTGATGTTCATATGATTTTTCATTTCCTTTCGGTATTATATTTCTATCGTTTCCTTGTTAGTTTTATCGCTTGGTTCATAAAGGGAATGATGGAAACCGCGTAGACTATAAACCATCCTTAAAATTCGTCAAAAATGTACTCGTTCAGACGTCCATACGCTTGTAGAATTCTTCTATTCGACCTGGACAAGTAGTTTGTATTGATTTCATTGTCTAATCGCGGATAATTTACGTAACGGTTGGACATTCTCATTAGTCTGAATTCTTATTCTTCAAACGTTTCCATTTCTTTCCCAGATGTGGGATCTGAGATACGCCACCTCACCAATGAAAGTTCTTGAAAAGCATCAGAGGTATTGAGAAGTTTTGTTCTTCAAATAGTTTTAATTCCTGTAATAGGTTTATGCAACCCGAAATATACTATTCCTGCGGAAAGCGTTATACACAAATGCAATTACGAACGTCAAGAAAAAAAACGCTCTTACCGTGTATGGAGTGCACATGTCTCTCACCACTGTGACTTGGGTTCGATTCCGGCTCCGTGCAGTTATCTGATTAAAGTTATCTTGGTCACATGTGAGAAGAGTGTTGTTATTCAGTTTGACTTTACCAAACATCGCAGATTTTCTCCGGGTACTCCTGTTTCATCCTGTAGTAACAGTGGACCCATGAGGGGTGGCCCTTACTGGACCTCTAGGGAGAACAGCTCAGGTAGCTGATAGGATTATCCAGTATAAATAAAGGTACTTTACCTTTACTATAGAGATCTAATTTTGCTGTCTGTTTTTGGTACAAGTTTCGCACGGTTTTCGTAAAAACCTTAAGCAATCGCTAACATCTTCATAAAAGGGTGATCAGGGTCGATGTGAGTTTCTAAGACTTTAGTTTATTTATGTGGATTGTCTATTCGTCTTTTGAACAACCGTTATCAGGAATTTTTTTAACTATTTTTAGGGGGGGTTCTCTTTTTATAACTTTTAAAAAAAGATTTTGTGGGGTCCCGTGAAATTTGTCTTGAATACCTTTGTCAGTCACACACGCAAAATTAAAAAGCTTTATGCAATTTCGAAAATGCTTCAGTTCGGTCCTTTAACTTCAAGAATTTTAATCTTTGTTTCGCTAGAGGTGTGTTGTCCATCGCTTGGTGCCCACAGGATCCCGAACTTCTGATGAGCTGTGGCAAGGTAGGTGTGCATGGAGAGGGTGAAAGGGGCAGGGATAGAGATGAGGTAGCACTTCTGTTTTCTTTTCTTGAAGTTACCTTTAAAACGATGAGAAAGAAGTTGGGTCTTTGTAGTTTACTGATAAAAGATCGCTTCTGACGGAGGTTCACACATGTTAACACATTTACTATACAAGGAAACTAAATGTAGGCTAAAGTCATAGATGAAAGACCAACGTAGCTTGTGGTTTTGTTGTCTAGGATAGCCGAATTCTTTGCTGGAACCCAAGTAGCAATGACCCAAGAGGAGAGGTATGTCTGCCAACGTCTGTTTAAGCAACTGCTTGAACCCAGGGAGATCTGAAACTTGTCCAACCGCTTTTATATTTAAGTGGCTCGCACCATTCCCACTCAGATCCAGTCTCCGAAGTGGTACAAATAGCTGGCATTAGTAACACATGCGAACTGTTAACAACCAAATTATAACGCACAAAGGCATAATAAGAGTTGCGATGTAACTGAAAAAGACAAGTCTAGGTGTGCACGTGGAAAAGTGGTAAAAATCTCCTGTCAAGACTTAACCAGAAAAGGCTTAAAGGTAGTATTCTGCCAAAAAACGAGAGATCAGGGCGATAACGTTTTGAGTGAAAGCTGTTTCGCTCGAAAAGTCAGTACCTCATTCCCTCGTTTTTTTGGGCTGAGTACTACGGTTAAACTTCTTCGTTTCAAACCGCCTACACTGCACTACATGTCTGACAAACCATACCTGCATGGCTAAACATCTCAATTTTTTGTATAAAATTTTGAGCTCGTGATTGGTTTGTGTTTCTAGGTGGTCTATGAGTTACCTTGTCCGGCCCAGTGGAGTTTTGATGTGCAATGGTGTCCTCGTAATCCAAATATGATCTGTACTCCGTCCTTTGATGGACACATCAGCATCTATTCCTTGATGGGTGGTGGCGCCGTGGAAAATAGCGCTGTTGATCAGAAGGTAGTTTGACATTCGCTATCAAGATGTCTGTACTGGTAATAAGAGCGTTTTTGAGAATGTGATTATGGCAGTGACAGTGGTAGTGGTAGTGACAGTGGTAGTGGTAGTGACAGTGACAGTGACAGTGACAATGTTTGTGACAATGACAGTGACAATGACAATGTTAGTGACAATGACAGTGACAGTGACAGTGACAATGTTGGTGACAATGACAGTGACAGTGACAATGTTGGTGACAATGACAGTGACAGTGACAATGTTGGTGACAATGACAGTGACAGTGACAATGTTAGTGACAATGACAGTGACAGTGACAATGTTGGTGACAATGACAGTGACAGTGACAATGTTGGTGACAATGACAGCGACAGTGACAATGTTAGTGACAATGACAGTGACAGCGACAATGTTAGTGACAATGACGGTGACAGTGACAATGTTGGTGACAAAAGACAGTGACAGTGACAATGTTAGTGACAATGACAGTGACAGTGACACTGTTAGTGACAATGACAGTGACAGTGACAATGTTAGTGACAGTGTCAGTGACAATGTTTGTGACAATGACAATGACAGTGACAGTGACAGTGACAATGACAATGACAATGTTAGTGACCGAGACAGTGGTAGTGGTAGTGACAGTGTCTGTGACAGTGGAAGTGATAGTGACAGTGACAGTGGAAGTGACAGTGTCAATGACAGTGGAAGTGACAGTGTCAGTGACAATGACAGTGACAGTGGTATTCAATAGAACATTGTGGCATTTACACTCGACCGCTCACTGTTAAGTAGATCATTCTGAAGAAGGAAATTCTTCAGTGTCTACATACTTTAAGACCCAAACGGGGCCTGTTGCGAAAATGCAGCTTTAGGCCACCTGACTGGGAAGCGAACCCGCGACCTCGCGAATCTATTGCGATGCTTTGCCAGCTGAGCTACGGAGGCCATTGCCGAGATTCCCAGCCTGATGGCCCAAAGTTGCGTTTTCGCAAGTGGCCCCGTTTGGGTTTTAAAATATGCAGACACTCGAGAATTTCCTTCATCAGAATTATCTACCTAACAATGACAGTAATAGTTACGGTGGATAATTGCGCCAGTGACACGATAGTAGTAGTGGCAGCCACATAACAGTCACACTGACAGTGGTAGAGGCAACAAAATAACCATGGCAGCGAGAGTCATAGACACAGTGATGGTGATACTGGCAGTAACATGGCAATGACAGTGGCAGTGGCAGTAGAAGTGGCATTGATGGTGGTGCATTAGCAATGGCTGTGACATTGGAAACGACAGTGACAGCTCTGACAGCGTCAGTGGCAGTGACTGAGACAGTGGCAGTGACGGTAATGGTTATGATGATCGTGATATCGAAAACTCATTGCCTTTCATGACTTCCACCTTTAAATGCAGAGACGTCTAGAGAGATGAATCTATGTTTATTTTTCCCATTGAATTTAGAGTGTCAACGACGCCTTCAATATCAGTGATCCATTTACCAAGTCACTTCAACACCAAACTCCAGGACATATACCCGTGGCCGCCACGCCTCTTAAGAAACCACCCAAATGGCTTCGAAGGCCATGTGGTGCTTCGTTTGGAGTATGTGAAAAAGTGTTTTATTTTTGGATTTCCCATTATTTCGTATGGTTAGAAAAGAACGCCGACAGGCAATCTGACTCAACATAAACCAAATTAACTCAGGATAAGCAATTCCGTATTGAAACATATGACCCAAAGATAGGATAACCAATATTAAATCAGAACAAATAAAATCAATTTACCAATACTTTTCTTTTGATCAAATGTAAAAATATCTACATTTCTTCTTGAGAAATTCTTGAGTACGATTTTAGTGAGTAATTTTTCCAAAAATTGAGAAACAGCTGTTATTGAGGTGGTGGCGATGAAACTACTCCTCAAAAGATTCCTCAACCGATGACCTCAAATTGACAAGTTAATTTGATGAAGTCGTTGGACAGTTTGTGAGGTTCGTCAAATAGTTCATGAACTTTCAGTAAAGTTTGCATATATTGGTTTTGGTTCTTGTTACTACCTACTGCTTTTTAAGTGGGGAAAAATTGATATTCAATGACCGAACGTGGTCGTGAGAAAGAAAGAGTCGTGAGTAGGTACAACAACTATGTCAAGTGCTGGTCAGATTTATTTAATGATTGAATGTTTCTTCCAGTTCGGCGGCAAGTTGATAACCTTTGGAAAAACAGCCGAAGCCCCAGTGTCTCAGGTAGGAAAAGTGAACTGATAATGTATGAGAACAAAGCCTGAATGTCAGTATAAAAAGGACTTGTGATATCCTTGTGTTTAAAACTATACTCTTTAGTCCTTCAGTTTAAGAACATCGTCTTTGTTTTTTGAATATACGGTAAAATACACGTGACCTCGCTGTTGTGCTTCAGCAGTTTTTGGAACATGAAATATTGTGAAGAAAATGGATAATGCGCAGCTAGGATTATGCATAATAAACAAAAAGACGTCGAAGGAAGTAAACTGGTAACCGAAAGCTTGTTAAATAAAAGTACTTCTGGTCAGAAAACGTCTTTCTACTTAATTTATTATGAATTATTGTATATCCTTTCAAATATTATCTGGTTGCTTGTTCCACGCTCTCCTGAACGACCGTAACGTATGTAAAATGAGGCATCAGTTGATAAGTACTAACAGTTCAAGCTGGGAAGTGGTAAGGACTTTGACCAGTAGTAGCAACTGTTGTTTCTGTGTATTTCTTTTCTCCATACTTTCAGATCAACATAAGTCAAGTTGTGACTGAAGCCGATTTGGTGAACAGGTCGAATTTGTTAGAAGGAGCTCTTGCGTCGGAAAGTTTGGCAGAGTTCTGTCGCACCAAGATCGAAAGCTGTTCTGGTGATCTTGACTCCACTCTGTGGAGTTTCCTCAAGGTAAATCATTTCCACTGCACTTGCATCTCTAAATTAACCATAATTTTCCTCTGTGTCAGTTAAATCCCGTGTTCCGTTATTTTTCAAACGCATTGTACATTTCCTTGGTTTCTAGGTTAACTTCGAAGGAGAACCGCGCAAACAGTTCCTTACATTATTGGGTTATGATCCAAACAATTTGGCGAAGAAAGTAAGTTTTCTTGAAGTTAAGGCACCTCGTGGCGAGGTATGATGGAGAAATAAAATGTCACACACAGCTGTTTACTACTGCTTTATTTTCAGGTAGCATCTAAGATCGGCGAAATAGTTCCTTGTATCCAGGCAGGAGTTAACGCATCAGAACTGGCCGAGAAAATACGCCGTTTGACTCTACATGTAAGCATGTGATTTCTAGGGGATTTAAAGTGGCTCTCTACAGTTTCTACTTTTATATGCTGTCACGAGCAAAGTCTTCATTTTTTGGAATTTTTACAAGTTTTATCAAAATTGGTTTGAGGTTAGGAATTTTACTGAAGAATAAGATTGCAAAATATTAGGGGGGAGATTGTCGAGACAGATTCTTTGATGAAAAAGTAGCGAACTTTTAAAGATCCAATCACATCAATAAGTTAAGTCATGCTGAAGGGGAAGTACAGAGTTTGTTGGATGAAAGGTCGGCAAAATTCAATAAACATGACGCTACCGCAAAAACGTCTATATTTTTATTGAAGTGGAGCCGACCAGAAAAACCATTGCACAAAAAATACTCCAACGAAAACAGCTGTTTACAATTACTGCTTTATTTTTAGCAAGCAGCTACGATCGTCGAAAGAGGTCCTACTACCCAGGCAGGAGTTAACGCATCAGAACTGGCCGAGAAAATACGTCTTTTGACTCTACCGGTAAGCATGTGATTTCTAGGGGGTTTAAGGTGGCTCTCTGCAGTTTCTGCTTCTGCATTCTGTCACGAGTGAAGTCTTCATTCGTGGGCAAATTTATAAGTTTTATAAAAATTGGTTTGAATTCAATCTCATCAATAAGTTAAGAAATTAAATATGCTGTTACACACGCTCTCTTTCTTTTATTCCGCAAAGTTTCAAAGAAATTCACCAAGGCAAACATTAAACAATTCGGTAGCTTCTTTGACGCCGACGGCGTTCTACTAATAGAGTAACGACTCCACTAGATCACCATTAGTCTACAAATCTTTTAAACTTAGGAAGCCTCTGGAAAGGAAGGAGATGGAGTATTTTCTGGTGGAGCCCTTACTCCTTGCCTTACAGATGATTCGAAGGTAAGAGGAGGACGAGTATATTTGCGAATAGTATGCTACAGTGATTTTTGGGAAAACGGTTTTTGTCGTAGAATTCTAACGTACTATTTACCAAATCGGATCAAATCTTTCTACAGTTAGTTTATGTCTTAGGCTTCGGGGTTTACTCTCTTATGGCGTTATATTCTTGTGACTACAGACTCTACTAGACAGCCAAGATGTAAGTTCAGTCTTTCATGCTATCTCAAGTGAAGCAGTAGCTACCTCAGGTAAGTTAGATTGCTTTATATATAAAATTGCATTAGATTTTAATTTACTGCTGAAGTGGACCAAGCTTATTCGAGTCAAAGAGACGGAACCGAGGTTCTTGGGCTGATCATAGTATACAGTAACTTACTGGGCAGAAACCCTGATGAATATCAGAGTCCGGGTCAAAATACGGATACGGAGAGACGTCTGATATAATGGACGAGACAAATATAATCAATACGTTTAAGTAATACTTAAAAACCGAGCAGGAGTATTTTATCAGATTTAAAATACCAGGTGACCCTGGAATGTTTTAAATCTGATAAAGCACCTACTGCGAGTTTTTTAAACGACGTCGAAAACGAACCCCTTAGTACGCTTATTCGTGAAGAAAGTTTGAAAATTAATGTCTTCTAAGCCGAAAAAGTTTGAGGAGAAAAGTTAGCGTGTCAAAGACTATGACATGGGTATGATTTTCCTACGTATTTTCCTAATGAAGTATTTAAAAGTTTTTGCATAAAGATTTATGTACATTACTGGCAGGAAAATGTCGATAAGTCGACACTGATCATGTTGGTTTTATTTGCTTTGTTAATTTTGTGAACTGTCCCTCCATATCTGCGTTTTGAGCTTAGGTAACGGTGATCATTTTTGGTGATATTTTCAGGTAATGAAGGAAGCGAAGATTGCGTCAAAACTCCTTTTACCATCCCGACAGACGACGGTTAGTTTTTCAATTACTTCTCTACAATTTCCAGAGTTTTGCGATTGTAACAACGAACAACAAGTTCATATACGTCGAGAATTATTTTAGAGGTGTCCGACATAGTGTGTCAAAGATTTGAGAAGACCCTTCGTCGACAGTAAACGAATTTCATTAGTTAATTTATTTTTGTTTCCTCACGTTAGAAAGCGATGGGTTAATCAGCCAAGCGTTGTTAACTGGAAATTTTGAAGCCGCTGTGGACGTTTGCATCCAAGGAGAAAGAATGGTAAGTGAACTAATTTTATAAAGAAACACGATAGTTTTGGGAATCGTGGCCAGTCGGCCCACAAAAAACGCGATTGTGGCATGAGCCCGCAATACACTGTACCTCAACCGATGCGTCAAGGCTCTTAGTCTTTACATCAATATAAAACTATGAACATTTGGACAGGCTAACAAGGCTTGCAAATAGGACAGGTCCCTACTCATATACAGCAGAGTTTTCTCTCCGAAAACACGTTAAATCTGCCAATGGACATCAGAGCTTGCCGGGTCAAGCTTCAAATCCTATGTCTCGCAGAAGTTGGTCTACTACACCAGAGTGTCCCCTGAGCACAAATGCTTTCGAACAATATACTTTTTCTTTGCAGGCCGACGCATTTCTTCTCGCAATTGCTGGTGGACCAGACTTGTTGGCGAGAACTCAAGAGATGTACTTCCAGAAAAACAAGAGTAATCTGAAACGGGTTAGTGAAACATAACTCGTTGCGTAATTGTTTAGCTCTGATGCACGGTGAAAATGAAGGCCAAACAAATGTTAGTTTCGGTCATTTTTAACTCAAGCGAAATCAAAGGAATTTACCGTCCGTTGACAATGACTTTGAAATAAAGTCAAAATATTACCGTAGTCAGTTTCGTCTTGTGTTATAACTCAGATATTGAGTTTACAAGATGATGTTCATCGGAGGATGTTTCTTGCTCTATTTCTTAAAGTTGTCACCTGGGAATGATTTTTTCTTTCCCTACATCTTATTTACCGTTTCCCCTATCTTTTTCTTCACCTTTATACCCACCCTTTCCCTTCTCCTTCCCTCTCCCCTTTCCTCTTTCCTCTTCCCTTTTCCTCTTTCCTTTCCCCTTCCCTTCCCTCTTCCCTTTCTTCTTCCTTTTCCCTTCCCGTTCCCCTTTCCCTTCCCCTTTCCTTTCCCCTTCCCTCTCCTCTTTCCCCTTCCCCTCCCTTTTCCCTTTTATCTTTCCTCTTCTCTTTTTCTCTCTTCCCTTTCCCCCCTTCCCTTTTCCCCGTCCCTTTTCCCCGTCCCTTTTCCCCGTCCCTTTTCGTCTTCCCATTCCCCTTTTCATTCCCCTTTTTTCCTACCCTTTTTTACCCGTCCTCAACCCTTTCCGGGCACTTCCTCGTCCCTTTCCCATCCCCGTCTCGCTCCTTTTCCCACCCCTCGCGGGCTAACCATTCCCTCTAAGTATAATCCGTACCCTCCCCTCTCTTGACACTGAACTGTAAAACGAACCCTCCAACGTTCCTTCCATGTTTTCTCAGCTAATGTCCGTGGTAGTAAACAGGGACTGGCCAGACGTGGTGAGAAGTTGTAAGCTGGAGAATTGGCGCGAGGCTCTGGCCATCTTAGTCACTTACGCCAAGCCAGAAGAATTTGCTCCACTTTGCGATCTGTTGGGTCAGCGGCTCGAGGCGCAAAAGGACGATCATTATGCCAACGCAATGGTGTGTTACATCTGCGCTGGAAATGTAGAAAAATTCGTATCATGTTGGTGAGTTCATTCTATCGTGAATTGTTGAAGCTGCTCGCCAGGGTTCTGCCCACGGTGGGCAGCGCTGGGGCGGTAGTACCCGGCACTCATCAGTGCCGCCCGGCATTCAAACTACAGCAAGCCCTTCCGCCAGGTACTCGAAGAGTATCAAATATGTGACAAGAAAACATCTAGTTATTTTTTTTACTTAAGGAATATTACTGACCATCATTTGGGAAAATTTAGCACTACAGTGCGCACACTATTAGCTACCGGTGATTAGGGAAGATAAGATATCCATTTATTTTAAACCAAAATTTCAAAAGTTGCATTGGGTATGATCCCCGGGCCCACAGGTACCCGGCGCTCGGATGCTCCTGGGCAGAACCCTGCTCGCATATTTTAAACATCATAAAAACTTGCTGGGCAGCAGTTCTTAACCGTTTCCTGCCATTTCCCCCTTGATGAACTCAGACACAGCATCTCCCCACCCTCCGGAACATGCGTTCTCAAAGTTGCTGAAGTTCTGCAATGACCAATATTAACTATTAAACTTCCCGGCGGACGAGTGTCGCGGTACGTGCTTTATCAGACCTGAAACACTCGGATATCGCCTCATGGGCTAAACCCGTTAAAGCACTATAGCCCGTTTTTTAACATTACCTTTATAGTTCAATTTTATTTTAGTTCCAGTTGGAACAGAAATCGAATGTCACCGTCTCAGATGTTCTCAATTTACTTCTCCTTAGGTCTAAAACAATGCCGTCTGAACCTTCTCCCGTTGAACTTCAGGTGCGTGAATACGTTTCAAGTAAACATTGTCATGTAATTCTCTGAGGTTGCTCCATGGTAATCTGGTATACGCGGGTTACATTCGCTTGTTGAGGTAAAAAATGATTAACATACCAAATGTCGTCCAATAAAGGCTAATTCATTTGTAAATGGTCGCTGATTCTCGGAAACATTTTGTAGAACCTCATCGAAAAAGTAATGATTTTGAAGAAAGCAGTGGACAAAGAACGTCGCCAGGCGGTGAAAACCACTAATTCACACGTTTCAGAGATGTTATGGTAAGTTCTACGGGGCTTTGGAAACGATTACCCATAAACTTTACCTGACCATTGTGCACATTGCTTCACGGACGGAGATGAACTTAGAGGCTGATTACATGGGAAAATTTCATCCCGGCAGGCCAGGTTGAACAAAGTTCCGATTACATGAAATATGTCAGCCGGGGCTGAAACTGAAATCGGAAGTGAATCCAGGCAGGAATTTGTCGTTAGCCTTTGTTGTTCTGGCAATTTACATCTTCCCATGACCGTCAATCGTCTTTTCAGCCCGCGTTCAAATTCTTTCCTGCGATGACACGGGATTTTTCAGCCCAGGTAGCTCAAACCGGGCTGAAACTTTCTTCACGTAATTGCAAACTCCGTTTTTCAAGTATTTTATCCAAAGGCCGGGGTTAAATCTCAGCCCAGTTAGCCGGGTTAGATTTTCAGCCCTGGATGAAAATCCCCATGTAACCAGACTCTAAATCTCGATATTCTATCAACGATATATGGGTGAGTCATCACTGCTAAAAAAGCACTACGCCAGGAAACGATAATTCATTAAGATAAAATTGCCTGTAATATCTGACGCTGACAGTTTTTGGTGACAACTAAGTTCTTGTGAAGGTAAAACAGCGGGAAATATTCATCCAGTATCCCTGTAGATTATGATCGAACCAGCTTGCACAACCTTCTACGTGGCGGTGAGCTGCAGGGACTTAAACGATACGCAAAGGTTAGGTCTGTGTACAGTTCCTCACGTTTACGGTCAACCGCATGATCCATGAGACGCTTTAACCATTTAGCCACAAAAGCTCAAACGCTGAGAAAAAGTTAGACCGGTGAACAACCCTGAAGTCGCTGCTAAATATTTTTGCCTTGCAGTTTAATCGCGTCGTACCCATCAACAAAAGGTTACGGGTTTGATATAACCTTCAGAAAGTTCAACAAACATAATTTTATGTCCTTACGGCTGGCAAACATCTTCGATCGCCGATAACCACCAAGGTCGCAAATTAATGTTGTCCGATTACATTTTCCTTCGATACCGTAATTTTTGACATTGTGTTTTACTTTCAGTAAGTACGCTACTATCTTGGCATCTCAAGGAAGCTTGGAGATCGCAATGGAGTACTTAATGTCTGCAAACGATCAGGTATGTTCTTCCAGAGGTCTAGGTTTTAGCTTGCCTTTCCGCGTAATCTCGAAACTCGGGATGGTCGACTAAGTATTGTGTGCCAAATGACCTATTTTTTTCCTTTCGTTTCAGGAGTCTGTTGCTGTTCTTCGAGATCGCTTGTACTATGCCCAGTACCCCAGCCACATCACGTCGTCCATGACTCCACCAACATTTCCTTTCTCCAGAGTTGACGTGAAGAGTGAGCCCGCTGTTCAGCCACAGGTAAGCTCTGCGGTAGACAAATCGTTCTGTCGTCCGATGGTGAGGACGTTTTTGCTTCTACTCAAAGTTCCTCCCAGGCGTTTACCCCAGAATGGCGCCGAATTTCTATAACAAAATAAGCTAATTTTCAGGATGAAATCATAGCAACGCAATGCCACTTGGCGCGGAATGGACTATAGGGCGATCAAGTGCATTCAAAATGATGGACTGGTCAATCATGTTTGTTTTATCGAAAACTTGAAAGTCTTCAGTCGTACACAAACGAACTATCATCATATCCACGAGTGATTGTCCAGGCGGAAATCGTAACTTTAATACAAATAGAAATTGCGCAAAGTATCGCCATATCTAAACGTTAACAATTGGATAAATAAAGAAGGCCAGTTGTTTATCCAATTGTTAATGTTTATGTATTGCGATACGTCGTACAATTTGTTGGGCATTGCTGTTTATATTAAACTATCATCATAAAGAGGTGCGCTGTTGATATTCAAAAATCCTCAGCACGGCGCTTAGAAGAAGTAGCGCGGCCCATCGCATCACCATGACACTTAGGGGAGAACCTTGTTATGTGCAATTTTTCTCCGTTAGGCAAGTCTTACTATGAACTGAAGAGTGCAGTTTTTGGCTCTTATTCACGTATCTAACAGTAGATGTTAGAACTGTGCCCACTGTTAAATGCTCACTACTTTTACAAGCACGCAAAACGGTTAAAAAAATGCAGGAATGACCGGTCTGCCTAGTTTCCATGATAAACCGGCAAATTTTCAGCTCCTTATGTCATTTCTCCTAATCTCGCGGCTTTGGTTGATTTCTTGGTAGGCTCCTCAACCGCAGCCAAGTCTTACACCCTCACAAAACGACAGAACGGCCCAGGTAAGTAACTACCTCTTCATCCCGTGGTGCATAAACGTCACCAGACTTGGGTGCCAAGTCAATTGAAAGTCATAGTAATAGCCCTCGAGTCACAACTCAGGTCACCTGCTCTAGAGCAAGAAAGAGGATCCTGCTGAGCCAAATGCGCAAAACTAGAAATCAAGTCGCAAGTCAATTTTTTGTCAAATCAAATGAGGTGACGCATAAGCGAACTTCGTTTCATAACGAATTCCAACTTTTCGAGCAAAGGCTATTCGTCAGAGAAAGGAACGTGTTCTGTGAACACACGCGCACAAAGCGCTTGCCGCGATGTAATATTTTTTTATGGTAAATTAAGTTTTTGCATGGTTAAAACACAATGCTTCATTACAAAGTAAGACAAATGCAAGTTTAGGTATGTTCAGAAAACAGCTTTTATTAAAAAAAAAAAAAAAAAAAAAAAGTTCAGGGAAATTATTAAAAGAAATGTCTTAGGCCAGTCACCCAGTGGAAACTTTGAGGTGGAATTACACGTTTCATAGCCTAGTGTCGCCGATGTTTCACTTAAATTTCGATGGGGTCGTGAACTAAAAAGTTTCCGGACCACTGAGTTAATTCACAAGTCAAGTCAGAGTCAAGGTAGCTCTTGTACCTTAACAAGTCCAGAAGCAGTTAAATAAAATAATTAATATTAATTAGTGGTTATAGTTGATTAATTACGATATTTAATACTTAATCGATAATTGGTTCTAATCTGTAATAATTTATTAATAATAATTGATTAATTCAATTACTTTGTTAATCACCAGTCTCGTTTCCTCACTCCTTCTCACAACTCAAGTTTTTAACTCCTGAAAAATTTACCAAAACTCGTGGCTCGAGTGAAGTCAACTGACTGTGGCTAACATATTCTATCACGGATAAAACACAAAATTTCGCACGGGGATTGTCACGTTTCTTGTATCAATTTTGACTGCTTTGCAGACTGCGCAGCCACAGTTGCCTCAGCCTGGTGGTTTCTACAACCCAACCAATTACCAGTCTCAGTTGCCACCACATCCACCGACGTCAATGCCTGGTCAGCCTCAGTTTAATCAGCCGTCTCACTATCAACACCAACCACCACCACCTGAAGTAGCACCTACTGTAGGTGTGTACCAACCTCCCGTAAATCCTCCTTATGTAGGTAAGAATTATTAGAAAACTGTACGGTTAATGGTTTTTTTATTCACTTATTTGTTTGTTGGTTTGTTTGTTTTTACTTCACAGGGTTAATGGGTAAATAAATCAATAAACCAATAAACTTTGTTTATAGCGAGAAAATGCTTCGTTGCATTTATTGAGCAATAAATTTGTCAGTTGGTTGATTGGTTGGTGGATTTTGGTGGTGAGTTGGATTGCTGGGTTTGGTATTGTCATTGGCTGATGTGGTTTATTGGTTACTCCTTTCCCGTTTCTCTTTTCCTCCCTCTCCTTTCCTCTTTCCTCCACTCTTCCTATCCCCCTTCCTTCCCTCACCCACTACAGTTCTCCCTCTTATCTCCCCGCCCTTCTCTCCCTTCCTTCCTATCGTCCCGTCTTGCTCCTCTTCCTCTTCCTTCCTTCACTCGTTCTGTTCACCTCCTACTCATTTTCCTCGACTGCCATCTCATCCTCCTTCTCCTCCTCCTTTCCTCCTCCTCCTTTCCTCCTCCTCCTTTCCTCCTCCTCCTTTCCTCCTCCTCCTTTCCTCCTCCTCCTTTCCTCCTCCTCCTTTCCTCCTCCTCCTTTCCTCCTCCTCCTTCCCTCCTCCTCCGTCCCCTTCACATCCACCACTTCCTCCTCCTCATCTTCTTTGTCATTCTTCTCTTTCTTCTTTATCCTCCTCCGTCCCCTTCACGTCCACCACTTCCTCCTCCTCATCTTTGTCATTCTTCTCTTTCTTCTTTACCCTCCTCCGTCCCCTTCACATCCACCACTTCCTCCTCCTCATCTTTGTCATTCTTCTCTTTCTTCTTTATCCTCCTCCGTCCCCTTCACCTCTTTCTCCTCCTCCTTCTCCTTCTCGTCTTCATTCTCATTCTTCTCTTCTTCATCCTGCTTCTCCCCTTTTCCCCCTCTAGCCCTTCTTGTACCTCTCTTCCCGTTCTCTCTCTCTCTTTCTTCCTTTCACTTTCCCCTGTCGTCGTCGTTGTTACTATTTTTGGTGATGTTGTTTCCTGTTTTATTGGTGTAATTGGTCTCGTTGCTTCAATTTATCATATCCTTAATCTTGGCTGTGATAACATATCCTACGTTGTGAACAAACACATTCCCTTCCCTCATTCTCACAACATACCATCTTCTTTTCCAGGAAACGTGCCAAATATTTCTCCGCCTTTTTCCATGGCCAATCCAGTAAATCCACCATCGCCAGGCCACTTTGCCAACCCCCTGCCTACCTCATCCTCTTCCCAGTTTACAAACCCCACCAACGCGCCTCCTATGACGGGATATGGCATGACAGGGACTCCCGGAGCTCCGAGCTCGTATCCTCCGCCTCCCCCACCAGGAACTGTTAACCAACATCCAACAGGTAAGAGGAATGGCGTACGAAGCAATAGGGATACCTCCTTGAACTCCAAAACTGCTAACTTTCAAAAAAGCGAAAATGAAAGGGAAATGACTCCGCCAACAAAGCTAAGAGGAATTAATCCTTTGACTCCAATTTAACTTTCCGAAGGGGCGTAGTTTATGGGATGTATGGGGGTGACACCCCCAAAGTTTGTCAAGAAACAGAAAATTCGTGTAAAAATTGGTAGCGATTTGGGCGAAATTTGGTTTCATTAAGGTAGGTCAAAATCCCTTTTGGGTACTGGTTTGTATTTAATTCACGTATTAGAGCTGAGGTTATACATCACCTAAATGCGCGTCAAATTAAATTTGAGCAATTTTTGAAAGAGCAAATTGATTGGGCGAATCGGTGAAAGCTTTGGCTCATTTGCCCAATCGTGAGAGTTCCATTAGAAGCGGCTGGAATTGAACGTGCTATAGTCAAGCTCTTGTCCAACTGACTGTGATTAACTCTCGTCCTCATTTCACTGTGACCTGTTGTATTTCATATAGAACCTCCTCCGTCGTCCACGCCGTGGTCAGCGGATGGTGCTCATGCAATTTCTAAGAAACACCAGGTAACTAAGTTAATTCAAAGCGGAAACAATCTGGTATGATATAACCTGGTCCTGATCGGAATAATTGGTGTAGTGCCTATCGTAGTTCTATCCTTTACTGCAACTCACATACCTCTGCTTTCAGATGGTATAGAATCAGAAAACAGAACAAAAGTCGTCGAATTTCGTCGTCGTAATGATTTTTTTTTCCTGACACACGGTGTATATCCCAAATAACAATTGATATTCATCAAACTTCTCTTTGCTTATTTCTTCTCACCAGCCTAGTCACTACACACCTCCAGCTCCTATCACGATGCCAATATTCAATCCGGCTGATCAACAGCCCACATCTACAGGTATTTCCTCAAAATCTTTCGAATTATCTGCCGGGTTTGCAACGCCTTCCTTTTTATACTGTTTTATTCAAAACAAACCTAGAAAGTATTAGGACGTATTCCAAGGCTAGACTAGAGTTACAAAATACTGTGGTCTAACTTTTTTTCGTTTGTGGCGTAATATGGTGGCGTCACGTTGACGTCGTCATCGTAGTTCTAAGCGCTTTAATTTTCGTGGTTATTAACGTTATGCTATATTTGTGCGCGTTAGATGTCCCACATATTTTGTTCTTGCTTTGTACAGGTAACCCTACAAATAACGTGGTGACCCCAATGGTCCCTCAAAGTGGCGGTGTACCACCTGGAGCACCTCCTGCGGGACCGGTAAATAATCTGCCAACGGTGAACCCGCAGGTATGACTTTTTATGGATACTAGAGAAGATGAGAACCAACTAGTTTAGTTGGATAATATTCTGGAAGAAAGTAGACATCCGTAACCTTTGTTCAGTCCTTTTGACGTAAATATGAAGTAAAATAAACAATTTACGTTTAAATTTTACGATTTTTGAAAGTTTTAATCATTTTCTTATTTTAAATCTGTTTAATAAATTTTGAGTATGTGTTTGGGTTCCTCAATGTAGCCAGAGCCTGCTAAAGAGGTGATGAAAGGTCCTATTCCCGCGGAACATCTTAACTTACAAGAAGCATTTGATGGTCTTGTGACAAAGTGTCGGGGAACAGCCATGAACCAGGTGCGCCACTAAATGACTGTGTAGAATAAAACTGCAGTGTAGTAAATGATTCGTTCAATCCTCTTTCCTTCGTTCCTTTTTTCTTTCCATCTTTCCTTCCTTCCTTTTTTTTATTCCTTCCTTCCTTCCTTCCTTCTCTTTCCTCTCTTTCCTCTCTACCCCACTTTCTTCATTTTTTCGTTCCATTCTTCCTTCCCTCCTTCTCTTTCTGCCTTCTCTCTGTCTTTTCATCCTTCCTTCGATACTTCCTTTCGTGCATTATTCCGTCTTTGTATACATCTATCTTTTCATCCTTCCATCGACCCGTCTATTCATCCTTTCATTCACCCATATACCCATGTATGTTTCGACCTATTTGCCCATCTCTCCGTCGTTGTCCCTCAGTCCATCTATTCAATCATTCATTTAAACATCCACCCTCTTCTGGCTCTATTGTTTGTTTTTTCGTTACTCTAAGCCATTAAGTCATCGACATTTTTATTCATTTATTAGTTGCTCTTATCATCAATCTGAAATTGTATTTCGTCTCATATAGCAAACGAAGAGAAAGCTGGATGACGTTACTAAAAAATTAGAAGCCTTGTACGATAAACTAAGAGATCAAAAGGTAAGGATGCGCTAATTATGATTACTACTGAAAACTCAGTTCATGTTATTTAGAACTGAAAGGGCTGGTGAACCTATATTTATAAGGGAAGATTGTTATCGCCATTTTCTTGAGAAAGCCATTATCTTGAGGAAGCCATTGTCTTGAGGAACACGACTTGTAACCTCGTTATAATACTTTAAAATGTGTATTAAATCTGTAAATAGACAAAAGAATCTTCCTCGAAAATCATGATCAGTGGTTTGGCCAGTAGGTTGTCCTGTGCATTTTTCAACAGCAAATTGAATTTTCTCACCCTCAGAGTACCTATCTGCCGATTTAAGTCAAATTAACTAATGAACCCCAGCCACATAGACTCAGCCGATGGCAACGATCCTGTAAATTCTCATGGTTCTTTCATTATTTTGTTCCAGTTGTCACCGTCTATTTTGGAAGGATTACATAATATAGCACAAGGTAATGAAATATCAGAGGGCAGCTCGTGGCAATATTGATATTTATGATGAAAAGTTTGTTCTCAAGCTCTTATCTCAGAAAATTTCTGAGCTCCCCAACGGGAATCGAACCCGTGTCTCCCGATTGCCGGTACGGTTGTTTTACCACTACGGTTGTTTTACCACTAGACTATAGGGTCTCAGACGGCAAGCATGATGTTAATTAGAGACCTGGTTCGTAATATTGATATGCCTCTTTCGTACTTGAAAGCTGAACATACCTGTGATGTGATATTGTGTATAGGTAAAGTTCATCTTACTAAGTGTAGATGTTTGGATATACATATATCCAAGCTTACAAACATCTACACTTAGTAAGATGAACTTTACCTATACACAATATTGATATTACTCTATGAAACAATCTTCCGCTGTATTCACTGTGTTTACTAAACTTAAAAACTGCCTGAACTGTCATATTGGGGACTTAGGACGTCTTAAGAAAGTGAATGAAAGTGACAGAAGAATTATCGATTGGTCAGCGGCGTAGCGACGGAGGGTTGGATGTTCAGCTGCCCTTCCCTTATTATCACTATGAACGTCAAGAAAAGCTGGGACAACCCCGTAAAAACCGCAAAATAATGGAGATATTTTACACTAAAGAACCCAGTATAGGTGATATTCAATACAAAATCCCAATAAGCGAAATTTCTGCCTAGTTAACATGTTAACTACATTCTCTCAACTCCAAAAGTTCGACAAATGTGCTGGTTGTTACCTAAATTCAAGATATATGATAAGAGAAAAGAAAGATAGTAATGAAAGATAGTAATGGCAAAGATGTGCAGATTTCAAGGCGAAGAGAAAGACGTTTTCTGTTTTAATAAATCTCGCATTTAAGTCTCACGCAACCTGTTTTTGTTTTGAATTAAGGATTGTTTTACAAAGGATGCGTTACACGCTGCGGAAACCGAGGCCTGTAACGTTCAAAAAAGTGCCCCATTGTTGTTATATTCCTGACAATATTTGTCATATTCATAAACTTTGCTTTACTTTTTCAGCTTGCCAACGAACAGACTATGGCCTTGGTTATCAAGCTTACACTAATTTAATCTCAAGTGGCAGTTTCTCGGAAATAAGTTCATTCATGCCCGGAATAAAAACCCTAATGCAAATTGCTACCCAACTAAGAGTTTAATTACACCGTTTTTTAGGTGTTAAAATATGGAATGAAGTTATTTTATTATGCTACACTTTGCTGAACATTTAATGACAATTAAAGATGGCATGGGATATTGGTAGTTATTGTTTGGTTTTGACGTTGGACTTTAAGTAGGTTCTACGAAAGTGTTTTGTTTTCGGTGCCAGTGCTCGTATCTTTTACTTTTGTCGCAAGGGTTTGATCCCTGCTACGTGCTGTTGTCATTTCACCACACTTCCTTTCACCATCCTATTCTATTCCATCTCATTCAATTTTGTCCTAACCTATACCTTAGCTATCCAATCCTGTCCTATCCTATCTTATCCTAGTCAATCCTGACCTGACGTATTCTATCCTATCATTTCCTATTCATTCCTATATTTTCTGGTCCTTTCCTATCCTTTACTTTTACTTTCATATTTAATTTACTATTAGTTTACCTCATCTCATCTCACTTCACCTTAACTTACCTCACGCAGTGGCACAACGGAACTACCGGGGGCCCATAGGAAATTTTCGTTCTGGGGCCCCCGTCACTCCTCTTAGTATAGACATACATTTCGAGACTTCAATCTCAATTGTCTTTACAAATTCATTGGGGACCCCTTAGAGGTCGGGGGCCCTTAGGAGTTGCTCTAACCCTGATCATAGTCCGTTACGCCACTGACCTCACCTCAACTCACTTTACTGTACTTTACTATACTTTACTATACTTTACCTTACTTTACTATAGCTTTCCTTTGCTTTACTATACTTTACTATACTTTACTATACTTTACTATACTTTACTATACTTTACTATACTTTACCTTACTTTACTATACTTTACTATACTTTACCTTACTTTACTATACTTTACTATACTTTACTATACTTTACTATACTTTACTATACTTTACCTTACTTTACTATACTTTACCTTACTTTACCTTACTTTACTATAGCTTTCCTTTGCTTTACTTTACTTTACCTTACTTTACTATACTTTACTATACTTTACTATACTTTACCTTACTTTACTATACTTTACTATACTTTACCTTACTTTACTATACTTTACTATACTTTACCTTACTTTACTATACTTTACTATACTTTACCTTACTTTACTATACTTTACTATACTTTACCTTACTTTACTATACTTTACTATACTTTACTATACTTTACCTTACTTTACTATACTTTACTATACTTTACTATACTTTACCTTACTTTACTATACTTTACTATACTTTACCTTACTTTACTATACTTTACTATACTTTACTATACTTTACTATACTTTACTATACTTTACTATACTTTACCTTACTTTACTATACTTTACTATACTTTACTATACTTTACCTTACTTTACTATACTTTACTATACTTTACTATACTTTACTATACTTTACTATACTTTACTATACTTTACTATACTTTACTATACTTTACTATACTTTACTATACTTTACTATACTTTACTATACTTTACCTTACTTTACTATACTTTACTATACTTTACTATACTTTACTATACTTTACTATACTTTACCTTACTTTACTATACTTTACTATACTTTACTATACTTTACTATACTTTACTATACTTTACCTTACTTTACTATAGCTTTCCTTTGCTTTACTTTACTTTACCCTGCTCTACTATATTTCACTTCGCCTTGCCCATGTCGTGGGTAGTTCTTTCGTAGTCCTTGTCTTTGTCTTGCTCTTGCCATTCCTAGTTCATGCAGCAGTTATTTTGTTTAAAGTTATTTTAATCTTAAGTATATTTTTCAAATAAACGAAAACTAAAGCAAAAATAAAATAAGAGTAAAAGTATATTCGTTTCCTATCTCATTAACTTTGATTTCTGTTATTTCAGAATAAAGCAATAGTAAAAACAAATACCGTTTTATTTTCATTTTTATTTTTAGTTGATTTTATTACAATAATAAGAAAAAAGTTAAATAAAAATTCGAATAATTTTATTTTATTCTTATTTTATTTCAATGTAGTAGTTCAAATTACTTTCATAAATTTAGCGTAATGTTAATAATTTCGGAAATTATGAAATTCTTAAGTTTTTGATGACATGTGGGTAGGGCGACCTCACGTTCACTAAACGAAAAAAGTCTGACTTCATATTCTGCATACAATATCTTGGGAATTGCCTAAGTCTGTTATCCTCACTTGAGTTAAGTCTGCTAGAATGGGCTTTGCTTAGCAACTGTAGCATAAAAATGTAATACCCTCTAACCCTCTTAATACATCGATATTTCGTACAACGCGTGGTATATTCCAGCCATATCAAAAGTTATTGTGGAGAATACAGTGAGTATTCTTGCCTTGCCTTGTATAACTAAGACCTTAAAATGGCATATTTTAAACAGAATTCAGGGAAATACTTGCGCACCTTTACATTTTAATTTCTCAGAAAATCGAAACTACAGTGGAACCCCACCTTACGACCACCCCGTTAATACGACCACTTTTTTTTCCCCCGAATAAGAGCTAACTTTTTTCTTATCTGAAAACCTCGTTAATACGACCACTTCATTAATACGACCAACGACCATATTTTGATGTCCCCTACTGTTTAATACGACCACTCAACGTGTTGAGTAATGCCTTTTTGATATCAAATTCTGATATGCGGTGTATAATTATCTTAATCAGTTACACATACGGCAAATAATTAACACTTAAACGTTTTTCAATATTCATTTTAATTTTTATTAAACAGACAGAACGTGATTAAATATGTTTTTGGGTCGTTTTATCGTTTTCTTGCCTTCTTTTTTCTGCCACTTTCCTCTGCTGTTCTCTTTTGGCCACATTCCATTTCGACTCAAACGGATAGGTTATTCGGGATGTCCAGCAATTTACTTAGCAAGTCAATGTTCTTTTCCTGCCCCATAAATTTGTAAATGCATGGAATCTCCATTCCATATCCCCCACCCGATTGACACCTGTTCCAAGAACTTTAGCCTCTGCTTTACTTTTCGAACAGAAAGGAAATTCAAAAATGGCAAATGAACTCGTCGGAGTAATCGGCCAAGCTCAAACCGATTAGCTTGAGTGTTGGAAAAACCAACGGAAGCTTACAGATATTTTTAAACCTAAATAAATTTAAATAACTAATATAGGGGCTTATTATCAAGGTTATTCATCTCATTTGGTTAATTTTGTTGAGTTGTGTTCAGTTAATAAAATTTATTTGTGGATTATTTTGTGGTTTTAGCGTTATGCTAATTGATATCTGACTCCGTTTGCCATGACGTCATTTAAAAAAAACATTTGTTACGTATCTGATCCACCCCCGTTAATACGACCACCCCGTTAATACGACCAAATTTTTTCGGCCCAACGGTGGTCGTATTAACGGGGTTCCACTGTACTACCCAGGTTTTGTGCTTTCTACTCGATTCTCATTCCCAGGCTTTTGTCTCCGTAGCCTCATCTGAGAACATACGTCGTCAGTTTTTAGCGATCTTGTAAACAGCCAAGAAACAAACGTTGAACAAAATGCCGATTTATTACAGCCTTATTGCGAGGGAAACCACTGTATTGGTCGACTACACGGAGAATACAGGAAATTTTGCTCAAATCGCTCAAACAATTCTTGCGAAAATCCCCCGTGAAAACACAAAATGCACCTACATTTCCGGAGAGTAAGTCCAGCTGATAAATAAACTCTAATACAGTTTGTTTTGTTTTCTTTTGTACAGATCTTCTCTATCGTGTTTTAAATGGAGTTTTTTTGCAATTAACTACTGTCCTTAATATCTTGGTTTTGTGTACGAAGTTGTTGTGTATGACTGAGTTCTTTTATCCGGGTGTAACTGAAATATAGTCTTTACCGGATGCTCTACATGAAAATTGTTTCATCCTAAATCGCCCAAAACGACATGGTCGTATATTTGTATAGAACAATACTCTCCTGTGGGTATATCAGCGGGACGATCTTGCTAAATTGTGGGAAGAATTGGGTGGAATGCCGTAAATTTGGCATTGGCCTTAGTGGGTGATGACAACCTGAAAGACTAATAATTTAATGTTTGTGTTTGGCGTGGTGGGCATCAGATTACAAGATCCACATCGTTCTGGGCATTTAATGGATGATCATGAATTGCACATTTAAACATATCATGTCCTATGAGTATAGTATCATGCTTAAAATATAGGAAAATACAATTTCAAAATTATTAAATTTAGTGAGAAGAAAGTTCTTATTGACTTAAATATGCATCAATGTCACACCTACTTCAGCTGTTATTAGGAGAAATTTAAGTTTCCAAAGTATTCAAGGTAAATTTTGCACCATCATCTTTATTAGTACAATCAGTTATGGTTTATGATGGCTGCCATTAGTCAAAAATGTGATCTCAGAAAAGCAGTAATCAAATGCTAAACAGGAAGATACTCATAGTTTACATGAAGCAGACTCAATTTTCCAGTCATAAATGCTTTTTTATATTTTTGGGTTACAAGTTTTGAAGATATTGGCAATATTTTTAAGTCCAAGCCATGATGATTAAAAACAGCAAGAGTACATTCCTAAATTACCTTTACCTGCTGTGTTTGCCAGTTAGGAAGTAAATTTTACTTCATTGCAGTAACAAAAAACTCCATGACTTGAAAATTACTGTGATTGGTGTTGTCATGTTGGGTAGAGAAATAGGTCTTACTTCATTTTTCTTATTTCAATTTTTTAAAAAGTATTTTCAAAAGTAGTTTTACCAGAAAAGTTGGTTTTTTGATATTTTCACATATTTCATTTATTTGTACTTAACTTGAACCCTGTATCCTATAATTCACTAATAGATTTATCTCTTCAAATGTCTTGGATAATAATTTCATTCAGGATCATTTCACAGACATTGATTTTCATGTCTGAAAGTTGTTGCACAAAGTCCAGGATGACAGGATATGGACAGATCTGACTTCTGGTTATCAGAAGTTTAAGCTTGAGCCAATCAGGTGGATGACCTTTGAGTGATCTCGATTTTTGAATTGAGAGCATGTTGCATGTTGTCATTGACAAATACACCTTGAACTAATGTATGGACTTAGAATATACATATATGTGTAATATAGAACTAAATGCCTGAGCAATAAATTTGACATTGCTTTATATTCTTTACATCAGCCATTAATTTTAATCTGAGTATTAAAGTATTCACTGTTCAAATATTCTTCCTACAGCTACCATTTCCATGTTGCCGTGGAGGATAGCTTGGTTTACATATGCATGACAGATGAACGAATGGGCAAATGTACGCCTTATATGTTTCTGGAGGAGGTGCGTAAGAAAGACCTTGCAGAAAAGCTTACAAAAACGTTTTCATTGTAGTCTTATAGGGCTAATATTTTATTTAATGAAGTATCAATAAGTTTGACCAAACGTTATCCTCCGAGGATTCATTCCATTTTCTTTGAAGCTCAGTCTGCACTCTTGACAGTTTTGTTCTAATACCAAATTGTCACTTTTGTGTAGATCAAGCGACGATTTTCCACTGGCACATTGAAAATGAGAGCCAGAACAGCTTTATCCTATGAACTGAAAAGGGACTTTCAACAAGTTTTATCATCACAAATGGTAACTTAAAGCAATTAGAATTGTAAAATTCAAAAAAACTGATTTATATGTACAATATTTTGTGAGGATGGAAAATTTTTTCATATGTTGGGTTCATTGTGCACTGTCCTTAAGTTGACATGTAAGATGATGCCAATAGACCATGCTAGACATGTGGATGTTGATATTTTTTCTGTAAGTTTAATTCTACTCATATTTTTATTGGTCATTACCCTTTGATCTGTTAAGTGACTGATAACATGTGATGTTATCTTTGTATTTATACATGTACAGAAGATGCCAAACAAACAGACAAAAGCAAACTGACAGATGAAGAGCAGCCAGACTCACTGTCTGACTGCTGAGGGACAGACTTGACAAAAAGCAAACCAACAAACAAAACAATACATGACAAACAATTAATACAAAAACAAACAAGTAGACAAACAGACTGATAAAAAACCAACAAAAACAAACAAGGCAGTCAGGAATGCAGACAGATGAACAGACAAACCCTAACCAAGACAGATGAGGTGGACCAAATGCTATGCAACTAAACTGACCAACAAACAAACTGACGAACTCATGCAGATAATCTCATGGGTATAAGGGCAGACTGGTTGGATGAATACAAGAACAGCTAGAAAATGGAAGGGTACAAACTCCAGATAAATGTGTGGACAAATACAAGGGCTGGTGGTTGACTGGTTGGTTGTTGGTTGACTGGTTGGTTGTTGGTTGACTAGTTGGTGGTTGACTAGTTGGTTGGTGGTTGACTACTGTAGTTGGTTGGTGGTTGACTACTGTAGTTGGTTGGTGGTTGACTACTGTAGTTGGTTGATGGTTGACCCGTCAGTTGATGGTTGACCCGTCGGTTGATGGTTGACTAGTAGGTTGGTGGTTGACTAGTAGGTTGGTGGTTGACTAGTTGGTAGTTGTTCATTTAGTTGATAGTTGACTAGTTGGTTGGTGGTCGACTAGTAGGTTGGTGGTTAACTTATTGGTTGGTGGTTGACTGGTTGGTTGGTTGGTTGGTTGATCAGTTGGTTGGTTGGTTTGGTGGTTGGTGGCTTGCCTGTCTGTGGGTCAGAGGTAGGTTGGTTATAGGGTTAGTATGTCGGTTGGAAGGTTGATTGTTTACTTGTTTAGTGGACTGGTTGCTTGACTGATGGTTTGTTGAGCTGATTGATTGATTGATTGACTGATTAATTTCGTAAACTTAGGAAGCATTTAATGCTCATGGTGGTAGTGGTGATCCATCTGTTGATCGACTTGCAAGAGTTCGTCAAGATGTCGAAGATGTTAAAGGAGTTATGACACAAAATATCGGTATGTTGGGCAAAATAACCCGAGTTTGTGGACTGCATTCCTGAGTAGCACAGCCGGTACAGGGTTATACCAGAGTACCAAAGTCTGTGCTTGAATATTGGACTGGGAACTAATATAGTGGGTTGGAAGAACCCATTAAATAGCTGGTAGAGTGTTGGACAAGAGTACCACGAGTTATGAGTTAGATGCCCTTGTAGTTTAGTTGGTGAAGTGTTGATCTAGAATATCAAAGGTTGGGAGTTGGATGACCTCGTAACTCAGTTGGTAAGTACCATTTGGTACTTTTGTCCAACATTACCAAATGAGTACCAAATGTTGGACAAAAGTACCACATTCAAATCCAACCAAAAGGTTCTACATGAGTGGTCTTGTAGCTTAGTTGACGGAATGTAGACCTAGAGTATCAAAGGTTGTGGTCTACTCTGGATGACCTCTTAGCTCAGTTGGTTGAGTGTTGGACAAGAATACTAAAGGTTGTAGGGTGGATGACTCTGTTCCGCCGTAGGTAGTGGTGGACAAGAGTATCAAAGGAAGCTCGTTGACATTAGTTGCTCGGTTGGTCGAGAGCTCTGTTAAAGTGACAAAGGTTGTGGATTTATTGTAAATGTCATAGTGGCTTGGCTGATAGACTGTTAAACTCTTAACTTGTGATTTAATTGGTCATGCAGCTCAATTAACAATGTGGGCAAAGTTGTGGATTGACCTGAAATGTGAGTTACGTAATAATGGTTGATAACATCTTTGTTATTATAGAAAAAGTTTTAGAACGTGGTGAACGAATTGACGTTTTGCTGGATAAAACTGAAGAACTTGATTATAGTGTGAGTACCTGAAAGGTTTGCTTCCGGGAAGGTTTGCTAGAGTACCACTCAATCTTGAAGTTTCGTGTCAATTACGTAAATCTCACGTTCATGTGATTAAATTCGCCTTTTTGCCTGGTACTCTCGTCCTTGAGGGTCGTATAACCAACCCTTAGTTTGATACTGGGCTCGAACTAGGAGGTCACTGCTTAACCCTCGGCTCATGTACAAATTCTTGTTTCTCAGTTGCAAATCACACCCCTTCTAGACTGGTTAGGGTATACTGCGGCGCGATCAGTGCTGTAGTCATGACTAAACAAAAGGACGCTTTGCACTTCCATTTTCACACACCTTGTCGTTTTGGTGATCGCGCTGTGATTTTTCCTTTATGCCGTTCCATTTTCCTTGTCATTGTCGTACGCTCAACCTGATAGTAAACGCCCTGTTATGGTTACGTACCATTCGGGTGAGATAAGGAACTGCGCGTGCGTGATATTTCAAACGATTCGAGAACTGTTCGTGATTTGTTCGGGGGAAAAACATGGCAGTTTTTTGAAGAAGTGACGAAAAGACGATTTCAGCACCAGAAAAGTTAGAAGTTAAACTTTTTGCCTTTGAATTGAAATATTTGCTTACGTTTACTCCTTTTGAAAATATCGAGTCGCATAATTTTTTACCATATCCTCGCAAAGCAAGGCCAACAGCAATTTTCCCGCGCATTTTACGAGTGGTCTCCCGAGCCTGCGAAAATATGCTTCCAGTGACCATACCCAATGAAAGTAAATGCTTCCTTTGTTTAATTTTTTGTCGTTATCCTTTGTCTGTTTTGTTTTAGGCCAATACGTTCCGAACAAATGCTGTGAGAGTTCGTCGTAAGATGTGGTGGCAGAATACCAAGATGTGTATCATTCTTATCGTGGTCGTTCTTGTAATAATTCTGGTCATTACATTGGTAATTCTTGGCGAAACTGGCCATCTTAAGTGAAATAAGATTCTTCATTTACCTGCACAATATAACTTGCGGGACCGGTTCAAAATATGAGCCAACTGGACTCGCTAGTTAGGATTGTAATTTATAATCACAAATCTTTAGGATGTGTTATGTCTACTACCAATTTTCGGTCATCAACCGTAGAATGCCAGGTTACATGTGAGTATATATGGGTACACATGGGTACATACTGCTATATGTGGGTATTCATGGGTACATATGGCTATATGTGGGTATATATGGGTACATATGGCTACATGTGGGTATACATGAGTACATATGGCTAAATGTGGCTAAATGTGGGTACTGCCTGCAATGATATGTTCCTTTTTGATGTCTTTTGATTTCTGGGGTACTGGCGTCACGACCTCAATACAATAACATTTTTTCCCCTTTTTGGCGTGATTTTTTCGGACCATCGCGGCTTCGCGTTTTTATAAAAAAGTTTAATAAACTTCCGACGAAATGCATTCACTGCCGGCCGATTATTCGAAATAATTTGGTGTTCTCGTCTTAATTTGCACCGTATGAACATGATTTTCTCGCGGCTGCCTGCTCTATATAATTGTAAGTTGAGTTCGTAGGCGTTTCTGACAAAAGGCCACGGTGGTATCAGATCGCTTCCGAAGTCAACGAGCTAAATCTACGGAACAGCCTTTTTGTGACCATTTTTCATACTTTACTATAATTTAGAATAAACAAATAGGTAAATTTAGAGGCAATTAAGCTTCCTCTTTTTCATTTTCCATCTGTTCTTTTTAATTTACGTGGTGTTTGCCGTAAATGATATAATATTGTCATCTCCTTACAAACTTGTTGACTGAGACTTATAGCCGAACTCTGACGCTATTTCATTTCGTCATGAATTAATTGATAGTGAATGGTAATAATGGTAAATAATAAATCTTTAATTAAACAATTACCGACCAAGGTGCATAACTTAATGAGTATAAATATTATGTAAATACAGAAAACTTCATTGCTACAGCGACACGAAACAAAACTGGTTCCTACAACAAGAAATTCATAGCTTATATATATATATATACGAAAAATCTGACTGCCCCAGCCGGGAATCGAACCCAAAGTCTCCGAATCTATGTATCGGTGCTCTGACCTCTGAGCTACTGCGACACGGCTAGGGCAGTCAGAAATTTTCATATATACTGAATATCAATTTAGTCAAGCCCATGGTTGAACAGTTACAGTACACGTGTCTCTCACCACCGTGGCTGGTAAGAGATTAAAGTTACCCTGGTCTCATGTGAGAAAAGTGTTGTCTAGTTTGACTGTACTAAGCATTACAGGTTTTCTCGTGGTACTTCGGTTTAATCTATTAATAACCTTGGACCCATGAAGGGTGGCCCTTACTGGATTTTTAAGAAGAACAACCTAAACAGGTGATAGCGTTATCCACTACAAATGATGACACTATTATTTTTCTACATTTGTCAAGCACTGGGCTTACGCCTGGTCCTGTGCTCATATGGTATACTGAACGAATATTTGGCTTTTAAACTCGACCACATGAAATGGAGTTTGTACATGCCGAAGGAAATTTTCAACAAGGACGCCGTTAAACTCAATATTTCGTGTAATATAGTTAGATACGAACTAAACCTGACTCTAACCCAAAAACAGTATGACAAAAAAAACAAAAAATTCGAAGAGAAAAATCAAAATCACTAGGTCGGATTCGATCACAAGGGTCTCGCGCTACGGCGAAAGACGCTGTCCTCAACACTATAGAGAACAACTTGACAGTGTGTCTACGTTGAGCGTGTTAACAAAAACAAAATTCGCGACCCATCCTCGAGAAATCTAGTTACACGCCACAGCATTGCTGCCAGAGGAAATTGGATTTTACATATGCATTTATTAGCTGCAGGACTGTGCCACGATGAGTATTTTAACATATCCCCGACCCATGACAAGCTCATCCATTTACTCTGGTTAACTTCAGGGGTGACGCCATTAATTCCCCGACGCAGGGGCTAACGTCCCCGACTGGGGGATCTAAACCACGGGCTGGGGACCACGCCTCCATCAATTTCTTATTTGAAGGTGAAAAATATGTCATTTTCGCAAAACCCACCGAGATAAGAGGACACCAAAATAAGAGTGCCCAAATAAGAGGGCGCCAGAATAAGGGACACCAACATAAGAGGGCACAGAAATAACGGGGCACCGAAACAACGGGACACCTAAATAAGGGCGCACCGAAATAAGACAGCATTAAAATAAGAGGGTGCCTAAATAAGGGGACACCTAAACAAGGAGGCATCGAAATAAAGGGGCACCACAATTAGAGGGCACCAAAATAAGAGTGCCTAAATAAGAGGGCGCCAGAATAAGGAGGCACGACATAAGAGAGCATTAAAATAAGACGGTGCCTAATAGGACGGCGCCGAAATAATGGGGAAACGAAATAACGGGACACCTAAATAAGGAGCCACCGAAATAAGATGTCTAAATAAGGGGACACCTAAATAAGGAGACACCGAAATAAGAGGGTACCGAAATAAAAGGGCGCCTAAACAAGAGGCTACCTAAGTAAGGAGGCACTTAAATAAAGGGCCACCGAAATAAGAGGGCACCGAAATAGAGGCAACACAATAAGAGGGCACAAAAATAAGAGTGCCTAAATAAGGGGACGCCAGGATAATTAGGCACCGAAATAAGAGAGCACAGAAATAAGGGGGCACGGAAATAACGAGACACCGAAATAATGGGGCACCGAAATAAGGGGGCACCAATATAAGAGGGCCTCTAAATAAGGGTACACCTACATAAGGAGGCACCGAAATAAGGGAGCTCCGAATAAACGGGAAGCCGAAATAATTGGGCACCGAAATAAAGGCGCACCGAAATAATAGTACCAAAATAAGAGGGTGCTTAAATAAGAAGACACCTAAATAAGGGGGCACCACAATAAGAGGGCACCAAAATAAAAGTGCGTGAATAAGGGGCGCCTGAATAAGGGGGCACCGAAATAAAGGCGCACCGAAATAATAGAGCATTATAATAAGAGGGTGCCTAAATAAGGGGACACCTAAATAAGGAGGTACCTAAATAAAAAGGCACCGACATAAGGCGGCACCAAAATAAGAGCGCCTAAATAAGAGGAGGCTAGAATAAGGGGGCACCGAAATAAGGACGCAGAAATAAGGATGCACCGAAATAGGGGCGCACCGAAATAAGAGCATTAAAACAAGGTGCCTAAATAAGGGGACACCTAAACAAAGATGCACCGAAATAAGAGCGCACCAAAATGAGAGTGCCCAAATAAGAGATCGTCAGAATAAAGGGTTAGCGAAATAAAAGGGCAACGAAATAAGAGACAAGTAAAATAAGAGGGTGCCTAAATAAGAAGACACCTTAATAAGCAGTTACCGAAATAAGGGGGCACCAACATAAGAGGGAGACAGAATAAGAGGGTACAGAAATAAGGGGGCACCAAAATAAGACAGCATCAAAATGAGAGGGTCCCTAAATAACGAGACACTTTAATAAGGAGGCACCGAAATAACAGCGCACCGAAATAAGCGGCACCACAATAAAAGGGCACTAAAATGAGAGTGCCTAAATACGAGGGCGCCAGAAAAAGGCGGCATCGAAATAAAGGGGCATCAAAATAAGAGGACACAGAAATAAGGGGGCACCGAAATAAGACAGCATTAAAATAAGAGAGAGTCCAAATAAGGGGACACCTAATTAAGGAGGCACCGAAATGAGGGGTACCACAATAGGGCACCAAAATAAGAGTGCCTAAATAAGAGGGCACCAGAATAAGGGGCACCGACATAAGAGGGCACAGGAATAAAGGGCCATCGAAATGGCGGGACACCTAACAAAGGAAGCACCCAAATTAGGGCGCACCGAAAAAAGAGCGCACCGAAAGAAGAGGGCACCAAAAAAAGAGGGTGCTTAAATAAGGGGACACCCAAATAAGGAGGCACCGAAATAAAGGAGCACCACAATAAGAGGGCACCAAAATAAGAGTGCCAAAATAACAGGGCGCCAGAATAAGGGAGCGCTGAAATAAGAGGGCACAGAAATAACCGGACACCTAAATAAGGGCGCACCGAAATAAGAGGGAACCAAAATGAGAGGGTGCCTAAATAACGGGACACCTAAATAAGGAGTCACCGAAAAAAGGGGGCACCACAATTAGAGGGGACCAAAATAAGAGTGCCTAAACAAGAGTGCGCCAGAATAATGGACCGCCGAAATAAGGACGCACCGAAATAAGAAAGCATTAAACTAAGAGGATACCTAAATAAGGGGACACCTAAATAAGGAGGCACCGAAATAAATGAACACCGAAGTAAGGCGCATCAAAATAAGAGAGCATTCAAATAAGAAAGTGCCGAAATAAGGACGCACCGAAATAAGAAAGCATTAAACTAAGAGGGTGCCTAAATAAGGGGACACCTAAATAAGGAGGCACCGAAATAAATGAACACCGAAATAAGGCGCATCAAAATAAGAGAGCATTCAAATAGGAAAGTGCCGAAATAAGGAGATATCTAAATAAGGAGGCACCGAAATAAGGGGTCACCACAATAAGGGGGCACTTAAATAAGAGTGCTTAAATCAGAGTGCACAAGAATAAGGGCGCACCGAAATAAGAGAGCATTAAAATATGAGGGCGCCTAAATAAGGGAACACCTAAATAAGGGCGCACAGAAATAAGGGGACAAAGAAATAAAGGCGCACATAAATATTAGAGCACATAAATAAGGACGCACCGAAATAAGAGAGCACCAAAATAAGAGCGTCCCTAAATAAAGAGATACCTAAATAAGGAAGCACCGAAATAAGGGGGCATCACAGTAAGAAGGCACCAAAAAAAGAGTTCCTAAATAAAAGGGCGCCACAATAAGGGGCACCGAAATAACGGAACACCTAAATAAGGAGGCGCCGAAATAAGGGGGCTGCAAAATAAGAGTGCCTCTAAATAAAAGGACACCTAAATAAAGAAGCACCGAAATAAGGGGGCACACAAGTAATGGGGCACCGAAATAAGGGGACACCTAAATAAGGAGGCCAGAAATAAGGGGGCACCACAGTAAGAGGGCACCAAAATAAGAGTGCATAAATAAGGGGGAGCCAGAATAAGGGGTGCCGCAATTACAGGGCACCGAAATAAGAGGGTGCCTAAATAAGGGGAGACCTTAATAAGGAGGTACCGAAATACGGAAGCACCACAATAACAGGGCACCAGAATAAGAGTGCCTAAATAACGGCGCGCCAGAAAAAGGAGCACCGAAATATAGGGGCACCAAATTAGGACGGCACCGAAATAATGGGGAAACGAAATAACGAGACACCTAAATAAGGAGGCACCAAAATAAAAGGGTACCAAAATAAGAGGGCCCCTAATAAGGGGACACCCTAATAAGGAGGCACCTAAATAAGGGAGCACCGAAGTAAGGGAGCACCGAAATAAAGTGGCACCACAATAAGAAGGTACGAAAATAAGAGTGCCTAAATAAGGGGACGCCAGGATAATGGGGCACCGAAATAAAAGAGCACAGAAATAAGGGGGCACCGAAATAACGGGACATCTAAATATGGAGGATCCAAAATAATGGGGCACCGAAATAAGGAAGGACCGAAATAAGGGGGCACCAAAATAAGAGGGCCCCTAAATAAGGGGACACCTACATAAAGAGGCACCGAAATAAGGGAGCTCCGAATCAAGGGGACACCGAAATAATGGGCCACTGAAATAAAGGAGCACCGAAATAAGAGTACCAAAATAAGAGGGCACCAGAATAAGAGTGCGTAAATAAGAGCGCACCGAAATAAGAGAGCATTAAAATAAGAGAGTGCCTAAATAAGGGGACACCTAAATAAGGAGGCACCCAAAAAAGGAGGCACCGAAATAAGAGCGCACCGAAATAAGGGGCACCACAATAAAAGGGCACCAAAATAAGAGTGCCTAAATAAGAGGGCGCCAGAAAAAGACGGCATCGAAATAAAGGGGCATGGAAATAAGAGGGCACAGAAAAAAGGAGGCACCGATATAAGACAGCATTAAAATAAGAGGGTGTCTACCTGAGGGGACACCTAAATAAGGAGGCACCGATATATGGGCGCACCGAAATAAGGCCGCACCACAATGAGAGGGCACCAAAATAAGAGTGGCTAAATTAGAGGGCGCCAGAAAAAGGCGGCAAAGAAATAAAGGGGCATCGAAATAAGAGGGCACAGAAATAAGAGCGCACAGAGATAAGAGAGCACCGAAATAAGGGTGCACCGAAATAAGGGCGCACCAGAAAAAGGCGGCACCGAAATAAAGGGGCATCGAAATAAGAGGGCACAGAAATAAGAGCGCACAGAAATAACACCACACAGAAATAAGGACGCACCGAAATAAGAGACCATTATAATAAGAGAGTGCCTAAATAATAGGACGCCTAAATAAGGAGGAACCTAAATAAAAAGGCACCGAAATAGAGGGGCACCAAAATAAGAGTGCTTAAATAAGAGGACACTAGAATAAGGGGGTACCGAAAGAAAGGGGCACCGAAATAAGAGGGCACAGAAATAAGGGTGCAGCGAAATAACGGCACACCTAAATAATGGCGCACCGAAATAAGAGAGCATTAAAATAAGAGGGTGCCTAAATGTGAGGACACCTAAAAAAGGAGGAACCTTATTTAGGTGTCCCCTTAAATAAAAAGGCACCGAAATAAAAGGGGCACCAAAATAAGTGCCTAAATAAGAGGACGCTACAATATAGGGGCACAAAAACAATAGGGCACCGAAATAAGAGGACACAGAAATAAGGGTGCACCGAAATAACTGGACACCTAAATAACGGCGCACTGAAATAAGAGAGCATTAAAATAAGAGAGTGCCTAAATAAGAAGATACCTTAAAAAGCAGGCACCAAAATAAGGGGGCACAGAAATAAGGGGGCACCGAAATAAGACAGCATCAAAATGGCAGGGTGCTTAAATTAGGGGACACTTAAATAAAAGCACACCGAAATAAGGGGCACCACAATAAAAGGGCACCAAAATAAGAGTGCCTAAATAAGAGGGCGCCAGAAAAAGGCGGCACCGAAATAAAGGGGCATCGAAATAAGAGGGCTCAGAAATAAGGGGGCACCGAAATCAGAGAGAATTAAAATAAGAGGGAGTCTAAATGAGGGGACACCTAATTAAGGAGGCACCGAAATAAGGGCGCACCGAAATGAGGGGGCACCACAATAAGAGGGCACCAAAATAAGAGTGCCTAAATAAGAACGCGCCAGAAAAAGGCGGCACCGGAATAAAGGGGCATCGAAATAACAGGGCACAGAAATAAGAGGGCAGAGAAATAAGAGGACACAGAAATAAGGGCGCACCGAAATAAGAGAGCATTAAAATAAGAGGGTGTTTAAATAAGGGAACACCTAAATAAGGAGGCACCGAAATAAGGGCGCGCCGAAATGAGTGGGTACCAGAGAAGAAATAATAAAGCCCAGCAAAAAACACGTAAAATAGGCATATTAAAGGTTTAAAATGTGATTGTAACGTTTAGTTGCTGCACGCAACATCCTCAGAGAATGAATGAATGAATGACTATATTACAAGGTGATGATATATAATGGTGTGTTACATGATATGTAAACGAGATATTGGCGTAAGAACGGAAGTGGGAAGGAGACAAGGAAACAGCAGACTAAGATGTAATGGAAGGGTCGAGAGACGAAAGGTCTTAAAAAAAAGAAAGTGAAAAAGAGCCTATGTTGGCATTAAGCGATGGATTTAGTTTGCGGATAAGTAGACTTTCTCTGACGAGAAGTTCAGAGTTGAAAGAAGAAGAGAAGATAGTGAAGTCATCAGGCGAGACAGGGTGTCCAGTGTCACAATGATGTGACAGGATACTAGTCGGAGGAGGATTGACTCGTTTTTTGCCAGTAAGGGCAGAAATGCCCAAGTGTTCTGAGATTCTTGTGTGGAGAAGCCGACTCGTCTGGCCGACAAGAGGGCACCAAAATAAGAGTGCCTAAATAAGAGGGCGCCAGAAAAAGGCGGCACCGAAATAAAGGGATATCGAAATAAGAGGGCAGAGAAATAAGAGGGCAGAGAACAAGAGGGCACAGAAATAAGGGGACACCGAAATAAGAGAGCATTAAAATAAGGGTCACCACAATAAGAGGGCACAAAAATAAGAGTGTCTAAATAAGAGGGTTCCAGAAAAAGGCGGCACCGAAATAAACGGGCATCGAAATAAGAGGGCCCAGAAATAAGAAGGCACAGAAATAAGAGCGCACCGAAATAAGAGAGCATTATAATAAGAGAAGGCCTAAATAAGGGGACACCGAAATAAGGGCGCACCAGAAAAAGGCGGCATTGAAATAAGAGGGCACAGAAATAAGGGGGCACCGAAATAAGGACGCACCGAAATATGAGAGCATTATAATAAGAGAATTCCTAAATAAGAGGACGCCTAAATAAGGAGGAACCTAAATAAAAAGGCACCGAAATAAGGGGGCACCAAAATCAGAGTGCTTAAATAAGAGAACGCTAGAATAAGGGGGTACCGAAGTAAAGGGGCACCGAAATAAGAGGGCACAGAAATTAGGGTGCAGCGAAATAACGGGACACCTAAATAATGGCGCACCGAAATAAGAGAGCATTAAAATAAGAGGGTGCCTAAATAAGGGGACACCTAAATAAGAAGGAACCTTATTTAGGTGTCCTCTTATATAAAAAGGCACCGAAATAAAAGGGGCACCAAAATAAGTTCCTAAATAACAGAACGCTAGAATAAGGGGGCACAGAAATAAAGGGACACAGAAATAAAGGGGCACCGAAATAAGAGGGCACAGAAATAACGCAACACGTAAATAAGGGCGCACCAAAATAAGAGAGCATTAAAATAAGAGAGTGCCTAAATAAGGGGACACCTAAATAAGGAGGCACCGAAAAAAGGAGGCACCGAAATAAGAGCGCACCGAAATAAGGGGCACCACAATAAAAGGGCACCAAAATAAGAGTGCCTAAATAAGAGGGCACCAGAAAAAGGCGGCACCGAAATAAAGGGGCATCGAAATATAAGGGGACAGAAATAAGGGAGCACCGAAATAAGACAGCATTAAAATAAGAGGATGTCTAAATAAGGGGACACCTAAATAAGGAGACACCGAAATAAGGGCGCACCGAAATGGGGGGGCACCTCAGTAAGAGGGCACAAAAATAAGAGTGCCTAAATAAGAGGATGCCAAAATAAGAGGGTGCCTAAATGAGGGGACATCTAAATAAGGGGGCACCGAAATTAAGGGGCACAGAAATAAGGGTACACCGAAATAATGGGGCACCGAAATAAGAGAGCATTATAATTAAGGCTGTCAGTTTACGTTTAATTTAGTATCCGTTTAAACGGGTGTTTCATAAACGTTTAAACGTTTAAACGTTTGTTTCCAACTAGCAATTACCTCCCGGGGGGTTAAAGACCGGAAGTGGTAAGGATGTAAAAGCGCAAAATTGGGCACGAAATTTTGAAGCAAAGCAAAGTTAACTTTTTTTGTCAATATACGATGAACATTAAATAATTTCACCATTTAGCATTTTTATTCAAAAAAATTCAACATGTTTACGTTATCTGGCAGCAAGCAACTTCGCTTGTGATTTACAATATTGCCAGCCGTCGAATACACTCTCTCCAACGGAACAGACATGGCAGGTATTGCGAGGTATTTCTGCGCTACTTTTGAAATTGCTGGGAAACGGGAAGCATTTTCTTTCCACCACTGCAGAGGGTCGGTTCCGTTGTCCGCTTGAGCAGTTTGCAAGTACGCCGCGAACTCGTTGACAGAGTCCTTAGTTGTGTCTGCATTTTCGCTCGCAGTATTTCTCCAAGAACCTGCAAGCAAAAAGTCCATTCCGGGGGCAGGTTTGGACTTTTTTGCAACTGGCCCTTCATCGACAATCACTGGTGTGATTTGTTTTATTTCTTCCCTGATGGCTTTGAAGGGAGCTGCTCTGCTTTCTTGGTCGTCAGTGCCCGTCAGTGCATCATCAGTGCAGAACCTGCGCTTCAGATCGGATGTTGTTTTTTAAAACGACACAATAGATGGTAAGATGCTATATTGCACAATAGCTTTTACCGATTTTAACCTGCGTCTATTTTTTATGTACCGGCACGTCTGTGACGCAGACTAAACAGTTCTATACCGCATCAAAAGAGGCTAGCATTTATTGATGGTTTCGCACTATCCTTGCTGGTAGATTACTGAAATACTGAGCGTTCGAAAGTTAAACGGTTAAACGTTTAGTCATTTACTAAACGGATATTGATCTTTCTAAACGTTTAAACGTGACAGCCTTAATTATAATAAGAGGGTTCCTAAATAAGGGGACATCTAAATAAGGAGGCACCGAAATAAGAGGGCCCCAAAATAAGAGTGCCTAAATAAGAGGACGCTAGAATAAAAGGGCACCGAAATAAGAGGGCACAGAAATAAGGGTCCACCGAAATAAGAGGGTGCCTAAATGAGGGGACATCTAAATAAGGGGGCACCGAAATAAGGGAGGCCCCAAACTAAAGTGATGTTAAAACTAAGGGGGTGCTAAATTAAATAACAACCATCTAACAAAATTATGAGTGCAAGACAATTAATCCTCTGTATGTTTGTATGTCCAAGTATCCTTTCAGACTAAGCTTAAAAGAACTCTCGTTAATTAAACTCTCGAATGAGTGTTCCCCATTAATAAAAATATTAGCTACGATTAATTCAGAATGTCCCATATTATATCGTCGAGGTGTAGCTGGATTTTATAGTATACTTCAATGAACATCAACTATTAAACAAGAGGCATCTTACATAACTAGAAGTGCAAGACGTAGTTAATCTCAAACTAAGTGCTAAATAAACTCTTTTGAAACTCTTCTATGGATGTATGCCATTAATAAAAAATATTAACAATTCAGTACATCCCACACTATATCGTCAACGTGTAGCTGGGCTTTATACTATGCTCCAATGAACACCACACTTCAAACGTTTATATTCTACAAATAAGTGTTCCTGGTACAATATATCGTCGACGTGTAGCTGGATTTAACAGTGTCCTTCAATGAACATCAAGTTTCGAACGTTTATATTCTGTAAAGGAATGTCTCTTGTGTCCCACAATATATCGTCGACGTGTTCCTGGATTTATCGCATGCTTGAATGAACACCGAATCTCTAAAGACTAACAAGCCGGCTTCTGCCTTTAACAAGAAGTATCTAACAAAACTGGGAGTGCAAAGAGAACTCTCGTTCAACTCTCCCATGGGTGTTCGCCATGAATAAAAATATTATCAATAATTAATACAAAATGTCCCACAATATATCGTCAAGGCGTAGCCGAATTTATAGTATGCTTCAATGAACATCAACATTCAAGTATTAAAATTCGTAAAAGTTTTTATCGGAGCTTTAGTAAAGGTTATTACTAGAACAATGTCTTCATCGTTTTACTGACACCTTCCACAAGCGAGAAGGACGAAAGGGGAAGAAATCTAATGCACCAAAGAATCGAACTCGCGCCCAAAGTTTGGGAGGCGTTCACGTTCACCCTGGGCTATCTAACATAACACATAACTAACGGCATTGACTATTAGCAATAACACAAAAAGTTTATTTCATAAATGTCGATCTACACATGTCCCACAATCTTTGGAACAAAACAATTTGCTTCGTACATAAACAGCTGGGATTGAGATGAAAGTAAGCAAACTAGTTGACATAAACGATATTACACGATTACATTACCAACACGCCATCGTAATTATCACTCCGCGAGTCGAGGGCAGACATCTTAAGACTTCAGTAACGCGCGCGCCACACCACTAGCTCGTAGAGGCGACAGCAGGACAGTAGTGAGCAGAGGAGAACCCGAAATAGACATTGACAAGCGAAGGGTTAACAGTCAAATTTTTTCGAAGATTTTGCAAAAACTTCTTTCCTTTTTTCCCGATTTCTCTTCTGCCGCTTCTTCCTCTTCTTCCTTTTCCCTTCTTCTTTGTGCTTCTGAATTTGGTACTTGGCATCAACGGTAGCGGCACCGCGGCGCTTCGATCCTAGGGGCGCTTGAACGCCCGCAACAGGGTCTGTCCACTAAGCCATTGTGGTATTCGATGAAAGCAATCATCTAATTGTAGTAGTTTTTTCTTTAACAAAGCACAGAACGAAAAAAGAAAATTAGCAAAAACACTCAAATAAAACGACTATTTTGAAGAAACAAGAACTAGATTAAGAGTAAAAACTAACACTGCTTCATTATCGTCAAATGTTACGACTGTACTTGCTCAAAAAGTATTTTAAAACGTTATTTGAAGTTTCTAACCAACGCTAAGCTAAACGGCTAAATACTACAATTATGCGCAGGGGGATAAACTGGACGGAAAGGTCACTAAGCTTGATGTACACGTGTAGAGTGAACGCTTTGACGAAGAGATCCGGACTGGCTCGTTTCAAGGGAAAATATGGCCATAAAACTATATCGGAAATCTCCACACTTCCTCTGTGAAATTCTACTACATCCAGAATGCCAAAATAGACATTTGGAGAAAGTTTGGTACAAAGATTTCGTCAAAAATTGCCTCAAATACAAACTATGTGGCCGAAGGCAAGATGGCGTCCTTGAAATTCCGAAAGATTGGGGGAAGAGCTTTTAATTGCAAGAAAAGAGTAGGGAATCACATTTTTACAACGCTGTAAGTAAGGTAGTCCTCGTAGAATTGCTTTTTCAAAAGTATAGATCGTTTAATTTTCCTTTAGGCCAAGTTAAACAGTTTGGCTAACCTAATTAATTATGCATAATCACTCCACTTCAGCAACAAACTTCCCCCCTGGTTTCCCAAAGTGTCCAGCATCCTACTTCCCATTCATTTCTACTTCCATTCTTCCCATTCTGTTTAATTTAACTGCTTCCATATTTTTATCCACTTCAATCCTGCTTTCCATTAGCCTCCCTCTGGCTTAATCAAGCTCATTCCTATCCATTTATAATTGTTTTCACAGAATTTATAAAGCACACCAAACAGTTTTCCCAAAGTACGACAGAATGAAGAAGAAAGACTAAAATCCTTGTTAAAAAAGAGCTTTCTGAAATTAGCAAGCCATGCTCAAATTTTAAAGAAACAAGAACTTTCCACAGTGGAAGCCGACCAATTGGTAAGTTTCTCAAGAACAACTCTTATTAGCTCAAGACTGGCCACCCACACATTCATCACCACATCATAAAAATATTGTATGTCATCGAGAGATGACTGAAAGTATTAAGATCCAATCCCATTGGATACCAATACAATTGGTAACATTATATAACACAAGCAAAATGTTACTTATATTTTGTGTAAAAATAAAAAAATTCTAACCCTTTTATCACTTTTTTTAACAGATTGATTATCAAAGTCGCTGAGGTATCTGAAATTAGCAAGTTACACCCAAATTTTGAAGAATCAAGAACCTTCTGCTGTGGAAGCAGACAAATGGTGAGTTTCCTAAAAAGAGTCATTATTACCACAAGACAGCCACAAATACATTCATCACCACATCGTAAAATACTCCATGTCTTGATAAGAAGGCCATGGAGAGATGAGTGAATGTTTTAAAATCCAACCCAATTCGATACCAGTTGGTAAAAATATAATTCTAAACTTTTCATTAATTGTTTTAACAGATTCTTCATCAAAGTCAATGAGATGTCTGAAATAAGCAAGCCACACCGAAATTCTGAACAATCAAGAACCTTCGTCAATGGAAGATGACAAATGGTGAGTTTCTTAAAAACAGTTATTACCATAACACAGCCATGCACACAATCAATCATTACCACATCATAAAAATACTGTATGTCATGATAAGAAGGCCATAGCAAGCTGACTAAAAGTTTTAAAATCCAATTCTATTTAATACCACAAATTAAGTATGGTACTCCAACTTCATGAATGTCAATTTCCCAGCATCAATGATGTAATTGGACAAAATTGCTTAACATGTGTCTGTGCTCGTTGCCATCCAGTTGACAGCATGTGATAATGTAGATATGGGCTCACGAGAACAAGTAGGATAAAACTAATCAGCAAAGTGCAGTGGTGAAAAAAAGTGAATTGAATATAAAGAAGCATCAAATGAACATAAGCCAATCTGATCCATTTCTTGTGGACAAATGAAAGGAGGCTGCCTTCAATACTGATTATAAGGATGTTTTGGATCACTGCTGGTATCCTTGGCTGATACCAAACACAAATATGCATAACTGTCAAAATTCTGACTAACAAAGAATAGGTGTTCTCTGACCAAAATGGTTTTTATTGGAAACTTTTAACTGTTGGTCCACAGTATTCAATGGGTGAATGATAATGAGGTTACAAGTGTGCTTCCTATTTAATTATACAAAGCTATAAGTGTCAGTCTAAAATAAGTGGGATGAGCAGAGAACAAAGTGGTGCCGACAAATATTATCTCTTCATTAAGATCGAGTACTGTCCTGGTAGCGGTTTGGAGTTGTTTTCAGCTTCTTTGATGGAGGCAGTGTGCCATGACTCTAGTGTTTTTCTGATTCTATAGTTTCCCTTATCTATAATTCTCGCATTATCAATGTCTACATGATGGTCAAGTTTCCATGCATGGTTGGTGATATTAGAGCCCTGTGTAAAAGTTTTTATGTTCTTAATATCTTCCTTTATCCATGTACTGAATACCCTCCCAGTTTCTCCAACATAATTCCAATCGCACTCAGTGCAAGGTGAAGGTTCACTGACATTTCATATACTAACAGAAGAACAAAAGAACTTTGTTTACCAGATAACTTGCACTGAATGCAATTGGGATTATGTTGGAGAAACTGGGAGGGCATTCAGTACACAGATAAAGGAACACATAAAAAACATAAAAACTTTTGCACAAAGCTCTAGTATTGCTAACCAAACATGGAAACTCAACCATCATTTAGACATGGATAATGCTGGAATTATAGATAGGGGAAACTATAGAATCAGAAAAACACTAGAGTCATGGTGCACTGCTTCCATCAAAGAAGCTGACAACTCTAAACCCCTACCAGGACAATACTCTATCTTAATGAAGAGATAATATTTGTCGGCACCACTTTGTTCTTGGCTTGTCACACTTATTTTTAGACTGATGCTTATAGCTTTGTATATTTAAATAGGAACCACACTTGTAACCTCATTATAATCCACCCACTGAAGACCATAGACTGGCAGTAGAAAGCTTGCAATAAAAACCATTTTGGTCAGAGAACACCTATTCTTTGTTGGTTATGTATAACCCTGGCCACGTTTCCTTGATCTTCTAATGTCACTGTTCTACTAGGAATGCTTTAAGAAAAAGTTGACCTAACCTACTGTTTAAAAACACAGCAAATTCCAAAGAACTTGCCTTAAACTTAGGATTGGAGTTATGAAATGAGAGAATAGGCAGGGCAAAGGTAATATTTCGACTCTACAAGCAAGCCGTTATCCTGATGTGGGACATACAGATGAGAGAAAATTGTGAGATAAAATAACAACTTAATTCAAGATTTGTTGGAAAAAGGTTAAAAAATAAGCACCCATCACCAATCTCTTTCCTCATTGCTACAGAGTCAAAGATCTGCTGACTTGATACAAACTATTTGAAAACCTTAAGAATCATCCATTTCCTGTCTCAAATACATTACTTCTCTTACTAATGAAAATCTAATAATTAATTACTTCAAGATAGTTAACTCAGAAATAATAATTATAATTTATTATTGTCCTAAGACGAAGTATTTCTAAGAGTTATAAGGCTAAAGTTGAACAATAGGCTCAAAGCAGCCAAAGAGCTTAACTTATTTCTTGAACAATGATCATCTAATCTGTCAGAATGCATCCACTGGCATGATTACTTTCTTTTATTTAACAGCTTTTTTCCATGACATCATCTGTGTGTATTAGTGTGTATAAGGTTAATGGCTTGCTTGTAATTTTAGCAAAGCTTAGATAATCTCTTTGTGACAGAGCTAAAATATTACCTTTACCATTTCCATTGTCTTATTTTTACTCTAATCATGGGATTACAAGAAGTTGTGCTTCAGAATTTACTTTTTACCTTCAAAAATTCTCAGCTGGTAATGGCTTTAATCTAATCTATGGAAAGTCTAGGAGTCTGAGAATTTTATTAACTAGGTTAGAAAGTGCAGCAATTTGAAACTTGAAATGACTGAAAGAAGAGTTCTTGCATATCAGTAATGACAACATTTGGAACTAGGTACCATTTTCCTTGACTAATAAAATACAGAAAAAACCCATTCTACATACTGGTATTGGTATTTAAAAACTCTAATTTTCGGGGATGTCTTGTAAGATGTTTAGATAGGAGCAACAATAAGTCAAGACTATCGTACAGACCTTTATCACTAAAATGTGGCATAGTGCCCTGCACAGACCAGCATGTAATTGGTCAAGATATTCTCACATTAAAAAGAAATGTCTTGATATGAGATTGGTTGGTTAACTTGAACTTAGGTGTGCAAAGGAAGACATTTTATGAATAAAAAACCCATCAAAATTGGAGTTCAGATGATGATTTTGTGTTAAATAGCTTACATGAAACTTAAAATAAATTAAAAAGCAACATTTGTACCATATGGGCATCTTTCAAGCAATTGCTATGGTCTAGGAGATTACCATGACTGCATTGTACCTAACATTAACCACAACACATAGCTTCCATTATTTCTCTAGTTAATATGAAACCAAGAACCATTACATTCATTTTTGTCTTGGCCACCACACAGAAGTTTCACCTTTTTACAAGCACAACACATTAGTTTTTCTCAACTTTATCTTGAAAATAATTCTAATCAAAATTTTCACCTCATCTTTTCAGATTCAAAGCCTACTCAAAGAGACCAAAAGACAACCAATCAAACTGGAAGTTTTACCCCTGTTACAGTGGATGAATGGACCCCAAGACTAACAGAACAAGCCCTTACAAGATAAATCACCAATGACTGTGAGTTCCTTTCTGTAACTTAGTGCAATAGCTGATACATTTTAGTGAGATCAAAGAGGATTCCTTACTTTGTTGATGAAAGTAACCTTCAGTGGTTTTCCTTAAAACCTTTTTTTCCACAGAATTCTAAAAACAAAACAGTTATAACAGATTAATGGATAGCAAGCATTTATAGGACTATCACTGTGAATTAAATAAGGATGATGCTTTAAACTCTACAAGACTGTTTGAAACCAGTTGTCCAATTTGCTTGATATCCACTTTCACAATATATCCATGTTCAAACTCTCATGCTAAGTTACTCACCCATTACATACAATTCAGTTATATTTTAAAATACAACAAAAATAAAATGCAAAAACAATCCCAAAACATTACATGATAAAAGCTAAAAAATATCATTTTCTGAACATCTCATTTCTAACTATCCAGCAAGTATTTCTGAGGATACCATCTTGACAAAAAACAACTGGTTTTTGATGAAACAACAAATTTAATTTCAGTAGATCTTTGAAAAAAAAATTATTATAATGCTTCCCATGATGTATTTTCATCATTAAATAGAATAACCTAGAGTGTAAGTTAGTATGGAAGTACATGGATATATCCAGTAAACACTTTCCTTGGGGTATGGTATGGTTAGAACCAACATTTTCAGATTGGTTTAAACTTTTGTTTGTAATTAACCAGTAATAAAAGCAAATTGAGAAAAACTCACTTTGTTAAAAAAAAAAAAAATAAAAAAAATAATAAAAAAGCAAAGAAACAAACAACAATAAAACATCAAAAGGGAAGACACCAAAGGAATAACGACATGTCTACTTTTGGCTCTTCAATTAATTTTCTCAAATAAAATAGCAACATACCTTCATGATTATGAAGAGAAATATCTCCAGTTGGGTAAGTTGATTTCAATTGAATATTCTAAAAAGTTTATGAATATGATTGAGAACAAAACAACTGAAAAATTGCAATTTCAAAAATAAAACAACAAAAAACAAACAAAAAAAAAATTGAAAAATAAAAAAGCACAGTTAATAACCATGCCATTATCCTAAGAAAGTAAGCTAGATAAAACGATATGCAGCCAAAGTCTATTGGTATGTCTTTCATGTGCTATATGGAATGGAAATAAGCCTGTTGGTCGTGCATAGCAGAAAAATATTGAAAACACTCCAGTCAACACTTAGTCATTTTCTACACAAAACTCAAGGTCTCCAGTCGTGATAAAGGATTGTACAATATCAAAATAATTTTAACGGTTTCTTTTCCAAGATTTATGAATTGAGTAAAAAATATGGCAATTCTGTGCACTACTTTTCAATTTCAAAACCATTACATATCGTTTCTTTTGAATTTTTACATCTGTTTGCTGAAGTTGGTTTTCCATTTTTCAAGCATCATCCTAAAATTGATTGCAAGAGCTAGTGTAACATCATCATGTTTACCAAATTGAAATCCTACTAAATAATAAAATTCATTGGTCCACTAATGATATGGACCAAAATAATTCAGCATAGTATAAGCTGTTTAACATAATAGGTTGGCCCGAATAAGCAAAAGTTTGTCCTCAGGTCAAATCTGTGGGCAAATATTTCCTTGTATTGACCACTTGCCTCTACATGAAAGACACTAATATGCTATGGCTGTACGGACAAAGTCAACTCCCTCACAAAGTCCTGTTTTAAGTGAGAGTTTGCAATACGGTGAATGTTTTCACTTGGCATTCCAAAAATCACTGAGCTACTCAGGTACACACTTTGGCTTGGTTTTTTAAGATACAACCTCAGCAACATGCACTTCTGTTGCTCAAAATAAGTTTCAGAAAATACATCCTATCTTTTTTAAAAACAAACAAGGTGCTTTTCAGTTTTCATATTTAAAAAAAGATAATCAAAATTCACCAGTTTAATGGTTAAACCTGATAAGCTGCATTATCTCAGTAGTAAAATTGATAAGGTTTTTGAATTTGCAACACCAGAAAAGACAAAATCCATGAGGGAGTTGACTTTTATGTTGAGTAATTAAGTAATAACTTTCATCAAATAGAAATCCTCTTTAATCTAGTAAATGTATCATCTTAGAGAGCAACCGTGTTACCCTTTAATGCATTTCGGCCTGGTTAAGTGCAGGACAGTTGACCCTGGGCCAGCCACATAGTAGGTTAACTTTTTGGCACTTGTTAAATTTTTAGTATTTAGGTGGGTTAAGTAGATGTAGTATAATGTAATTTATATATATTTATTTTTTGTTTTTTTATTACTGTAATTTTTAAGGTAAATATAGCATAACGTAATTTATTTTCTTTTCTTTATTTTTATTACCGTAATTTACATGTAAATGTGGGTGGAGCGGTATGTGTGCAGTGTAGGAAAGGGTTCAGGATGAAAACTTTTCGAGTTATTTTACAACTAAAATGAAGAAAAAAGGGAAAACTTGTCTGTTTTGGCAAATTTATTTTGATGTAAAATTATCCGTGAACGATCCAAGATGTTTCGTTCGTTTTCAAAAAGAAATTTAAAATTCGGTTGGGGTGGGGGTAGGGGGATGGGGACGGCAGGTGTAAGTGTGACTGTTGGTGTGTGTTTGTGGTAGTGTGTGAGAAACGAACGAAGGAAAGTAGAGGCAGATGAGGCAGCTGAGGAAGATGAGGCAGCTGAGGAAGATGAGGCAGTTGCTAGGAACTAGTTGGGCAGTATGGGTCTGCATGCTGTCAGTTTGGCATTGGTAATTTCAGGGGATGTGGATTTCAAATTTGCATGTTAAAATTTGCATGATTAAATTGTTATGTTGTTGTTGTTATTGTTATATTTAGTTAGGTATAAGGTTGCTCTCTGAGGACAGCAACTTCACAATTGTTGAAGTTGGTGGTTCTCTTTACTGCCCCGGCTGACTCCCTGAGTGCTACTTCTACTTATAGTAGGAGTAGCACTTGGGGAGTCGGCCGGGGCAGTTTATTTGTATATATAGGGGAATTCCCATGGGAATTGAATAATTAAACAAAAAGGAGTCTTTTTAAATTTGTAAAAATTTTTATTCCAAACATTAATTGTAATAGCATAACTACAATTCAAATAAAGGTTTTGAAAAGAACCACCTTTGTACATGCAAGTCATTATAAAAGAGAACAACATGGCTGTGAAATGAATATTGCTTTGGTGGACACAGAGGGTATAACCCAACAAAAGCTATATTCATCAAGCAATCAGTACAAACACTGCCTGCCCAACAATCTAACACCAGGCTAGTCCATTAAAATAAAGTTGAACAACTGGTGTGAAACAGTTGGAAGGCAACAGTTCTTACTGACAGCTAGAGACTACTTAGATCTTTTCTGATAAAGGCAAGCATTACACTTAAAGAGATAAACAATTGTGCAATAACATGAAACAGGCAAACCTTGCAAGCTATTTCTCTTTGCACAATTGAACAGAAAGAACATGGCTGCTCAGAATTTTTGGTTTTGTGTTGAAATGGAAGAAAATTGATTCAGTCCAAAGCATTAGAAACCAAGCAAATCAATCAAGTATGTAGCAGCCAAACATCTTTCTTTTTTTTAACCTGACAATAATTTTAGTCAAAGAACTTTGTTAAACTTGATGCAGGAAGGTGATGAAAATTACTTGGAGAGTAAAGAATGACCAGAAAATGGCTTAATTCTAACTTTTTTTCACAACCACCACAAAACATTTCATTAATTTTGAGGAAAATTTCCACATTCCTAGCAAAACAATTTGGCATGTGTAAACAATTTTTACCAAATGTCATTTGAAAATCATTTTGCAAAAAAAACCAAAACAAAATTTTAAATAATATTGCAAAGTTTACTTTCAATTTCTTTATATCAATTTGAAAATTTGCTGGGAAGCTTTACAAATTTAGAAGTTTATAAGAAATTTCAGGAAAAAATGGCACTCTCAAATTTCAAAATTCTCAAGATTAAAAGTGAAACAAAGCATTCTTGGTATAAGTAAGCATGTTCATCACCTTCCTAAGCAACATAAATAACAATTTCTTTAACTTTAATACAATTCTGTATATAGAAATTATTCAAAAATGGCTACTGGTATGCGACGAAGGCCACTTACAGCAACGTGCACGACAGATGCCATTCATGAATCAGGTCTGAAGTATTGTATTATCCAAAGAAAGAAAATTGGTCGATTTCCAACTGAGAAAGAGTTCTAGGGTAAAAGCCTCCCTTGGTTCCATTTGATTTTAGAAATATCAGATAATTTCATGGGAAAAACACCTTAAGTACTGTCACTATATCTTTGATTCCACTGGAGAAAAAAGCTTTGACTCTACACAAAGGTAAGTGTTGGAGATGCAAACAAAGCTGAGTAATGCTAACGGCACTGTTGGAAAAATGACAAATAGCCATGGTTGCCTTCAGCTCATTTTTAAATGGTACATTTTTGAGTACAACTATGGGAGTGAAAATTCCCACTAAACTAGGCACCGGGCCTATGTCTATCCGGGTTCTTAATCACAGGAAATGCAATTAAAGGAGCCGAAACACAGACTAATACTTCATCAGAGTCCACGTAGTTGAGGAGAGGGTTGTTGAGACAGCCAATTAAAGAAGGGGGACACCACTGCCAAGATGTTCATATGTATTAGAAGCAATATTGTTTGCTTTTTTGCTTGTTTTTGTCAAAATTTAACACATTTTTTGCAATCAATCAGCACAAAATGTCATATTTACAAACGAATTTCAATTAATATAAAGTCTGTTAAATACAGAAACACTAAAGTTGCTTTGATAGCTGGCAGATAAGAGCAACAAATTAATAGTATGTGACAGGCACTGCAAAACCAACCCTAACAAAATTATTGCAGTCTCTGAAATAATTCCAGTGAAACTGACGTCTTGGTTGGCAAAGGTATTTTTGAAACAATATTCTTAAACTATCAATGCACGAGGAAAAAACAAAGGAAAATGTACACCGAGATGAAGGTTTGGCTTTGTAATTTTTAGCCAGCATAAAATTTTAACGACATTCATCCAAATTCACACTTAAAATAGGAATTTTATTGTGAAGTTATCTCAAACACATCAAGATGGATAAAAAAAATCAGCTTCACCACATTTTCCCAACACAGTTTCTCCATGTGTGGATGTTGCAAGAAACATTGTGTTTCACCTATAATGTGATGTCAGAATCTGTCACACGTTTTTACGAACTGTTGCATGCTTCCAGTTTTCGACCTTTTTAATTCAATAAAAAAAAATTCAATTGAAATTGGATAAAAAATTCAATGGACTTTACTGACTAGATATTCTGTTCTTCAGTGAGCATTTGTTTGTGTTTCTTGATATAATTGACATAAATGCTTAGAAATTCCAAAAATAAGATTGGTGCTGATCCATACATACAGTACATCATTTGGCAGTAGTGACGAAGATGGGGTACCTCATGAAAACTGATAGTTTTGCAGAAATTCTCTTGGATAATACAATACTATGGTTATTGTCAGGTTAAAAAATCTCTTTAAAGCATAACACTTACCTGTCAAAAAGACCAAGTCTGCATCAGCCATGATGACCTGTCCTCTTGTATGATAACCCACCCTTATGTTAGGACTGATAAATGACCTGACTCAACCAAATACCAATTGCAAAGGTACTGCACAAAATCCTCAAATTGTTTCTAATCATACCCAATATGGACATTACAGAAAATTTATTGGACAATAAAGCATCTGTCTTCTTAGTTGACATTCTGCCATAAAAATAAATTTAACCTGCATGTTCTCCAAAAAATGCCAGTGTAAGTCAAATTTTTCAGAAAGGCAAGCTGTTGTTTATGTTTTGCACAGGGAAGGATGAAGGCACCAGCTGGCTTGTGTGGTACTTTGTATGCTTGGCAATGTTCATAACTGTTAGCTAAGGGATAATTTTTTAACTCACATCTCCATGTTTGGAAATCAGATAAAACACTCCTTGTACACGATGATTATATGTGGCAAATCTAATTGTTCTTCACTTAAAAAAAAAAGAAAATCCTGCACTTTTATAAACTTCTCATATTCTGCATAGTGTTAATTTTTTTTAAATAAATGACAATTAAGAAAAAGAAAACTGTTAAAATATCCATAAAAGTTGAAAAGGAAAAGTGTCTCATCAACATACTGTATCAACAAAAAGAAATGCTTAATGTCCAATAAATTTGAGTAATAAACCATTTCAGTCCTAAGTTCAGGTTAATGCCAGACAATTTTGTTTTGAAGAATGCCATTTTGACACCCCAAAGTGTTGAAGTGACTGGTAAATTTAGGACTCCAAAAGATTTGGAAGTTAATTATACGGCTGATTAAATAATAGAGGTGACGAGGCATAATGTAAGTGCGACTGTCGTAATACAGATCTCCAGTTTTTACTTTGCTCTTTGTAAGGAAGTATAAAATCATCCCTAAAGAGATTTTCTTTTAAGATTCTCAACAGAATACAAAAACAGTCCTTGAAAACAAAACTTTCATTCATAATTAGAACAGGCACTTTGAGCACTAATTTAAATTTCTCCCAAAACAAAGGACTGTGCTGTGTAGGTAACACTGCAGATGCACTGTGGCATTCCTTTCTTTACAGTTTTCTGTTCTGTTAGTACCAAAGATTCTTTTGAAACAATCCTCGCCTCAATATAAATCACAATGATGATTTTGGGGTATCAATGCATTTTGATCGGGTGTTTGTCTCCAAGACATACAAATAATGGTACATGTACAGGTAGTTGAAATGAAGTGTTGGTTAACATCATGACTCCAAACAAGTATAATTTAATCAGCTGTACAAACACATGGATTCTCTCCCATAGACTTTTCTTTTCCTATATCGTTTTTGCTCATTGGTATTTTGGCCATTCAAGTCATTGCACAATCCTTTAATGCAGAGTGGAACATGATTACATTGAGCGAAACTGAAGGACAGGTACATCGTTAATTTTAGATACAAAAAAACCATCCATAACATAGTTGGTATGCAAACTTCAGTAGGTATGATGATTTTGACGTTTTTTTGCTTGTCTACCATTTAGTTATGGCACATTTATCTTGCACAACCAAACCATATGTCACCGGAAATCTTAAAGCAAGGATTCGACAAAAAAAAAATTCCAGAAATTTCTGCCATTTTTTAACAGGCAAATGAAATTTTTGCACATCACAATTCAATTAATTATAGCCAATTACTAAGTTGGTGCATTATGTCAAATGATGTGGCAATTAATTCTTAACATTACCCAAAAGATTTTAAAGTTCTTACATTTTCGTTGCTTCATAAGATTTTGGATAAACGAAATACAGTATATCATGTGACTTTAAATCACATTCATAATTACATCCATTCTTCTTAAAGAATATGTGGTTTGCAACAAACTAAACTATGCTTTTTTTTTCTCCTGAAATTTGTGCCAAAGCAATTGCCATTGTGAAAACAGTCTCATTCAATATCATACATACAGCCTTGGCTAAATGCAATGCTGTAATAACATATTTTACATATACACTTCTTGGGTTAGACATTTTGGAATTTGTAAGCAAAGGTGATTATCTTCAAGCCTAAAATTGTAAAAATCCGATCTTTCTTGATAATTTTGGCAACAAGCCTACATGGATGTTTACATTCAAACCAACTGCAATGTCATGGTCTATTTTGACTGTTAAAGACAAATGCTTTTAACCTGCTGTACTTGATAATTATGTACCTTCCTCAGTTCAAACCATATTATCAACTTCCACTTTGCATTAAGATAAACGGAGTAATCATAACAACAACAACAACAACAACAACAACAACCACCGCAAGTTTTTATAATGCCTGGAAATCATGCATACCATAGTGGTTGGTAAGACTGATGCAGTTGCACTAAAGAAAGATTTTTAGATTTAAGCAGTTCTTTTCCCTGAGCCATTCTCCGGGTCTTCCATTCACTATGATACATGATACATGATTGCCAAAGCATTATACAATATGTTTTTTACCAGGGCAAGTTTTAAATTTTCATTTTAAAAAATAAACAATTTTGTTTTAATTAAATCTGGTCCAGTTGTCTGAAAGTTATGAAGCTGTATAACTGCATTATAACCAAACCGGAAACACCAAACCTCCACAAAGTAAATATTAAAGTCAAACAAATGCCATACTACCTTAGCAGTACAATATAATGCATCCCACTTTTGGGACAATTTAGCTTGAATTATTAAACAGATTTTTTTCTTAATTGTAATGCCACTTAAACCCTACTTGAACCATACGAGTTATAAGGTTCTCCATCCTTATTTTCAACGATTATATTTCATATGGTACCGACACATTCAGATTAGTACATTTCAAATGGCCACATTTCAGATGCTATAAATATAAATTTGTTTCGGTAAGTCAAATTTTGACATTGCTTGACACTTTCACACAACTGGACAACATTTGTTTTTAGTATTGCTATGTGCTAGCTGGTTTACTGTCATGGTAAATGCTTCACCCCAAATCCTTTGATGTACAAAAAAATTGATTTACCAGTAATTAGATGGACTAAAGGAGTTTTATTCAAATTGTCTCAACAATTGCCAAAAACAATTTTTTTTTTAGGAAAATAAATTAAATGGAAGTCATACATTTATAAAAGTCATCTTAAACTTCAAAATGTTTACAAGATCAGTAAGGTCCTCAGATAAAAGAATATTAGAATTGAATTCGATGATAAGCTCTATTTTTGTTAGGAAGTCAGGATGCTTTTGAAACAACGACTAATCTCCAGATGGCAATTATTAGATAATTTACCAGACCTCATTAATTTTTAAAATACTTTTTCCTTCATCATTTGAAGGTAAATTTTAGTGAATTTTTCAAGAAATATTAAGTGCAATAAATTTTTTAAACCAGTAGGAAGAAAAGATTGAATGATTGTATTGTTGGGTATCCTGTTCTCAAGCCATGGCAACCAACAGATGAATTGATAAACGAATAAACTAATTAATTAAATAAACAAATAAATGAATAAAATAATATGGAACTATGTAAAATAAAGTAAAATAAATAAACACATTAAAATAAACTTAAATAAGCAAAAACTATCCTATTAAACTGACACCAAACTTTGTTAATTATTTCATTTTCATTCTGCACACTTTCTTTGCAAGTCGGTGAATTGGAAGACAAAATTATTTTGTACCATTAACACAAATATTGACTGTGGCACCACCAAAGGACATGGGTTGAAGCAGTTATCCATCAGATACATTGTTAAGAAGGCGCTTAAACTATATTTATGCAAAATATTTATGTAGCTATTATTTTATTTCTTTATTATCCAACTTTGTCAAAATGTTTCATTTCTAGTGTTCATCAGCTCTCACAAGCTGACTTATTATTGATTTAAGCATTTGCTTGGCTGATCAATGAGGCAAATAAACGTTTCACCATGAAGAATTTCTTGAAGTGGCATGAATCTGATGAGGAACTCCAGAATTTCACTTACACTAAATCTGCCGGTCAAATATAACGGGAAAGAAGTCCAGCAGAGGAGTAATAATGCAATTATTACTCCTCTGCTGGATGTACTTAACTACCTTACTGCTGTTATCATCATATTTCAAATTCAAATATTTTGAGACATGTGTCAGAAATACACTCTGGATATTGCAGCACAATACGAAAAGGTTCTACACCTGAAGCACGTTCAGTTGGTCAGAGCCAGATTTCACAAAAATATACACCAAACACCTTCATTTTTGGTATTATGAAAAGTTGACTTAGAAGTTAGATCTCATGTTTGAAAGCAGTATTTCTGTTTCTTATGCGAATGGATGAAAACAAAGTTGGATAGCAAAATATTTTTCGCATAGATGTCAGTAAAATTTTGATGAGCATACCATGAATGCGATAACCTTCAAGCCTCCATATGCTGTATTTCTCCATTATACTGTCGTTCCAGGAAATTATCTAAAACACAGGAAAAAATCAGTTGCATTTTGTTTTTTAGCATTACTGTTGAATATTTCATAGATATACATTAAAAACATATGATTCATCTTTCCTGTACAGTGAAAAGGAAAGTAAGAGAATAATCAACATTCTTTCATGAGAAGACCTATTTAAACCTTCCAGTAGCCAGATTACACCCTTCAATGGGCAGAATATTACCAAAATAAATGATAAACACCTCCCTGCCAATTGTCAAATATAGGGCTTGCACTAAAGCATGTGTTCATGACATTCCCAAAAAGGGGCATTTCAATAGTTTGGAACACTACTATTTTGTACTGAGATTTGACAAATTTGGTGGCTCTTTAACAGATCACTTTCTCGAAACTCCTGACTTTTGTCCTAACAAACATGGTATCAGGCAGTTTGCAAAAATAATGTTCAAGTGAAGAGTCATAATAGAGGGCACAACTTTGGTGTTACGATACATGTCCAAGGAATTCTACATTTGATCTTTCATAACAAATTTATGTACTTTTGCCAGGGCTGCACCAAATCATTAAAATCTCACTCGGCAAGGGATGGTGGCCCGCCTGTTAGCGAGTAAAACTACTGTACTTCTTATCACTAGCAAATGATGTAGCCTTCGTTGTCTCGGTTCATTCTAGGTCCATGGCTTTGTTCCCACAAACTCCTCCAGGGAGAGGATCTAAGTTCCTTTTTCACAACAAATCTTGGCTGAGCCCAACTAAAGCTTTTCCTTCACTTCTCACACTCTGAATCTCCCTTTTCACGTTTTCACTGTGATTAGAAACACTGGTTTAGTTACCTTAGGATAATGGCACAAACTTCAACGCTCTTTGTGATTACATTTTCATCTGTGCGAAAGTTCTTCCTTGGTAGTGTTCCTGCTTTTGATCTAGGATACAAGAACAAAAGTGTTCATACTCATAGAGAACCCCTGTCGGTAAAAACTTTCGCAGTAAAGCCACTTGGTTATATTGAAATAAGAAAGCACCAAAAAGTGAAATTAAACGGCCAATTCGAAAGACCGGAGACTGAAGTTGATACGAAAGAAGTTCTTCCCACGTTGGGCGCCATTTTGGTCGCCAACGGGACTGTTACGATAATGGATATTTTATGAGTCTACCATAGCGGATAAATTTACACTGTAGATGATCACTCTAAGATATATCCTGCTTAACGAAATATCTTCAACGCTTCGTGAAAACATTACTTCAGCCATTCAAACCAAATGAACATTTTTAGAAGCTGACAAAATTGCCGGGTCGTGTGAACGTGTCCAAATTTTAATCTTAAAAATAGTCCCTTTTGCGGTGAAAAAGTGAACCCTCGAAATAGCATTAATCACATTAACACTAATATACGAAAAACTCGCCATGAATTAGTTTATTAACATACATTACCTTTATTTTACAGATGCACTAAAATTTCAAACCTTCCCTCCATCTTCACTTTCAATTCTTGCAACAGGAGCAAGAAGTTCTGGGGCATTGCTGCACGACACGAGTTTGACTAATTCCGAGCTTTGCCGATCTTTCAACGAAACGTAAAATTTGAAACACATTTCGTATTACTGTGTATCGTGCTATGTATATTGTGATCTTAAACGCTTACTTTGGAGCAAAACTTGAAAAGTGACAAGCAGAAGTCTTCCTCAATTATTCCATTTACAAGAGGGAAATAAAAGTCATTACAGTTGAGAGATTCAGAATAGATGAGCAGATTGGAAACTTTTCATAGATATAGTGCGCTTCGAACTCCTCGCTAGATAGCCCTGAGACTCAATGTACCAAATCTGAAAAGGAGCAAGTGTGTACTGTGTAGGTAATCGTCGCCGTTTAACATCAGAAACTTAAGAAATTTCAGATTAAATGCACGATATACCGCAATACGAAATGTGTTTCAAATTTAACGTTTCGTTGAAAGATCGGCAAAGCTCGGAATTAGTCAAACTCGTGTCATGCAGCAATGTCCCAGAACTGCTTGCTCCTGGTGCAAGGAATTGAAAGTGAAGATGGAGGGAAGGTTTGAAATTTTAGTGCATCTGTAAAATAAAGGTAATATATGTTAATAAACTAATTCATGACAACTTTTTCGTATATTAGTGTTAATGTGATTAATGCTATTTCGAGGGTTCACTTTTTCACCGCAAAAGGGACTATTTTTAAGATTAAAATTTGGACACGTTCACACGACCCGGCAATTTTGTCAGCTTCTAAAAATGTTCATTTGGTTTGAATGGCTGAAGTAATGTCTTCACGAAGCGTTGAAGATATTTCGTTAAGCAGGATATATCTTAGAGTGATCATCTACAGTGTAAATTTATCCGCTATGGTAGACTCATAAAATATCCATTATCGTAACAGTCCCGTTGGCGACCAAAATGGCGCCCAACGTGGGAAGAACTTCTTTCGTATCAACTTCAGGCTCAGGTCTTTCGAATTGGCCGTTTAATTTCACTTTTTGGTGCTTTCTTATTTCAATATAACCAAGTGGCTTTACTGCGAAAGTTTCTACCGACAGGGGTTCTCTATGAGTATGAACACTTTTGTTCTTGTATCCTAGATCAAAAGCAGGAACACTACCAAGGAAGAACTCTCGCACAGATGAAAATGTAATCACAAAGAGCGTTGAAGTTTGTGCCATTATCCTAAGGTAACTAAACCAGTGTTTCTAATCACAGTGAAAACGTGAAAAGGGAGATTCAGAGTGTGAGAAGTGAAGGAAAAGCTTTAGTTGGGCTCAGCCAAGATTTGTTGTGAAAAAGGAACTTAGATCCTCTCCCTGGAGGAGTTTGTGGGAACAAAGCCATGGACCTAGAATGAACCGAGACAACGAAGGCTACATCATTTGCTGGTGATGAGAAGTACAGTCATTTTTCTGATTAACAGGCGGGCCACCATCCCTTGCCGAGTGAGATTTTAATGATTTGGTGCAGCCCTGGCAGAAGTCAATAAACTTGTTATGAAAGATCAAATGTAGAATTCCTTGGACATGTATCGTAACACCAAAGTTGTGCCCTCTATTATGACTCTTCACTTGAACATTATTTTGCAAACTGCCTGATACCATGTTTGTTAGGACAAAAGTCAGGAGTTTCGAGAAAGTGATCTGTTAAAGAGCCACCAAATTTGTCAAATCTCAGTACAAAATAGTAGTGTTCCAAAATATCGAAATGCCCCTTTTTGGGAATGTCATGAACACATGCTTTAGTGCAAGCCCTATATTTGACAATTGGCAGGGAGATGTTTATCATTTATTTTGGTAATATTCTGCCCATTGAAGGGTGTAATCTGGCTACTGGAAGGTTTAAATAAGTCTTTTCATAAAAGAATGTTGATTATTCTCTTACTTTGCTTTTCACTGTACAGGAAAGATGAATCATATGTTTTTAATGTATATCTATGGAATATTCAACAGTAATGCTAAAAAACAAAATGCAACTGATTTTTTCCTGTGTTTTAGATAATTTCCTGGAACGACAGTATAATGGAGAAATACAGCATATGGAGGCTTGAAGGTTATCGCATTCATGGTATGCTCATCAAAATTTTACTGACATCTATGTGAAAAATATTTTGCTATCCAACTTTGTTTTCATCCATTCGCATAAGAAACAGAAATACTGCTTTCAAACATGAGATCTAACTTCTAAGTCAACTTTTCATAATACCAAAAATGAAGGTGTTTGGTGTATATTTTTGTGAAATCTGGCTCTGACCAACTGAACGTGCTTCAGGTGTAGAACCTTTTCGTATTGTGCTGCAATATCCAGAGTGTATTTCTGACACATGTCTCAAAATATTTGAATTTGAAATATGATGATAACAGCAGTAAGGTAGTTAAGTACATCCAGCAGAGGAGTAATAATTGCATTATTACTCCTCTGCTGGACTTCTTTCCCGTTATATTTGACCGGCAGATTTAGTGTAAGTGAAATTCTGGAGTTCCTCATCAGATTCATGCCACTTCAAGAAATTCTTCATGGTGAAACGTTTATTTGCCTCATTGATCAGCCAAGCAAATGCTTAAATCAATAATAAGTCAGCTTGTGAGAGCTGATGAACACTAGAAATGAAACATTTTGACAAAGTTGGATAATAAAGAAATAAAATAATAGCTACATAAATATTTTGCATAAATATAGTTTAAGCGCCTTCTTAACAATGTATCTGATGGATAACTGCTTCAACCCATGTCCTTTGGTGGTGCCACAGTCAATATTTGTGTTAATGGTACAAAATAATTTTGTCTTCCAATTCACCGACTTGCAAAGAAAGTGTGCAGAATGAAAATGAAATAATTAACAAAGTTTGGTGTCAGTTTAATAGGATAGTTTTTGCTTATTTAAGTTTATTTTAATGTGTTTATTTATTTTACTTTATTTTACATAGTTCCATATTATTTTATTCATTTATTTGTTTATTTAATTAATTAGTTTATTCGTTTATCAATTCATCTGTTGGTTGCCATGGCTTGAGAACAGGATACCCAACAATACAATCATTCAATCTTTTCTTCCTACTGGTTTAAAAAATTTATTGCACTTAATATTTCTTGAAAAATTCACTAAAATTTACCTTCAAATGATGAAGGAAAAAGTATTTTAAAAATTAATGAGGTCTGGTAAATTATCTAATAATTGCCATCTGGAGATTAGTCGTTGTTTCAAAAGCATCCTGACTTCCTAACAAAAATAGAGCTTATCATCGAATTCAATTCTAATATTCTTTTATCTGAGGACCTTACTGATCTTGTAAACATTTTGAAGTTTAAGATGACTTTTATAAATGTATGACTTCCATTTAATTTATTTTCCTAAAAAAAAAATTGTTTTTGGCAATTGTTGAGACAATTTGAATAAAACTCCTTTAGTCCATCTAATTACTGGTAAATCAATTTTTTTGTACATCAAAGGATTTGGGGTGAAGCATTTACCATGACAGTAAACCAGCTAGCACATAGCAATACTAAAAACAAATGTTGTCCAGTTGTGTGAAAGTGTCAAGCAATGTCAAAATTTGACTTACCGAAACAAATTTATATTTATAGCATCTGAAATGTGGCCATTTGAAATGTACTAATCTGAATGTGTCGGTACCATATGAAATATAATCGTTGAAAATAAGGATGGAGAACCTTATAACTCGTATGGTTCAAGTAGGGTTTAAGTGGCATTACAATTAAGAAAAAAATCTGTTTAATAATTCAAGCTAAATTGTCCCAAAAGTGGGATGCATTATATTGTACTGCTAAGGTAGTATGGCATTTGTTTGACTTTAATATTTACTTTGTGGAGGTTTGGTGTTTCCGGTTTGGTTATAATGCAGTTATACAGCTTCATAACTTTCAGACAACTGGACCAGATTTAATTAAAACAAAATTGTTTATTTTTTAAAATGAAAATTTAAAACTTGCCCTGGTAAAAAACATATTGTATAATGCTTTGGCAATCATGTATCATGTATCATAGTGAATGGAAGACCCGGAGAATGGCTCAGGGAAAAGAACTGCTTAAATCTAAAAATCTTTCTTTAGTGCAACTGCATCAGTCTTACCAACCACTATGGTATGCATGATTTCCAGGCATTATAAAAACTTGCGGTGGTTGTTGTTGTTGTTGTTGTTGTTGTTATGATTACTCCGTTTATCTTAATGCAAAGTGGAAGTTGATAATATGGTTTGAACTGAGGAAGGTACATAATTATCAAGTACAGCAGGTTAAAAGCATTTGTCTTTAACAGTCAAAATAGACCATGACATTGCAGTTGGTTTGAATGTAAACATCCATGTAGGCTTGTTGCCAAAATTATCAAGAAAGATCGGATTTTTACAATTTTAGGCTTGAAGATAATCACCTTTGCTTACAAATTCCAAAATGTCTAACCCAAGAAGTGTATATGTAAAATATGTTATTACAGCATTGCATTTAGCCAAGGCTGTATGTATGATATTGAATGAGACTGTTTTCACAATGGCAATTGCTTTGGCACAAATTTCAGGAGAAAAAAAAAGCATAGTTTAGTTTGTTGCAAACCACATATTCTTTAAGAAGAATGGATGTAATTATGAATGTGATTTAAAGTCACATGATATACTGTATTTCGTTTATCCAAAATCTTATGAAGCAACGAAAATGTAAGAACTTTAAAATCTTTTGGGTAATGTTAAGAATTAATTGCCACATCATTTGACATAATGCACCAACTTAGTAATTGGCTATAATTAATTGAATTGTGATGTGCAAAAATTTCATTTGCCTGTTAAAAAATGGCAGAAATTTCTGGAATTTTTTTTTTGTCGAATCCTTGCTTTAAGATTTCCGGTGACATATGGTTTGGTTGTGCAAGATAAATGTGCCATAACTAAATGGTAGACAAGCAAAAAAACGTCAAAATCATCATACCTACTGAAGTTTGCATACCAACTATGTTATGGATGGTTTTTTTGTATCTAAAATTAACGATGTACCTGTCCTTCAGTTTCGCTCAATGTAATCATGTTCCACTCTGCATTAAAGGATTGTGCAATGACTTGAATGGCCAAAATACCAATGAGCAAAAACGATATAGGAAAAGAAAAGTCTATGGGAGAGAATCCATGTGTTTGTACAGCTGATTAAATTATACTTGTTTGGAGTCATGATGTTAACCAACACTTCATTTCAACTACCTGTACATGTACCATTATTTGTATGTCTTGGAGACAAACACCCGATCAAAATGCATTGATACCCCAAAATCATCATTGTGATTTATATTGAGGTGAGGATTGTTTCAAAAGAATCTTTGGTACTAACAGAACAGAAAACTGTAAAGAAAGGAATGCCACAGTGCATCTGCAGTGTTACCTACACAGCACAGTCCTTTGTTTTGGGAGAAATTTAAATTAGTGCTCAAAGTGCCTGTTCTAATTATGAATGAAAGTTTTGTTTTCAAGGACTGTTTTTGTATTCTGTTGAGAATCTTAAAAGAAAATCTCTTTAGGGATGATTTTATACTTCCTTACAAAGAGCAAAGTAAAAACTGGAGATCTGTATTACGACAGTCGCACTTACATTATGCCTCGTCACCTCTATTATTTAATCAGCCGTATAATTAACTTCCAAATCTTTTGGAGTCCTAAATTTACCAGTCACTTCAACACTTTGGGGTGTCAAAATGGCATTCTTCAAAACAAAATTGTCTGGCATTAACCTGAACTTAGGACTGAAATGGTTTATTACTCAAATTTATTGGACATTAAGCATTTCTTTTTGTTGATACAGTATGTTGATGAGACACTTTTCCTTTTCAACTTTTATGGATATTTTAACAGTTTTCTTTTTCTTAATTGTCATTTATTTAAAAAAAATTAACACTATGCAGAATATGAGAAGTTTATAAAAGTGCAGGATTTTCTTTTTTTTTTAAGTGAAGAACAATTAGATTTGCCACATATAATCATCGTGTACAAGGAGTGTTTTATCTGATTTCCAAACATGGAGATGTGAGTTAAAAAATTATCCCTTAGCTAACAGTTATGAACATTGCCAAGCATACAAAGTACCACACAAGCCAGCTGGTGCCTTCATCCTTCCCTGTGCAAAACATAAACAACAGCTTGCCTTTCTGAAAAATTTGACTTACACTGGCATTTTTTGGAGAACATGCAGGTTAAATTTATTTTTATGGCAGAATGTCAACTAAGAAGACAGATGCTTTATTGTCCAATAAATTTTCTGTAATGTCCATATTGGGTATGATTAGAAACAATTTGAGGATTTTGTGCAGTACCTTTGCAATCGGTATTTGGTTGAGTCAGGTCATTTATCAGTCCTAACATAAGGGTGGGTTATCATACAAGAGGACAGGTCATCATGGCTGATGCAGACTTGGTCTTTTTGACAGGTAAGTGTTATGCTTTAAAGAGATTTTTTAACCTGACAATAACCATAGTATTGTATTATCCAAGAGAATTTCTGCAAAACTATCAGTTTTCATGAGGTACCCCATCTTCGTCACTACTGCCAAATGATGTACTGTATGTATGGATCAGCACCAATCTTATTTTTGGAATTTCTAAGCATTTATGTCAATTATATCAAGAAACACAAACAAATGCTCACTGAAGAACAGAATATCTAGTCAGTAAAGTCCATTGAATTTTTTATCCAATTTCAATTGAATTTTTTTTATTGAATTAAAAAGGTCGAAAACTGGAAGCATGCAACAGTTCGTAAAAACGTGTGACAGATTCTGACATCACATTATAGGTGAAACACAATGTTTCTTGCAACATCCACACATGGAGAAACTGTGTTGGGAAAATGTGGTGAAGCTGATTTTTTTTATCCATCTTGATGTGTTTGAGATAACTTCACAATAAAATTCCTATTTTAAGTGTGAATTTGGATGAATGTCGTTAAAATTTTATGCTGGCTAAAAATTACAAAGCCAAACCTTCATCTCGGTGTACATTTTCCTTTGTTTTTTCCTCGTGCATTGATAGTTTAAGAATATTGTTTCAAAAATACCTTTGCCAACCAAGACGTCAGTTTCACTGGAATTATTTCAGAGACTGCAATAATTTTGTTAGGGTTGGTTTTGCAGTGCCTGTCACATACTATTAATTTGTTGCTCTTATCTGCCAGCTATCAAAGCAACTTTAGTGTTTCTGTATTTAACAGACTTTATATTAATTGAAATTCTTTTGTAAATATGACATTTTGTGCTGATTGATTGCAAAAAATGTGTTAAATTTTGACAAAAACAAGCAAAAAAGCAAACAATATTGCTTCTAATACATATGAACATCTTGGCAGTGGTGTCCCCCTTCTTTAATTGGCTGTCTCAACAACCCTCTCCTCAACTACGTGGACTCTGATGAAGTATTAGTCTGTGTTTCGGCTCCTTTAATTGCATTTCCTGTGATTAAGAACCCGGATAGACATAGGCCCGGTGCCTAGTTTAGTGGGAATTTTCACTCCCATAGTTGTACTCAAAAATGTACCATTTAAAAATGAGCTGAAGGCAACCATGGCTATTTGTCATTTTTCCAACAGTGCCGTTAGCATTACTCAGCTTTGTTTGCATCTCCAACACTTACCTTTGTGTAGAGTCAAAGCTTTTTTCTCCAGTGGAATCAAAGATATAGTGACAGTACTTAAGGTGTTTTTCCCATGAAATTATCTGATATTTCTAAAATCAAATGGAACCAAGGGAGGCTTTTACCCTAGAACTCTTTCTCAGTTGGAAATCGACCAATTTTCTTTCTTTGGATAATACAATACTTCAGACCTGATTCATGAATGGCATCTGTCGTGCACGTTGCTGTAAGTGGCCTTCGTCGCATACCAGTAGCCATTTTTGAATAATTTCTATATACAGAATTGTATTAAAGTTAAAGAAATTGTTATTTATGTTGCTTAGGAAGGTGATGAACATGCTTACTTATACCAAGAATGCTTTGTTTCACTTTTAATCTTGAGAATTTTGAAATTTGAGAGTGCCATTTTTTTCTGAAATTTCTTATAAACTTCTAAATTTGTAAAGCTTCCCAGCAAATTTTCAAATTGATATAAAGAAATTGAAAGTAAACTTTGCAATATTATTTAAAATTTTGTTTTGGTTTTTTTTGCAAAATGATTTTCAAATGACATTTGGTAAAAATTGTTTACACATGCCAAATTGTTTTGCTAGGAATGTGGAAATTTTCCTCAAAATTAATGAAATGTTTTGTGGTGGTTGTGAAAAAAAGTTAGAATTAAGCTATTTTCTGGTCATTCTTTACTCTCCAAGTAATTTTCATCACCTTCCTGCATCAAGTTTAACAAAGTTCTTTGACTAAAATTATTGTCAGGTTAAAAAAAAGAAAGATGTTTGGCTGCTACATACTTGATTGATTTGTTTGGTTTCTAATGCTTTGGACTGAATCAATTTTCTTCCATTTCAACACAAAACCAAAAATTCTGAGCAGCCATGTTCTTTCTGTTCAATTGTGCAAAGAGAAATAGCTTGCAAGGTTTGCCTGTTTCATGTTATTGCACAATTGTTTATCTCTTTAAGTGTAATGCTTGCCTTTATCAGAAAAGATCTAAGTAGTCTCTAGCTGTCAGTAAGAACTGTTGCCTTCCAACTGTTTCACACCAGTTGTTCAACTTTATTTTAATGGACTAGCCTGGTGTTAGATTGTTGGGCAGGCAGTGTTTGTACTGATTGCTTGATGAATATAGCTTTTGTTGGGTTATACCCTCTGTGTCCACCAAAGCAATATTCATTTCACAGCCATGTTGTTCTCTTTTATAATGACTTGCATGTACAAAGGTGGTTCTTTTCAAAACCTTTATTTGAATTGTAGTTATGCTATTACAATTAATGTTTGGAATAAAAATTTTTACAAATTTAAAAAGACTCCTTTTTGTTTAATTATTCAATTCCCATGGGAATTCCCCTATATATACAAATAAACTGCCCCGGCCGACTCCCCAAGTGCTACTCCTACTATAAGTAGAAGTAGCACTCAGGGAGTCAGCCGGGGCAGTAAAGAGAGCAACCTCTCTGTCCTCAGAGAGCAACCTTATACCTAACTAAATATAACAATAACAACAACAACATAACAATTTAATCATGCAAATTTTAACATGCAAATTTGAAATCCACATCCCCTGAAATTACCAATGCCAAACTGACAGCATGCAGACCCATACTGCCCAACTAGTTCCTAGCAACTGCCTCATCTTCCTCAGCTGCCTCATCTGCCTCATCTGCCTCTACTTTCCTTCGTTCGTTTCTCACACACTACCACAAACACACACCAACAGTCACACTTACACCTGCCGTCCCCATCCCCCTACCCCCACCCCAACCAAATTTTAAATTTCTTTTTGAAAACGAACGAAACATCTTGGATCGTTCACGGATAATTTTACATCAAAATAAATTTGCCAAAACAGACAAGTTTTCCCTTTTTTCTTCATTTTAGTTGTAAAATAACTCGAAAAGTTTTCATCCTGAACCCTTTCCTACACTGCACACATACCGCTCCACCCACATTTACATGTAAATTACGGTAATAAAAATAAAGAAAAGAAAATAAATTACGTTATGCTATATTTACCTTAAAAATTACAGTAATAAAAAAACAAAAAATAAATATATATAAATTACATTATACTACATCTACTTAACCCACCTAAATACTAAAAATTTAACAAGTGCCAAAAAGTTAACCTACTATGTGGCTGGCCCAGGGTCAACTGTCCTGCACTTAACCAGGCCGAAATGCATTAAAGGGTAACACGGTTGCTCTCTAAGATGATACATTTACTAGATTAAAGAGGATTTCTATTTGATGAAAGTTATTACTTAATTACTCAACATAAAAGTCAACTCCCTCATGGATTTTGTCTTTTTTGGTGTTGCAAATTCAAAAACCTTATCAATTTTACTACTGAGATAATGCAGCTTATCAGGTTTAACCATTAAACTGGTGAATTTTGATTATCTTTTTTTAAATATGAAAACTGAAAAGCACCTTGTTTGTTTTTAAAAAAGATAGGATGTATTTTCTGAAACTTATTTTGAGCAACAGAAGTGCATGTTGCTGAGGTTGTATCTTAAAAAACCAAGCCAAAGTGTGTACCTGAGTAGCTCAGTGATTTTTGGAATGCCAAGTGAAAACATTCACCGTATTGCAAACTCTCACTTAAAACAGGACTTTGTGAGGGAGTTGACTTTGTCCGTACAGCCATAGCATATTAGTGTCTTTCATGTAGAGGCAAGTGGTCAATACAAGGAAATATTTGCCCACAGATTTGACCTGAGGACAAACTTTTGCTTATTCAGGCCAACCTATTATGTTAAACAGCTTATACTATGCTGAATTATTTTGGTCCATATCATTAGTGGACCAATGAATTTTATTATTTAGTAGGATTTCAATTTGGTAAACATGATGATGTTACACTAGCTCTTGCAATCAATTTTAGGATGATGCTTGAAAAATGGAAAACCAACTTCAGCAAACAGATGTAAAAATTCAAAAGAAACGATATGTAATGGTTTTGAAATTGAAAAGTAGTGCACAGAATTGCCATATTTTTTACTCAATTCATAAATCTTGGAAAAGAAACCGTTAAAATTATTTTGATATTGTACAATCCTTTATCACGACTGGAGACCTTGAGTTTTGTGTAGAAAATGACTAAGTGTTGACTGGAGTGTTTTCAATATTTTTCTGCTATGCACGACCAACAGGCTTATTTCCATTCCATATAGCACATGAAAGACATACCAATAGACTTTGGCTGCATATCGTTTTATCTAGCTTACTTTCTTAGGATAATGGCATGGTTATTAACTGTGCTTTTTTATTTTTCAATTTTTTTTTTTGTTTGTTTTTTGTTGTTTTATTTTTGAAATTGCAATTTTTCAGTTGTTTTGTTCTCAATCATATTCATAAACTTTTTAGAATATTCAATTGAAATCAACTTACCCAACTGGAGATATTTCTCTTCATAATCATGAAGGTATGTTGCTATTTTATTTGAGAAAATTAATTGAAGAGCCAAAAGTGGACATATCATCATTCCTTTGGTGTCTTCCCTTTTGATGTTTTGTTTTTGTGTTTTTGGGGTTTTGTTTGTTTTTTTGACAAAGTGAGTTTTTCTCAATTTGCTTTTATTACTGGTTAATTACAAACAAAAGTTTAAACCAATCTGAAAATGTTGGTTCTAACCATACCATACCCCAAGGAAAGTGTTTACTGGATATATCCATGTACTTCCATACTAACTTACACTCTAGGTTATTCTATTTAATGATGAAAATACATCATGGGAAGCATTATAATAATTTTTTTTTCAAAGATCTACTGAAATTAAATTTGTTGTTTCATCAAAAACCAGTTGTTTTTTGTCAAGATGGTATCCTCAGAAATACTTGCTGGATAGTTAGAAATGAGATGTTCAGAAAATGATATTTTTTAGCTTTTATCATGTAATGTTTTGGGATTGTTTTTGCATTTTATTTTTGTTGTATTTTAAAATATAACTGAATTGTATGTAATGGGTGAGTAACTTAGTATGAGAGTTTGAACATGGATATATTGTGAAAGTGGATATCAAGCAAATTGGACAACTGGTTTCAAACAGTCTTGTAGAGTTTAAAGCATCATCCTTATTTAATTCACAGTGATAGTCCTATAAATGCTTGCTATCCATTAATCTGTTATAACTGTTTTGTTTTTAGAATTCTGTGGAAAAAAAGGTTTTAAGGAAAACCACTGAAGGTTACTTTCATCAACAAAGTAAGGAATCCTCTTTGATCTCACTAAAATGTATCAGCTATTGCACTAAGTTACAGAAAGGAACTCACAGTCATTGGTGATTTATCTTGTAAGGGCTTGTTCTGTTAGTCTTGGGGTCCATTCATCCACTGTAACAGGGGTAAAACTTCCAGTTTGATTGGTTGTCTTTTGGTCTCTTTGAGTAGGCTTTGAATCTGAAAAGATGAGGTGAAAATTTTGATTAGAATTATTTTCAAGATAAAGTTGAGAAAAACTAATGTGTTGTGCTTGTAAAAAGGTGAAAATGAATGTAATGGTTCTTGGTTTCATATTAACTAGAGAAATAATGGAAGCTATGTGTTGTGGTTAATGTTAGGTACAATGCAGTCATGGTAATCTCCTAGACCATAGCAATTGCTTGAAAGATGCCCATATGGTACAAATGTTGCTTTTTAATTTATTTTAAGTTTCATGTAAGCTATTTAACACAAAATCATCATCTGAACTCCAATTTTGATGGGTTTTTTATTCATAAAATGTCTTCCTTTGCACACCTAAGTTCAAGTTAACCAACCAATCTCATATCAAGACATTTCTTTTTAATGTGAGAATATCTTGACCAATTACATGCTGGTCTGTGCAGGGCACTATGCCACATTTTAGTGATAAAGGTCTGTACGATAGTCTTGACTTATTGTTGCTCCTATCTAAACATCTTACAAGACATCCCCGAAAATTAGAGTTTTTAAATACCAATACCAGTATGTAGAATGGGTTTTTTCTGTATTTTATTAGTCAAGGAAAATGGTACCTAGTTCCAAATGTTGTCATTACTGATATGCAAGAACTCTTCTTTCAGTCATTTCAAGTTTCAAATTGCTGCACTTTCTAACCTAGTTAATAAAATTCTCAGACTCCTAGACTTTCCATAGATTAGATTAAAGCCATTACCAGCTGAGAATTTTTGAAGGTAAAAAGTAAATTCTGAAGCACAACTTCTTGTAATCCCATGATTAAAGTAAAAATAAGACAATGGAAATGGTAAAGGTAATATTTTAGCTCTGTCACAAAGAGATTATCTAAGCTTTGCTAAAATTACAAGCAAGCCATTAACCTTATACACACTAATACACACAGATGATGTCATGGAAAAAAGCTGTTAAATAAAAGAAAGTAATCATGCCAGTGGATGCATTCTGACAGATTAGATGATCATTGTTCAAGAAATAAGTTAAGCTCTTTGGCTGCTTTGAGCCTATTGTTCAACTTTAGCCTTATAACTCTTAGAAATACTTCGTCTTAGGACAATAATAAATTATAATTATTATTTCTGAGTTAACTATCTTGAAGTAATTAATTATTAGATTTTCATTAGTAAGAGAAGTAATGTATTTGAGACAGGAAATGGATGATTCTTAAGGTTTTCAAATAGTTTGTATCAAGTCAGCAGATCTTTGACTCTGTAGCAATGAGGAAAGAGATTGGTGATGGGTGCTTATTTTTTAACCTTTTTCCAACAAATCTTGAATTAAGTTGTTATTTTATCTCACAATTTTCTCTCATCTGTATGTCCCACATCAGGATAACAGCTTGCTTGTAGAGTCGAAATATTACCTTTGCCCTGCCTATTCTCTCATTTCATAACTCCAATCCTAAGTTAAGACAAGTTCTTTGGAATTTGCTGTGTTTTTAAACAGTAGGTTAGGTCAACTTTTTCTTAAAGCATTCCCAGTAGAACAGTGACATTAGAAGATCAAGGAAACGTGGCCAGGGTTATACATAACCAACAAAGAATAGGTGTTCTCTGACCAAAATGGTTTTTATTGCAAGCTTTCTACTGCCAGTCTATGGTCTTCAGTGGGTGGATTATAATGAGGTTACAAGTGTGGTTCCTATTTAAATATACAAAGCTATAAGCATCAGTCTAAAAATAAGTGTGACAAGCCAAGAACAAAGTGGTGCCGACAAATATTATCTCTTCATTAAGATAGAGTATTGTCCTGGTAGGGGTTTAGAGTTGTCAGCTTCTTTGATGGAAGCAGTGCACCATGACTCTAGTGTTTTTCTGATTCTATAGTTTCCCCTATCTATAATTCCAGCATTATCCATGTCTAAATGATGGTTGAGTTTCCATGTTTGGTTAGCAATACTAGAGCTTTGTGCAAAAGTTTTTATGTTTTTTATGTGTTCCTTTATCTGTGTACTGAATGCCCTCCCAGTTTCTCCAACATAATCCCAATTGCATTCAGTGCAAGTTATCTGGTAAACAAAGTTCTTTTGTTCTTCTGTTAGTATATGAAATGTCAGTGAACCTTCACCTTGCACTGAGTGCGATTGGAATTATGTTGGAGAAACTGGGAGGGTATTCAGTACATGGATAAAGGAAGATATTAAGAACATAAAAACTTTTACACAGGGCTCTAATATCACCAACCATGCATGGAAACTTGACCATCATGTAGACATTGATAATGCGAGAATTATAGATAAGGGAAACTATAGAATCAGAAAAACACTAGAGTCATGGCACACTGCCTCCATCAAAGAAGCTGAAAACAACTCCAAACCGCTACCAGGACAGTACTCTATCTTAATGAAGAGATAATATTTGTAGGCACCACTTTGTTCTCTGCTCATCCCACTTATTTTAGACTGACACTTATAGCTTTGTATAATTAAATAGGAAGCACACTTGTAACCTCATTATCATTCACCCATTGAATACTGTGGGCCAACAGTTAAAAGTTTCCAATAAAAACCATTTTGGTCAGAGAACACCTATTCTTTGTTAGTCAGAATTTTGACAGTTATGCATATTTGTGTTTGGTATCAGCCAAGGATACCAGCAGTGGTCCAAAACATCCTTATAATCAGTATTGAAGGCAGCCTCCTTTCATTTGTCCACAAGAAATGGATCAGATTGGCTTATGTTCATTTGATGCTTCTTTATATTCAATTCACTTTTTTTCACCACTGCACTTTGCTGATTAGTTTTATCCTACTTGTTCTCGTGAGCCCATATCTACATTATCACATGCTGTGAACTGGATGGCAACGAGCACAGACACATGTTAAGCAATTTTGTCCAATTACATCATTGATGCTGGGAAATTGACATTCATGAAGTTGGAGTACCACACTTAATTTGTGGTATTAAATAGAATTGGATTTTAAAACTTTTAGTCAGCTTGCTATGGCCTTCTTATCATGACATACAGTATTTTTATGATGTGGTAATGATTGATTGTCTGCATGGCTGTGTTATGGTGATAACTGTTTTTAAGAAACTCACCATTTGTCATCTTCCATTGAAGAAGGTTCTTGATTGTTCAGAATTTCGGTGTGGCTTGCTTATTTCAGACATCTCATTGACTTTGATGAAGAATCTGTTAAAACAATTAATGAAAAGTTTAGAATTATATTTTTACCAACTGGTATCGAATTGGGTTGGATTTTAAAACATTCACTCATCTCTCCATGGCCTTCTTATCAAGACATGGAGTATTTTACAATGTGGTGATGAATGTATTTGTGGCTGTCTTGTGGTAATAATGACTCTTTTTAGGAAACTCACCATTTGTCTGCTTCCACAGCAGAAGGTTCTTGATTCTTCAAAATTTGGGTGTAACTTGCTAATTTCAGATACCTCAGCGACTTTGATAATCAATCTGTTAAAAAAAAGTGATAAAAGGGTTAGAATTTTTTTATTTTTACACAAAATATAAGTAACATTTTGCTTGTGTTATATAATGATACCAATTGTATTGGTATCCAATGGGATTGGATTTTAATACTTTCAGTCATCTCTCCATGGCATACAATATTTTTATGATGTGGTGATGAATGTGTGGGTGGCCAGTCTTGAGCTAATAAGAGTTGTTCTTGAGAAACTTACCAATTGGTCGGCTTCCACTGCAAAAGGTTGTTTCTTTGAAATTTGGGTGTGGCTTGCTAATTTCAGAAAGCTCTTTTTTAACAAGGATTTTAGTCTTTCTTCTTCATTCTGTCATACTTTGGGAAAACTGTTTGGTGTGCTTTAAAAAATCTGTGAAAACAATTATAAATGGATAGGAATGAGCTTGGTTAAGCCCAAGGGAGGCTAATGGAAAGCAGGATTGAAGTGGATAAAAATATGGAAGCAGTTAAATTAAACAGAATGGGAAGAATGGAAGTAGAAATGAATGGGAAGTAGGATGCTGGACACTTTGGGAAACCAGGAGGGGAAGTTTGTTGCTGAAGTGGAGTAATTATGCATAATTAATTAGGTTAGCCAAACTGTTTAACTTGGCCTAAAGAAAAATTAAACGATCTATACTTTTGAAAAAGCAATTCTACGAGGACTACCTTACTTACAGCGTTGTAAAAATGTGATTCCCTACTCTTTTCTTGCAATTAAAAGCTCTTCCCCCAATCTTTCGGAATTTCAAGGACGCCATCTTGCCTTCGGCCACATAGTTTGTATTTGAGGCAATTTTTGACGAAATCTTTGTACCAAACTTTCTCCAAATGTCTATTTTGGCATTCTGGATGTAGTAGAATTTCACAGAGGAAGTGTGGAGATTTCCGATATAGTTTTATGGCCATATTTTCCCTTGAAACGAGCCAGTCCAGATCTCTTCGTCAAAGCGTTCACTCTACACGTGTACATCAAGCTTAGTGACCTTTCCGTCCAGTTTATCCCCCTGCGCATAATTGTAGTATTTAGCCGTTTAGCTTAGCGTTGGTTAGAAACTTCAAATAACGTTTTAAAATACTTTTTGAGCAAGTACAGTCGTAACATTTGACGATAATGAAGCAGTGTTAGTTTTTACTCTTAATCTAGTTCTTGTTTCTTCAAAATAGTCGTTTTATTTGAGTGTTTTTGCTAATTTTCTTTTTTCGTTCTGTGCTTTGTTAAAGAAAAAACTACTACAATTAGATGATTGCTTTCATCGAATACCACAATGGCTTAGTGGACAGACCCTGTTGCGGGCGTTCAAGCGCCCCTAGGATCGAAGCGCCGCGGTGCCGCTACCGTTGATGCCAAGTACCAAATTCAGAAGCACAAAGAAGAAGGGAAAAGGAAGAGGAAGAAGCGGCAGAAGAGAAATCGGGGAAAAAGGAAAGAAGTTTTTGCGAAATCTTCGAAAAAATTTGACTGTTAACCCTTCGCTTGTCAATGTCTATTTCGGGTTCTCCTCTGCTCACTACTGTCCTGCTGTCGCCTCTACGAGCTAGTGGTGTGGCGCGCGCGTTACTGAAGTCCTAAGATGTCTGCCCTCGACTCGCGGAGTGATAATTACGATGGCGTGTTGGTAATGTAATCGTGTAATATCGTTTATGTCAACTAGTTTGCTTACTTTCATCTCAATCCCAGCTGTTTATGTACGAAGCAAATTGTTTTGTTCCAAAGATTGTGGGACATGTGTAGATCGACATTTATGAAATAAACTTTTTGTGTTATTGCTAATAGTCAATGCCGTTAGTTATGTGTTATGTTAGATAGCCCAGGGTGAACGTGAACGCCTCCCAAACTTTGGGCGCGAGTTCGATTCTTTGGTGCATTAGATTTCTTCCCCTTTCGTCCTTCTCGCTTGTGGAAGGTGTCAGTAAAACGATGAAGACATTGTTCTAGTAATAACTTTTACTAAAGCTCCGATAAAAACTTTTACGAATTTAAATACTTGAATGTTGATGTTCATTGAAGCATACTATAAATTCGGCTACGCCTTGACGATATATTGTGGGACATTTTGTATTAATTATTGATAATATTTTTATTCATGGCGAACACCCATGGAAGAGTTGAACGAGAGTTCTCTTTGCACTCCCAGTTTTGTTAGATACTTCTTCTTAAAGGCAGAAGCCGGCTTGTTAGTCTTTAGAGATTCGGTGTTCATTCAAGCATGCGATAAATCCAGGAACACGTCGACGATATATTGTGGGACACAAGAGACATTCCTTTACAGAATATAAACGTTCGAAACTTGATGTTCATTGAAGGACACTGTTAAATCCAGCTACACGTCGACGATATATTGTACCAGGAACACTTATTTGTAGAATATAAACGTTTGAAGTGTGGTGTTCATTGGAGCATAGTATAAAGCCCAGCTACACGTTGACGATATAGTGTGGGATGTACTGAATTGTTAATATTTTTTATTAATGGCATACATCCATAGAAGAGTTTCAAAAGAGTTTATTTAGCACTTAGTTTGAGATTAACTACGTCTTGCACTTCTAGTTATGTAAGATGCCTCTTGTTTAATAGTTGATGTTCATTGAAGTATACTATAAAATCCAGCTACACCTCGACGATATAATATGGGACATTCTGAATTAATCGTAGCTAATATTTTTATTAATGGGGAACACTCATTCGAGAGTTTAATTAACGAGAGTTCTTTTAAGCTTAGTCTGAAAGGATACTTGGACATACAAACATACAGAGGATTAATTGTCTTGCACTCATAATTTTGTTAGATGGTTGTTATTTAATTTAGCACCCCCTTAGTTTTAACATCACTTTAGTTTGGGGCCTCCCTTATTTCGGTGCCCCCTTATTTAGATGTCCCCTCATTTAGGCACCCTCTTATTTTGGCGCCCTCCTATTCCGGTGGACCCTTATTTCTGTGCCCTCTTATTCCTGTGCCCCTTAATTTCAGTGCCCCCTTATTTAGATGTCCCCTCATTTAGGCACCCTCTTATTTTGGCGCCCTCTTATTTCGGTGGACCCTTATTTCTGTGCCCTCTTATTTCGGTGCCCCTTTATTCTAGCGTCCTCTTATTTTGGCACTCTTATTTTTGTGCCCCCTTATTTCGGTGCCTCCTTATTTAGATGTCCCCTTATTTAGGAACCCTCTTATTATAATGCTCTCTTATTTCGGTGCCCCATTATTTCGGTGTACTCTTATTTCTGTGCCCCTTAATTTCGGTACCCCCTTATTTAGATGTCCCCTCATTTAGGCAACCTCTTATTTCTGTGCCCTCTTATTTCGGTGCCCCTTTATTCTAGCGTCCTCTTATTTAGGCACTCTTATTTTGGTGCCCCCTTATTTCGGTGCCTCCTTATTTAGATGTCCCCTTATTTAGGAACCCTCTTATTATAATGCTCTCTTATTTCGGTGCCCCATTATTTCGGTGTACCCTTATTTCTGTGCCCCTTAATTTCGGTACCCCCTTATTTAGATGTCCCCTCATTTAGGCACCCTCTTATTTCTGTGCCCTCTTATTTCGGTGCCCCCTTATTCTAGCGTCCTCTTATTTAGGCACTCTTATTTTGGTGCCCCCTTATTTCGGTGCCTCCTTATTTAGATGTCACCTTATTTAGGACCCCTCTTATTATAATGCCCTCTTATTTCGGTGCGCCCTTATTTAGGTGTCCCCTTAGTTAGACACCCTCTTATTTTAATGCTATCTTATTTCTGTGCTCCCTTATTTCTGTGCCCTCTTATTTCGATGCCCCTTTATTTCGGTGCCGCCTTTTTCTGGCGCCCTCTTATTTAGGCACTCTTATTTTTTTGCCCTCTTATTGTGGTGCCCCCCCCCCCCCCCCCCCATTTCGGTGCGCCCTTATTTCGGTGCCTCCTTATTTAGGTGTCCCCTTATTTAGACACCCTCTTATTTTAATGCTGTCTTATTTCGGTGCCTCCTTTTTTCTGTGCCCTCATATTTCGATGCTCCTTTATTTCGGTGCCGCCTTTTTTCTGGCGCCCTCTTATTTAGGCACTCTTATTTTGGTGCCCTTTTATTGTGGTGCCCCTTATTTCGGTGCGCTCTTATTTCGGTGCCTCCTTTTTTCGGTGCCTCCTTATTTAGGTGTCCCCTTATTTAGGCACTCTCTTATTTTAATGCTCTCTTATTTCGGTGCGCCCTTATTTACGTGTCGCGTTATTTCTGTGCCCTCTTATTTCGGTGCCCCTTTATTTCTGTGTCCCTTTATTTCTGTGCCCCCTTATTCTAGCGTCCTGTTATTTAGGAACTTATTTTGGTGCCCCTTTTATTTCGGTGTCTTTTTATATAAGGGGACACCTAAATAAGGTTCCTCCTTATTTAGATGTCCCCTTATTTAGGCACCCTCTTATTTTAATGCTCTCTTATTTCGGTGCGCCATTATTTAGGTGTCCCGTTATTTCGCTGCACCCTAATTTCTGTGCCCTCTTATTTCGGTGCCCTTTTACTTCGGTACCCCCTTATTCTAGCGTTCTCTTATTTAAGCACTCTGATTTTGGTGCCCCCTTATTTCGGTGCCTTTTTATTTAGGTTCCTCCTTATTTAGGCGTCCTCTTATTTAGGCACTCTCTTATTATAATGGTCTCTTATTTTGGTGCGTCCTTATTTCGGTGCCCCCTTATTTTTGTGCGCTCTTATTTCTGTGCGCTCTTATTTCGATGCACCCTTATTTCGGTGCTCTCTTATTTCTGTGCGCTCTTATTTCTGCGCCCTCTTATTTCGATGCCCCTTTATTTCGTTGCCGCCTTTTTCTGGCGCCCTCTAATTTAGGCACTCTTATTTCTGTACCCTCTTATTGTGGTGCGGCCTTATTTCGGTGCGCTCATATATCGGTGCCTCCTTATTTAGGTGTCCCCTTATTTAGGCACCCTCTTGTTTCTGTGCCCCCTCTTGTTTCGGTGCGCCCTTATTTCGGTTCGCCCTTATTTCGGTGCGCTCTTATTTACGCACTCTTATTCTGATGCCCTCTTAGTTTGGTACTCTTATTTCGGTGCTCCTTTATTTCAGTGGCCCATTATTTCGGTGTCCCCTTTATTCGGAGCTCCCTTATTTCGGTGCCTCTTTATGTAGGTGTCTCCTTATTTTGGGGCCCTCTTATTTTGGTTCCCCCTTATTTCGGTCCTTCCTTATTTCGGTCCTTCCTTATTTTGGTCCTTCCTTATTTCGGTCCTTCCTTATTTCGGTCCTTCCTTATTTCGGTCCTTCTTTATTTCGGTCCTTCCTTATTTCGGTCCTTCCTTATTTCGGTGCTCCATTATTTTGGATCCTCCATATTTAGATGTCCCGTTATTTCGGTGCCCCGTTATTTCTGTGCTCTTTTATTTCGGTGCCCCATTATCCCGGCGTCCCCTTATTTAGGCACTCTTATTTTCGTGCCTTCTTATTGTAGTGCTACTTTATTTCGGTGTTCCCTTATTTCGGTGCCCCCTTATTTAGGTGCCTCCTTATTTAGGTGTCCCCTTATTTAGGCACCCTCTTGTTTCTGTGCCCTCTTGTTTCGGTGCGCCCTTATTTCGGTGCGCTCTTATTTACGCACTCTTATTCTGATGCCCTCTTAGTTTGGTACTCTTATTTCGGTGCTCCTTTATTTCAGTGGCCCATTATTTCGGTGTCCCCTTTATTCGGAGCTCCCTTATTTCGGTGCCTCTTTATGTAGGTTTCTCCTTATTTTGGGGCCCTCTTATTTTGGTTCCCCCTTATTTCGGTCCTTCCTTATTTCGGTCCTTCCTTATTTCGGTGCTCCATTATTTTGGATCCTCCATATTTTGATGTCCCGTTATTTCGGTGCCCCCTTATTTCTGTGCTCTTTTATTTCGGTGCCCCACTATCCCGGCGTCCCCTTATTTAGGCACTCTTATTTTCGTGCCTTCTTATTGTGGTGCTACTTTATTTCGGTGTTCCCTTATTTAGGTGTCCCCTTATTTAGACACCTTATTTCGGTGCCCCGTAATTTAGGTGCCTGGTAATTTCGGTGCCCCCTTATTCTGGCACCCCCTTATTTAGGCACTCTTAATTTGCTGTCTTTTTGTGGTACCTTTATTTCGGTGCTCTCTTATTTCGGTGTCCCCTTATTTCGGTGCCTATTTATTTAGGTGTCCCCTTATTAGGGGCCCTCTTATTTTGGTACCCTTTTATTTTGGTGCCTCCTTATTTAGGTGTCTCGTTATTTCGTTTCCCCATTATTTCGGTGCCGTCCTAATTTGGTGCCCCTATATTTCGGTGCTCCTTTTTCTGGCGCGCCGTTATTTAGGCACTCTTATTCTGGTGTCCTGTTATTGTGGTGCTTCCGTATTTCGGTACCTCCTTATTAAGGTCTTCCCTTATTTAGGCACCCTCTTATTTCGGTGCCCTGTAATTGCGGCACCCCTTATTCTGGCTCCCCCTTATTTATGCACTCTTATTTTGGTGCCCTCTTACTGTGGTGCCCCCTTATTTCTGGCCTCCTTATTTAGGTGTTCCCTTATTTCGGTGCCCCATTACTTGTGTGCCCCCTTATTTCGGTGCTTCTTTATTTAGGTGTCCTTTTATTTAGAGGCACTCTTATTTTGCAGCCCCCTTATTTCGGCACCTCCTAATTTAGGTGTTCCGTTATTTCGGTGCTGTTTTATTTCGGTGCCCCTTATTGTGGCGCCCCTTTATTTAGGAGCTCTTTTTTTGGTGCCTTCTTACTGTGATGCCCCCTTATTTCGGTGCTTCCTTATTTAGGTATCTCTTTATTTAGGGACGCTCTTATTTTGGTGCTCTCTTATTTCGGTGCGTCCTTATTTATGTGCTCTAACATTTATGTCCACCTTTATTTCTTTGTCCCCTTATTTCGGTGCGCCCTTATTTAGGTGTTCCCTTATTTAGGCGCCCTCTTATTTTAATGCTCTCTTATTTCGGTGCGCCCTTATTTCGGTGCTCCCTTATTCTGGTGCACTCTGATTTAAGCACTCTTATTTTGGTGCCCCCTTATTGTGGTGACCCCTTATTTCGGTGCCTCCTTATTTAGATATCTCCTTATTTCGGCACTTTCTTTGAATGCTCTCTTATTTTGATGCGCCTTACTTCGGTGTTCATTATTTATTTCGGTGCCTCCATATTTAGGTGTCCCCTTATTTAGGTACCCTCTTAGTTTAATGCTTTCTTATTTCGGTGCGTCCTTATTTCGGCGGTCCATTATTCTGGCGCACTCTTGTTTTGGCACTCTTATTTTGGTGCCCTCTAATTGTGGTGCCCCCTTATTTCGGTGACTCCTTATTTAGGTGTCCCGTTATTTAGGCACCCTCTCATTTTGGTTCCCTCTTATTTCGGTGCGCCCTTATTTAGGTGTCCTGTTATTTCGGTGCCCCTTTATTTCTGTGCCCTCTTATTTCGGCGCCCCCTTATTCTGGCGCCCTGTTATTTGGGCACTCTTATTTTGGTGCCCTCTTATTGTGGTGCTCCTTTATTTCGGTGCCTCCTTATTTGGGTGTCCCCTTATTTAAGCACCCTCTTTTTTTGGTGCCCTCTTCTTTCGGTGCGCTCTTTTTTCGGTGCACCCTTATTTAGGTACTTCCTTATTTAGGTGTCCCGTCATTTCGGTGCCCCCTTATTCCTGTGCCCTCTTATGTCGGTGCCCCTTATTCTGGTGCCCTCTTATTTAGGCACTCTTATTTTGGTGCCCTCTTATTGTGATGCCCACTTATTTCGGTGCCTCGTTATTTAGCTGTCCTCTTATTTTGGCACCCTCTTATTTTAATGCTCTCTTATTTCGGTGCCGCTTTATTTCGGTGCCCCTTTATTCTGGCGCCCACTTATTTCGATGCGCCCTTATTTAGGTGTCCCGTTTTTTCGGTGCCTTCTTATTTCTGTGCCCCTCTTATTTCGGTGCCCCCTTATTCTGGCGCCCTGTTATTTGGGCACTCTTATTTTGCTGCCCTCTTATTGTGGTGCTACTTTATTTCGGTGCCTCCTTATTTGGGTGTCCCGTCATTTCGGTGCCCCGTTATTTCTGTGCCCTCTTATGTCGGTGCCCTTGTTCTGGCACCCTCTTATTTAGGCACTCTTATTTTGGTGCCCTCTTATTGTTATGCCCGCTCATTTCGGTACCTCCTTATGTAGGTCTTCCCTTATTTAGACACCCTCCTATTTTAATGCTCTCTTATTTCGGTGTGCCCTTATTTCGGTGCCTTCTTATTTCGTTGTCTTTAGTTTTAGCTTTATCTTGGTGTTTGGATCTACTATACTCATTATCCTGACAGAATAATTCGACTGAATTTGGTGAAAAATGTTAGAGTTTTGGACTTATTCTACTCATTGTCCTGACATAATTTTCCCGTGAACGTTTAACACATTGTAAAGGAAAGCCTAAAGATTAATCCTAAAACAAAAATCTCCCAGTCAGTGAAGAGACGCATCTAAATCAAGTCTGCAAACTTATACTTAATTTATGAAAGGGTTTCCTCGAATTTTCATGTTGATTTTCCTCAAAACTGTGACATTTAGGGGCATTATTCCGATATGTTTTTTTAAAGAACATACTCATGATAATATACAGGTTTAAAGAAAACACTCATGATCAGTATTTAGGTAGAATTACCTAAGATGATCTGTCATTTTTTAATTCCCTCACCATCCCGTCATGTATGGACTTAAACTGAATCATTTAATTAAAAGACATCTTTGATTTATGTAAACAATTTATTTATTATGAAAAAGTCAAAAAATTTGACGCTTATATACAGAGCATATACTTAAAGTATGAGTCACCTGGATATGTCAAGTCCTGCTATTCCTTCTTGTAAGGAGTCCGCTTACGGTAGGTTCCTCTCAAGAAGGTTGTGGCAGGTCCGGCGTGGAGCCCCCCTAACTGGCAGACTACGTTGGACCACGTCCACCCATCACAAGATGGGATAATGGGCGAAGCTCCTTTACCAAGGGAGTCTGAAATCAAACAAGAACCAAATGATAAGTATCTATTTATATTTATGTGTATATATGTATATATGTATGTATATATATATATATATATATGTAATTTTTTTTTTAATAATTTTGAATATTCAATATGCAAAAAATAATGACGTCATTAATTTATATTAATCAGCAAACCCGTCTACCTAGTGCAAGCAATCTTGTGTTCATGCACTAAACTACTCTTACCAAATGCACCTTAAAAAAACTAATTTTGGAGTCTTGCACCAAAACCACCTTTTCCTTCAATAAACAACTATACGAACAAGTTGACGGCGTGTCCATGGGGTCGTCATTAGGTCCTGTCCTAGCCAATGTTATTCTTACGGAATTTGAAAGAGGTTTCCGAGTTAATCAGATCTGGCAACATAAAATTTTACCGACGCTATGTTGATGATACTTTGGCACTCGTTAAACCCGGTGATATAAAAAATAAAGTTATTTTCCGTCAAAAATCACGTGATCTCGTTCCTTTTAGGTAACCGCTTTGTAACCTCTCGATAGAATTAAGTAAAAAATTGAGATTCTACTCCACAAATGTTACGATCACTATGGAAGGTTTTTATGAACAACGTGGAAAAATACCTTGAAGTACAAGCCTTTTTTTCTTTGCAAAATACGCGACAATGGTTCTTTTATGTCGCGGAAATTAAGCAAAAATGGCTTTGTAACCGCTCGATATAATTACGTTACAATTTATAACAATCTGCAGATTAAGCTTTACAGTGTTACTTATGCTCACTAAAGCTTTTTATGAACCTTGCAAAATGTTTTAAAAACGAGTCATTTTCCCTAAAAAAATGTGTGATAAGTCTTTTTCCGTCGATAACTAGGCATCAGCGGTTTTGTAACCGCTTGATATATCTACGTCACAGTTTGTGACATTAATCTGTATTCTTTCCCGTAATAAAAATACAAAATCACAATTCTAAAATAAACTTCATTATTCAAATACAATTAATGTAAATAAATTACAGAGTGGATTCAGGAATCCTGGAAATGAAACGCCGGAATAAGCAGCAGAAGACTTTATTATACAGAAAAAAATCTGCGGAAGTTTTTAAGCTAAATTAAATTAATCGCTTCGTTACAGTCAAGAGAATTTCGAATGTTAACAATGATACCAACCATCACAGCTGTAACTCGTTTACACGATACAAAATAATTGGGATTCCGACCGCGATCGATATTGTTCCGGAGGATTGGGAACGCTATCGAAATTTAACGCGTAAACAGCTATGGGATTGAAAGCTTAAAGCCTGATTTCCGCCAGGCCGAATTTTCGGCGCCGATGAAATTTTTTTCTGAAGTAGAGTCAGGGATTCCCCGACGAAGGGGGCTAAAGTCCCCGACAGGAGGATCTAAGCCAGAAGGGTCGTGACCACGCCCCCTTTATAACTTCCTTTATCCTTATTTGAAGGTCGAAAACATGTTATTTTTTCCCAGAATAATCATAACTACTGACCAGAAACAGTTTACTTCTACACTTGACATGACAAAAAGAGTCTATTATCTTCGTTAAATGAATAACAAGTATGCATGCGACGCCATCAGTGCAATTGCCCAGTGAATTAATTTTTTCCCGACAGGAGGTGTAGCTGCGTCTTGCACTCTGGCGCCCCCATGCTCTAAAGCCGCGGGACAAAGAGAATATTTTGTCCGTGGGGAAAATTCCACCCAGTGGAGATTAAGCTTGAAACACTGTCATGCCAGGTGTTTTATCGCAGTTGTGTTGTTCGATCACGCCGTGAGTATAAATTTCTCTGCAGACATTGAGTTTCAAGGGTTCACTAATTACACTAATACTTTGGATGATAAACATCGTCAATAATCGAGTTAAGCGTCCATTTAACAAATTAGTTCCATTAGATCCGCCATTGGCTTTCGTCATTACTTTTACCAGCGTATTCCGCTCAGAATTGTAGGTAAACTTCAATCCAATTATTACTACATAGACACGCTCTATTTTCCCTCCTTTCTCGGATTACAACCTTTGTGGTAAGTGACAGCCAATCTATCCACCGAATTGGTTGAAAAGACTGCCCTCAGTACGCCACTCCTTGCACGAAGATGAAGCTGAATGCACCTATCTCCTCATGAACTTACCGTTTCGTTTAGGCAGTCACCTCGTTGCTATTTATCCCAAAGACGCGGGTGGTTATAGCGCCACCGGTCCGCTTTTCGGTAGTCGAGTTTGGTTAAGAACGGGAGGAACCACGTGAAGGTATCGACTTCCCTGGGACTACTCCTGGCACACTTGGGCTTTTTAAACCGGCCAGTAGACCTCCTACCACAGGAGCGGTAAACAACCTGTTCGTCCCTTCTCCCCCCAAAAACAAATGTATTTTTTTACGTGAATACACAAACACGTGTATACGTATACCTATCTACCTGCCTATCAAACTATTAATCTTTCCACTAATCTATCTATCAATCTATACAAATTATATATATAAACATGCATTTTTCTTCGTTTACACACCAGTTTGTGTAAAGTTCTTTTATCGCATCAACCCGACCAACGTTGAACCTGGAGTAGATTTCAATCGCGACCAACCTGTCCAATATGAAGGACTTTAACCGCAACCAACCTGGCCAATATGGATTACTTTAACCGCGATCAACCTGGCCGGTATGAATTTTTACTTTATTCGCGATCAACCTGGCCAATATGAATTACTTTAACCACCATCAACCTGGCCAATATGAATTACTTTAACCGCCATCAACCTGGCCGGTATGAATTTTTACTTTATTCGCGATCAACCTGGCCAATATGAATTACTTTAACCGCCATCAACCTGGCCAATATGAATTACTTTAACCGCGATCAACCTGGCCAATATGAATTACTTTAACCGCGATCAACCCGGCCAATATGAATTACTTTAACCGCGATCAACCTGGCCAATATGAATTACTTTAACCGCGATCAACCTGGCCAATATAAATCACTTTAACCGCGATCAACCTGACCAATGTAAATTTTTACTTTATCCGCGATCAACCTGGCCAATATGAATTACTTTATCCGCGATCAACCTGGCCAACAAGAGTTACCTTGTTTAATTCGTATTCTTACGGTTAAGACATTTAGTTATTATAAGTTGGACCGTAAGTGATCTCGAGTGCGCAACAACAACCTTTGAAAGCAAAGGCAAATGCTATAGAGCATATTACGAAAAAACACACAGACACAGCATGCTATCAGCAAACCTTTATGGTTTGCTGCAGCATTACATACTGCCAGCAAAACTTTATGCTTTGCTGACAGCATTAGTTTACGCCTTTTTATTTAAATCTCGCAGGTTTGAAGAAATATTCAGCTACGCCAATCATACATTTTTGCCTAAGCCTATTAGAAACAGTCTTGATGTCCGTCTTTTGATATCCCATCCTAAAGACATTAATTTAAAGATCTAAAGCTAACTAAAGAATGCGTTATGAAAAACCAAAAACTAAAGAAATTACACTAATGACAGTAAAAATTTCAATAAAGAGGAAGTTTAAAAAAGATGAGCTTTCCATGGTTTTTAAACGCTTCAAAATTTGCTTTCACACTTATCTGGTACATTGATCCATACTTTTTGTGAAGTTGGTTCCAAACGTCGTCCACCCGCGATGACTGTTTTTATTCTTGAGAAGCTTTTGCAATCAACTCCAGCACCTTCCTTGACAGGCATTTCCAATAGTTCAGACAAATAAAAGCAGCTCTTTGTTTACGCTTGAATACAAGCCGTACAATTTGAATCCAATTCCCAATTCAATCGAGACTCGGCGGGGTCCAACCACAGCAGCTGATAACAGCACGTGACAAATTTTCCACTTTAATTTAATATCCAATGGTGGTAGTAACATTTATCTTTGCCATAAAGTCACTGATCATTCCATCTCCCACACCTGAACCAAATCCAACTAGCACTTTGAAAGCCCTGCCACCCACTATCCCAACTTAACCAAGGATACGCCACATGAGTGACTGTGAATATGCCAAATAAATACATCACCATGACTACCACAACTACAACCACCAACACCACTACATTCCACAACACACTCAACTACGTCCAACACACCAAGTTTTAAGGGTGGTCTTGCAACAAACCATCTGACACCACCTCCATCGCAACTACACCACAACAACCAAGATAACCACCTTTGGGAGGGTTTTTTCATAAGGTTCTCTGTAACCTGACCACTGTGCAGACTGAGGTGTGTATCCTCCGCCACACTTATGTTGGGTCAAGGATCACGTGTAGTGTATGTTGTTTCATGGAGCAGTATGTTTTCAAGGTGATTACAGTGGTGGTTGGGGTGGTGTTGAAATTCGGGTAATGCCAACTGGAGTGTTACAAAACAAGGGGTAGGGATGGCGTTATGGAACTAAGTCAAGTATTGAGAATGTAGTGGTGCTGGTGGCCGTGGTTATGGTGGTCACAGTGAGAAATGGATTTTTAATACAGTCACACGTTGCCATGTTACCTCAAGCTCAGTCACTTAAATCATAACCCAACCCAATGTCACATAACCATAACCCAACCCAACCCAATATGCCTATCCTACAAATTTTTTGCTGGGCCTTGATTTTCATCCTCCAAATAACCCAATCCAGTATCCACCAACCAAACAGCACAACCACTCACCATTCCCAACTTAACCAATGAAATGCATATGTGGGAGACTGTGAATATGCGAAATAAATACATCACCATGACTACCACAACTACAACCACCAACACCACTATATTCCACAACACACTCAACTACATCCAACACACCAAGTTTTAAGGGTGGTCTTGCAACAAGCCATCTGACACCACCTCCATCGCAACTACACCACAACCACCAAGATAACCACCTTTGGGAGGGTTTTTCCATAAGGTTTTATGTGTAACCTGACCACGGTGCAGACAGAGGTGTGCATCCTCCGCCACACTTATGTGGGGTCAAGGATCATGGGTGGTGTATGCTATTTCACAGAGTAGTGTTTTCAAGGTAATTACAGTGGTGGTTGGGGTGGTGTTGAAATTCGGGTAATGCCAGCTGGAGTGTTACAAAACAAGGGGTGGGGATGGTGTTATGGAACTAAGTCAAGTATTGAGAATGTAGTGGTGCTGGTGGCCGTGGTTATGGTGGTCACAGTGAGAAATGGATTTATATACAGTCACATTGGCACTTTACCTCCAGTTCAGCCACCAAAACCGTAACCCAATCCACCACCCAACCTACCATCAGCACTACAACTATCATCAACACTCCATCTATCAACCTACCATCAGCACTACAACTATCATACTCACAAAACCCAACATTCTCCATGTTCTTCCTGGATTAAAATCAGAATCATGATACTAGGTGTGGTATACAAATGGCTGGAAATTGTTGAGGCTTGACAAATGGCTTGATCATGTGATAGAACAGGTAACTTGCATCATAGTCAACTTCGTCGCTATCTTTTAGTGGTCAACTTGTCTTAAGGTTCAACTTCCTTGTAGTCTTCTGATTTCTGAAAACAATACAAAAATTAACATGAATGCAATGATAACTAGTAATTTGGGTGAAAGTACCTGATAATAGTAACCATGCAATATTAGTTGGTTGAGATATACTGGTACTTGCAGTCTGATACTACAACCTGATTGGTGACACAATTCCTTATCCAATTAATTAGATTATGAGCTCAAAATTTCTATGAGGTGATAGTTGATAAAGGTAAAGATCTAATCAATCATCTCACAGATATTAAGAGTGACCACTAACACAAGCAATCTCAGAGCTTAGTAGGAAGTATTTTGTGTTAGTTTTTTTTTTCAAATTTACTCATAAAAGCTACCACTGTTATGAGTATTGTTTATTGGGAAAAAAAACCCAACCTCACTACATTACTTTCTGCTACTCATTAACTGATGACAATTTGATATTACTTAGTGTAACCAATCAAATAGCATTAGTTTCATTTGTATATTACATTTCTATCCCTAGCTGTTGTTTGTACAATTCAACTACAAGTATATTACAAATTGTGTACTCTGTCTGGATCACCTACCCAAGGTCTAATAGTGACAAACTATTGCCAGCTAAATGAATTATGGCACAAGATAATCCATGCAACAAATTAAGAGGACCAACTTCTAGTCTTTACAACCAGGTATACTTGGCAGATCACCAGCTATCTATTTTTCTTGTTTAGACATTCTTTCACAGTTTGCCAAAAATCACATTTGTTGTATCCTATTTGTTATATCCTATCATTCCATTTACCACACAGGAACCACTTCCAATCAGTCTTTTAACACCATTAAACACAACCATTCTCAGCTTAACCAAGTAAATAAATCATACTCACTCTGAATAAGCAAAATTCATTTATCAGCACAACCAACACACCTATGATTGCCACTACCTGGAAAGTATATTTTTCATGTAATTTTGCAACAAGCAACACCACCTTTACCCATCCCACCAACATCAGAACAACCAAAATTACCCTCATACATTCTGAGTTGGTCAAAAATTCAATGTATGATATTAAACCCACAACCATGCAGACACAGACCTGCCAACTTTTATGGTTTCACCATGAGTCAATCAAATTTTTACCTTTTCTACCAGTCTCACGACAATAACTGTATCTAACATTTTTTCTTCTTTTTAAATTGCTCAAAATTCCACAGATCCCTCATCCCAAAAGTTGTTGCTTGTTACCCAGATTTCGTCACGTTTAACTACAAACAACATCTCGATGCCTTGCTTTGTTTCCCTGTAGTCTTTGCAAGCTCATGAGTGGGCAGCTAATGCTAACATGATACATTTTTTACATGTTTCTTTATGGCGAAGTAACAACATCTCACTACTTTTCTTAGAATCGCCGGATATTTTAAATAGAAACTCCAGATTTTTCATGGTTAGGGGTAGACAGGTCTGCATACAGGTTGTGGGGCCAGGGAAACACTAACTAATGGCACATTGCGGTTTAATGTTTGAAAAACATGAGAGCTTGGATATATTACGGTAGATGAACGATCTTCAAGGTCGATACTCAGAAAATGATTTCTGAGCCCCACTGGTCTACCTTACCACTAGCCGCACTTTTTCAGCTCACATTCACAGGTGCTGTATGCTTACTTGGTGTTTTAAATAACAAGGAGTGGGAAAGGTATAGTGAAAGTAGTCGAGGTTTTGTTTTTCCCCTTTTTTATGCCACGCAGTCTGCAAATTTTACAGAACAACTAGGCATTCTTCATGACATGCAAATCAATCGTAGCAAAGTTCACTGAATCTGACGTTTATGGAAAAAATTGCACGACATTTTCTCACCAGCTACTTCAAAAGCTACCATGAATTCTTCGTCAGTTTTCATCAACTCCTAGTCTGATATCGAGTGTCATGAATTTTGTGGAATTACATCGCATTCACAAAAGCACGTGTTAGCACGAGGTCCATTCGCTCGCCGACATCAGAGTCCGTATAGCTAAATATCCACCACTACAGTTGGAAATAGTTCGTGGTTGCTACACAAAGTTATTTTTATTCATTTCACATTTCTTAATAGCCGCTCTCAGACGCCTCTAACATAAAAAATTCTCATTTTAGACATCAACACGTTCAACCCGTGCACTCAAATTTTCTCCTTCCTCCCACGTTACAGGAATGAAGCAATGGTTTTTACCGTTAGTTCATCACCTCAAATGTCAAACAATACTTACTGGAAGTCCTCGTACAATAAGGATATCGAAACCCATCTTCGTTCACCTTTTCTCTGGAGCAGTTATTCGTGAAGGTTCCTTCCTTGTCGTACGCTTCTTTCAGGGCGGCCAAGAAAGAAAATATTCAAAATGGGCCCTGGGACTGGTAGGCTCACGTGTTGCCTAAAGACCGATTTCCAGTGGGTGTAAAAAGTCATGCGGGCGATGTCGTTCTTCGAGTTGATTGGCTGATATTGGCTGACGCAAAATGTCGAGCGGAAAGGTTGACTTCAAGTAGACTTTTTCACAATAGAATTATCGCCCGCGCGACTTTTTACCTACCTCTGGAAATTGCCCTTAAGTTTTTTGACGCCAGAGGCCGCGCGGATTTGGGACAAATTCATTTTTACACGCATTCATATTGTATAAATGGTATCTATTGAATGTTCGAAATTATTTGAATATGTCTAAAATTCATTTATCCTACATCACTAAAGAAATCTAGTAGATTAGCATGGCAAGGCCGGCAGTGGGCCCGTTGCGTTGGCGCAAACCCCCGGGGCTGTTGCTCTAGGTACCCCCACCTGTCGGCGCACCTAATCCCTTCACAAGTTGCTATGAGCACTTGTACACACTTTCCAAGTTCGACTTCCACTTAGAATAAAGCCTAGTTAGTTCGTAACTTTCTTGAGCTTTTTATTTATTTATCGACACAAATTTAAAGTCTATCTTCTCAAAATACGCGTGCTACCGAGTCGCGACGTCGATGCCAGGGGTCACTGTGATGAAATTTAGCCGGATCTTTATTTATATTCCAAACTAAAAAAACCAGACTTTTTTGAAGATACCCTTTGGCTCACTGCGCAATAGTGTTTGGTTGGAAATTCATTTTGAATATTATTATATTTCAAATACAATTTACAGTCGTTTTCTAGAATATGTGTTTCACGGAATCGTTCCAATATATTCACGTTTTAAACCACTTTTTATTATGTATGTATACAAATAACTGAAATTAAACTGCTGTGTTATTCAAATAAAACTTACTGAAATTAAACGACTGTATTGTTCAAAAAACGACTAATCTAAAGTAAGCTAGTGTATTATTCACTGCACAACTAATCTAAAATAAACTTCTTTATTATTTACATACAACTAGTCTAACATAAACTACTACATTATTCAAATACGTCTAATCTAAAATAAACTTCTCTATTATTCAAATACAACTAATCGAAATTAAGTTACTGTATTATTCAAAAAACAATTAACGTAAAACAAACTGTCGCATTTTTCACATACAACTAATCTAAAATAAACTTCTTTATTATCAAAATACGGTTAATCGAAATTAAACTACTGTATTCTTCAAATACAGCTAAAGAAAATCAATGTATTCAAATACAAACAATCTGAAATAAACTACTTTATTATTCGAATATAACTAATCGAATCTTAACTACTCTATTACTCAAATACATATAATCGAAATTAAGCTACTACATTACTCCAATAGAACTGAAGTAAATCACTACTCTAGAAATACAACTAATTGAAACCAAACAATTGTGTCATCCAAATACAGTTCATCGAAATTAAACTACTGCATTATTCGAAAGCAACTGAAGTAAATCACTTCATTCTTCAAATACAACTAATCGAAATCAAACAACCGTGTTATTCAAATACAACTAGGCCTTAAACCGCAGCATTTTGTTGAACACCTGACGAAAAGATCTCTGCTGATAAGCGTAAAGATAAGGATTAATTGCACAACTAAGATAGCCAATGGTGAGCAAAAAGTATTGTACTGGAGAAGCGATATGTTTGCACGTATCGCATAAATTGGCCACTATACTTTGAATGCTAAAGGGGTACCAGCAGACAAGTTGAACCAAGACAATGACAGCGAACTGTCGAGCAACTTTCGTTTGGTAGTGAATTTGAGTTGGTCGCGAAGGCAAGCGATTATCACTTCCAGTTGTATTAGACACCACGGAGTCTTCAGTAAGATTTGTGAGCGGGTGGGAGGACAGTTTTCGTCGAAAAAATGCCAACGAATCTAGCAACAAAAAATGTTTGCTCAGTAATTAGCTAGATCGATTGTCCAAAAGTTTCTGAAATTTGTCCTATCCATGGAAGTTTTAAATAGACTGGACATTTAGCGGGTCCAATTGGTTTGTCTTTTTCACTTTGATTAAAAGCCCTAGCAAGTATTCTTTCCGGGTAGCCATTAGATAAAAATATGGATTTTAACTTGTCAAGACCACTTTGAAGAAAATTCTCAGATGAAATCTTATAAGTACGATCAATTAAACATTTAATCAAGGAGATTTTTTGCTTTCTAGCACTGAAGGAATCAAATCTTGTGTACAGGCCCGTAAAAGTCGGTTTCCTGTAAACGCTTGTCATGAAGCCCGTGTCCTCTTTGTGCACGAGTACGTCGAGGAAAGGAAGTTTATTATCTTTGTCATACTCACAAGTAAATTTTAATGATGGGTGAATATTGTTGAGGGTATCTAGAAAGGCATTAGTTGCACTGTAGCCATTAAATATTCCGAAAGTGTCATCTACATACCGTTTGTACCACTCCGGTAGTTTGTGCGATATAGATTGAAACAGTCTAGACTCCTAATATCCGACAAAAATATTTGCTAGAACAGGGCCTAATGGTGACCCCATTGCCACTCCATCGATTTGTTTGAACATAGTGTCACCAAAGCTAAATTCTACCCCTTTTGTGGCGGCAATCATAAGTTCACAGAAAGCGCCTTCAGAAATTTCTGGTGGTGTAATATCTGTGTGGTGTAAAGTATTGGCACAAATACTTATAGTTTCATCCAGAGGGATATTTGTAAATAAGCTTACTATGTCAAATGAACACATGACCAGATTCTTCGTGTCAATAGTTATTTCTCGTAGCTCTTTGACAAAACTAAACGAATCTTTAACAACTCTACTTGAGAATTTATCCAGTACCAGCTCTAAAAGAAATGAGAGGTCCTTGGCCAAATTGTGTTGTGCTGATTTTATCATCGACAGAATGGGTCTTAAAGGAATCCCTTCTTTGTGCTTTTTGGGAAGTCCGTACATTCTTGGACGTTCCGAGCCTGTTGGCCTAGCTCGCTCATAGAAGCCATCATTGATCTGGTTTGACTTCTTCAGGCGCAGCAGTAGCGATTGTCGTTTTCTTTCATTAGATGCTGTCTTATCACGTTCCGGCAATTTGCCTAGTTCAAAGATTAAAATGTCAGATATTCATAGTCTTCCATTTATCGTTCACAGATGTTAAAAAGAATCAACAGGAAGCATATTAAAATTATTTTCTCCTCGAAAGTTGTGAAAATTCCGTCCTTCTTTAAACAAAGTTGTTCCACATTAGTCTGCGATTTACCAGCGGCGTTTTTCGTGTGCTTAAAGGCTTATCGCATTTGAGATTGGCGATGAATTCGTCTTGTTCCTTTCTTCAAAGACTTACCGCACTCGCAGCTTACTGAGATTTGGCCATCTCTGTAAGAGTTTTATGCTGTTTACGAATACGTAAAAATAGCGAATTCTAAAATTTGATCACAGGGACACTTTGACTAGAGATTCCCGCCTTTCGATCAGGGAATTGCAAAAGTACGGCGTATTACCTGAAGATAAATACATCATGTGTTCTACGTTTTGCGCATGATTTTTAAGAGGACTGCCATGTTTAGCTCAATCAGCGTGTAGGAATATATGTGTGTGTGTGTGCGTGTGTGTATTTTTCTGCTCCAGAACCACTGAACTCTAAAAAGACTGGAACGATACCTGCAAACTGTATTTTGAAGCCATCATGTAGGCTGACATGTGGGTCAATTTGCAGGTCATTCCAGTCCCCTACGCAATAAAACACGCAACCTATTGTGAAAAACGTCACCCAAATTTCGGGGTTTTTGACAGTTTTCTTTTTTTGTCCCTAGTAAAGTGGAAGAAAACGTAGTTAGGACTGCATATTTGTTAGAATTAACTGTCCATGAAAAATAAAAGTTCAGTACAATTTTTTCCCAAGCGTGTTTTTGACCCACATGGCTAACCCCATGTCGGTTTCACTCAGTTGTAAGGCCAGACATAACGAGGTATCGTTCCTGTCTTTTTAGTGTTCACTGTGCAGAACCTGTTTAGTCATTGCGGCCATCTTGGTGGGTCTGCAACAAAACAATGTCATCAGTTACTGTTGCCGGCAGAGACGAATTGGCCGTTGCATGTCTGTCATCTTTATCCCGAGTAAATTGATCGTAACGTCGCGGGTTTCTCCACTTTCTTCCCACAGGAGATGTTGAAAGAGTGAGCGAGGGCTGTTAACAAAACTTATTACAGGAACTGTAAATATAGTTTAAATTGTGTACATATGGCCTGATGAAAAATTGATCTTATCAGCCAACGAAATGCTTCTAAAGGAAAGAAAGCTGAAACACTTATTACCCTTAGATTATACGGCGAAAATTGTACAAAATGTGCAGATTGTTTAAACTAATTTTCCACCTCTACGTAGACACACTATTTCGAAAACAACTGTTAACAGTGCTGGCTCCGGTGAAACGAGACGCTAATAAGTAAAGCCACTAAAGAATTTTTTGATGTTCTCGTAGCTCGCTGAAGATCTGAACGACGCCACGGATGCAACTTAATTTCACTCGGATCTAAAAATACTTCACTTCTCATCCCGAAAAGATGGTCATTGCCATGCTCTTTGAAAAACATTCTTAAGTTTTCAAAAGAACGCGAATCTATTCAGTCCCTTAACGTTCCGTTACTAAGAGCAATGTTTCCAATAAATTCTTCTCACATTTTATTCTGGGCAAGGTGGCATGATAAATACGTTATATAAGTAACAAGAAATCGAATTGCTTCGCAGTATTTCGGTCGCAGAAAGCTATGCGCGACGCAGAACTACGTCCCATTTCTCGCAACGACTCTTCATACGCTGCAGACAATTTTTAAGCGTTGTACGGTCCAGCCCTTCGCGATCCTTTATCACCTTACACACAATTGAAATCCAGTGCTATCGGCCTTCATAATAACAAGTTACGTGAAACTAAGTAAAATCTTTCCCACTACCTCAAGGAACCTCAGGAAAGCCTACATTTAATTCAGCGAGTTATTTTCAAGGCTCAATAATTGATCTCTCTCTTAACGTCGGGAGCTTCGTGAAGCTTCATTGTTGTCCCGTGGTGTAATAACAATTCCGGTACCATTCAAACTTGTATCGGTATCTATCATCAGTTTAATTTTCAAAATGTAGAGATGCATACCCGTATTTGCTCTAATATACGCCTAGCCTCAATTACACACCGCCCTCTAAAAGACGCCGCATCAATTTATATAGAAATGACAATAAACGCCTCCCTCTAATACACGCCCCCTCTAGTGAACGCCCCCCTCCAAAAGCGGCGTTTTATTAGAATAATTGCAGGAAAATAAGACAATATAAAACGTTACATATAAAAAAAATTTTTAAAAATCTTGTAGATACATGTGTAAAAAAATATTCATTTGGTAGATTCACAATTAACTTTTGTATTAAAATATGGAGTCTTTCTGATGTCCTCACTCTTTTGCTCGTATTTGAAGTCGAAGTGTAGCAGTTTTTCTTTCCTCATCTTTAATTCTTCGTGCAGAGTTATTGCTATAGATTTCTTTGTTGTAAGAACGATAAATAGGGCTGGAACTACCAGTCCAACTTCCCGTTTGCGTTTCCCGGTGACTTTTAGTTCCAAACAGTTGCCCTTATCTGCTTCAAGAAATTAGTGTATTAGACTGGAGAATCTTTTCGCCTTCTCGATGAAGATAAAGACGAAGATGATTTGGATGTTGAATTTTAAGTTTAGAGTTTCTAAGTTTCTTTGTTTACGATCCCCAAGTATTGCCTTCTTTGATGAATATTAAATATTTTGAACCAATTTATGTGACTTTCAAGATTTGCCTCTAGAATGAGCCTGCTACCATTGTAGTAATTTGATTCTTCATAAAAGCAAGAATCATTTCAAATTTGCCCTGTTTTTAGATGTGAAGCCTTGCATGCGAACTTTGTAGTGGAACACTTAAATTGTCATACTTTTGCCCCAGAGCTTGTTAAGAGTTTGATTGCAAAATAGACGCCTCCCTCATTTACACGCCTTCCTCCAATACACGCCGCACCAAATTTCTTCAAAAGTTAATACACGCCCCGGCGTATATTACAGCAGCTGGTATCTCACTGAATGAGGTTGAGGATGCAGTGAATTCAGATTTAGAAAGACTTCGGAAATGGCTTATATCAAACAAACTCAGCCTGAATGTTGCAAAAACTAAATTTATGTTAATTGGGACTAAACCAATATTAAATAAAATTTCTGATAAACAACCTATAATCAATATCGAGGATAAACAAATTGAACAAGTCTCTGAAAGCAAAATTCTAGGCGTAATTCTTGACCAGCATTTGTCTTGGAAAAGCAATACTGACAGCATATGCAAGAAAGTATCATCTGGAATATATGCCCTTAAACGTTTGCGAGATTTTGTTGATCAAAACACAATTCGGTCAGTATATAATGCCATTATTCAACCCCACTTTAACTACTGCTCTGAAGTTTGGAATGTATTTGGAGAGACACAATTCACACGCCTTCAGAGACTTCACAACAGAGCTGCTCGAATTATAGCAAATGTACCTAATGAGGTAAACCAAGAAACTGTTCTGAGCATGCTGGGGTGGGAACCTCTAAAAGAACAACGAATTAAAACTAAAGTCAAAACAATGTTTAAAATATTAAATAACTTGGGACCACACTGCCTCAGTGAACTCTTTACATTCAAAAATGAATTGATAAAATACAATCTTCGAAACAACTCAGGCACACTTTGTTTGCCTAAACCTTGTACAAACAATATGAAAAAGAGCTTTATGTTTAATGGGGGTTCGATATGGAATTCATTACCAGAAGAGCTTAGAGCGACAAAATCATTTACTTGTTTTAAAAGAAAACTTGCTGCTCATACTATTCTCTAGCCTAAATTCAGAGGATACAACTGTAAATAGAACAATCATAAACTTATAATTATATTACTTTCAATCTTTGAACTCTTTCTCTCATGAACTTTTTCTAGTGTAATAGTAATCCCTAATGATTTTATCTTCTGTATTATAATAATTTCTAAAACTTTTGTAACAATTCACTATACTTTTATAGTAGCTTATAATGTTCATGTGCACGCCCATCGTGGAAATCAGTTTCATACTGACGATGTTAGCGTGGGTAAATAAAGTTCTTCTATCTATCTTCTATCTATCTATCTATATTAGAGGAAATACGGTAGTAGTTGTTTACGTCCAACATCGAAGGAAATTTTCATGAACGCACAACAAACCTCCTTCGATGCTTTTCTAAGAGCCACTGACTCACGCGTCCCCTTTCTTTTGTACCCTAACCCTAACTTTCACCAAATTTCACCTATGTATCAATTGCTCAGTAGCTGTTAATTCTAGCTGAAGAACACAATATCCGAACTAGCTTTGTAGTTCCACTGCGCTTATTGCTGTTTAAAGCTAAGTGACTGCAGGTTCAAAGCCAGAGCTTTCACAAAAATCAACAAAACTGGCAGAAAGAATCATACAATTTAGTCCAAATCGAAGTTCCCTGTTACAGTCGAACCCCGCTATTTCGAACTCGGTTAATTCGAAGTCCCCGCTATTTCGAGCTAAGATCGAATTCCCTTGGATTTACCCTTATGTTTCCAGTCATTTACTATCAGCTATTTCGAACTCGGTTATTTCGAATTCCCGCTATTTCGAACTGATCGTTCTTTCCCTACACCTTAAATCAACCCCGTTATTTCGAACTTGTCAAAAACAGAGTACGTACATAAGAGCACAGCTGGAAACGTATTGCATTTTATTTGAGCTCGTGTTGTGTAATTGGCGACTTACAATGCTTGACTCACGTGCAGTGTCCCGCTAAGAAATTCCAGCTGTGTTATTCAATTACAAAACAAAACGCACTGTTAGTGAACTGTTCTTCCGGCTGAAATACTCACGTATGAACTCTGCTGTCTCTATTCTGATCATTCGACATTGTAAAGTAATGTTCTGAATTTATTTTGAATTTAATCAGTGTCTTTCTTCATACTGTACTGTATTTTATCAAAAAATTATTCATTGTTACGAATTTTACGCTTCCAAGGTTATTTCGAAACCCCGCTATTTCGAACTTTTTTCCATTTCCCTTGGGACTTTGAAATAGCGGGGTTCGACTGTACGAGTGTACCACTAATTTGAGTTGAATTACTAACGAGGAGCTTGCGTGCAGCTGGCTGATTACATTTCAAAGAGGTCTTAGCTAAACAAACTTTAGAAAACCATTAAAAAAAAGCAATGATTCAGCATGACTGTATCTACTTACCCAATATCAATGCTCAAATACAAAGCCTAAAGACCTGAACCTTGTGTTGAAAAATATTTTTATGCTGTATGTTGTGATAGAGAAATACCAAAATATATATATATAATCAGTAAACGTGGGAGGACAGAAATATTTGCCTTGTAATGAGAACACCTACTCCCGACACCGGCATCACGGATATACGTCAGAAAGGTGTGGTAGATTATGGACCACAAAGAGGGAAAAACGTGTTCAATTTCTGTATTAAATATAACCTTAGTCATGTTCCTGTTTGTCAATATAAATATAGGCTGAAGTAAGTGTAAAGGACAAGGGCGACAATCGCTTCCTAAAAGTGGGGGGGACGGAGCCGGCCAAAAACAGTTCCTAAGCCACAGTTGGACTATCATGTCATGAAAGTTGTGATGTTTGTTTGAGTTTTGGACATGTGGAGCTATTATCTTATTTTTGTGACCACTGAACGATAACCAATCCTCTTATTATTATTCAGATCATATGGGGATCTCACCCTTGACAGGTAACAGAAGAGTTAATCCCTCTCCCACTAGTATCCTTTCCCACCACATTGAAACTGGCCATCCCATTTCTTTTTCCGACTTCAAAATATTATCCTCGTCGCCTTCTGCTTCTGAACTACTCCTTAAAGAAAGTCTTCTAATTAATAAATTAAAACCCATTCTTAACGGGAATGTTGGTTCTATACCTTTTTCCTTTTTCTGATATCACCTTACTGCTGTCTCCCGCCAATTTCCGTTACTGTTGTAAATATATCATCTTAATTGTCATTCGATACTGTTTGTTTAATATAAATATATCTCGTTGTTATCCCTGATCTCCACACTAAAGATGTTGCTTGTAGCGACGAAACGTTAGTCAATAAATATGTTTTAAACTCTTCTATCCTTCTTTGTTTAAGAAATTGTTAATGTTTACATATGGCGATACTTCGCACAATCTGCTGGGCATTGTTATTTATATTAAAGTTGTGTAGCTGTGATTGTCTAACGATTGGGAGTGAAACTGTTAATGATGGAACTCGCTTTTAGCCTTGGGCTATAGTGAGCGTGACATGGCTACGCTAATGGTGTTGAAAAATATCTTCATGTTGTATGTTGTGATAAAGAAATACGTCAAAGGTAGAGAATTACGCAAAGGAAATACGTCAAGATAGAGAATTATGTAAAGGAAATACGTCAAACATAGAGACTTACGTAAAAGAAATACGTCAAAGATAGAGAATTACGTAAAAGAAATACGTCAAACATAGAGACTTACGTAAAGGAAATACGTTAAAGGAAGGGAGTGTCTTCCCGTGTTTATTATAAATATAGGCTGAAGTAAGCGTAAAGGGGTCGCAAAAAGAAGGGAAACTCGAATGTTGTAACGACGTGCGCAAACTTATGTAAATACTTGTACTTTGTTGATAAATATATACTCAAAAAATACAGTCCCAAGTTGAAGTTTCTTGGATCGTGAACCAGCAACCAGCGTGACTTGAAACGCATTAAGTTACGCGAAAAATGGTATGCCATGTAGAGTATGACTGAATGAGTATGAGTTTTTAGTTTCAGAGTAAATCGTGGAGTAAACATTTGTGTTGTGAAGGTGTATTAGTAATTACCACGTGTGCGATGTACTGTTTCATAAACGAGTAGGTGTGCTTTATCGGGATGTAAAACACAGGCGATAGCGGAGTGTTTTATATCTGATAAAACACGTACTGTGAGTTTTTTGAACGGCTTAAGAAACAAACCTATTAATACGCTAATTTGCGAAGAAAGTTTGAAAATTAACGTTTTCTAAGCCGAGAAAACTGGAGGAGAAAAGTAAGCGTGTTTTTATCACATATAAAGACACGACACGGTCGTGATTTTTTTTGTATTTTCCTCATGAATTCACTAAATATGTTTTAAACTCTTCTAGCCTTCTGTGTTTAAGCAATTGTTAATGTTTACATATGGCGATACTTCGCACAATCTGCTGGGCATTGTTATTTATATTAAAATTCCAGGTATGATGTAATTAGTATTCTGTCTAGAGTTGAGCTCGAAATATGATATGAAACTGTAAAATAACGTAACTGGGATATGGATCGTTACTTTCTAACTTTACTATCTTAATTTTGCAAAGAGCTATATTCCTTTAGCATAAAAAAATCTTTTTCAAACATCCTTGTTGACTATGTCGCATTCCAAACAACGCCTTCACCTGGCAGAGCAAAGGACTTGGTCAGAGTGTATCTGATTGGTCAACTTCTACTGTCAATCAACGTCAACTAAAATCACCAACTGAAAGTATAAAAAGGAGATACTCTTTTCCCAAAAACAGAGAGCAGAATAGAGGAGCCAACAAAGAGCAGACAAGAGAGCAGATAAAGCAAAGCCGAAAAGCAAGTAGAAGGGAACTTAGACTCATAAGAACTATTTGCTAGAGCGAACAGTTATTGAACATTTATAAACCAATAGTTATTGTACATTGTTTTGTGATCCAATAAAGATTCCGTACCTCGCCAAAGCGTGTCTACCGAGCTAATAACAACAACCCTTTATTCAACACTATGCTTGCAGAAACCGATGCTTGCAAAAACCGCCCAAGTTCACGCACTCTGTCTACGTACAAATTAACGCTAAAACTGGTCCCACAAGACCGAAAATGAAGATATGCACCAAGAAACATAGACAGATGTATTTTGCGCCAAGAGCTTTCAAATGAGTCTTTTGTTTTTTTCCCAAGAATTTTTTCTCAAAATTTTACAGTTTGCTCATAAAATTTTTGGCAAAAGAGTACAATGCTCCAACCCAAAACGTAAATCCTGACGGCGGTAAGTATTGCTTCTTTTTCCTCTTTTGCAGGAATTAATTTTGAATCCGTTTTGCCGATGTTGGTTTTGAAACTTAACGTCTACATTGTGAAAACCAAAATTACACGAGAAGACGTTGAGAAGAGGAAGCGCGAGTTATAAATTCATCGATACAATGACATTTCCCAAAATTTTGACCATCATACAGCCCGAAATAATTACGTATCAAGAGTTCAATCATGCAAGTTGAATTACGCCCTGAGTAATTTGATGTCCGAAAGTAAGACTAAGTGTTGTTAATGGAGGTGGCGCAACTGGCTTTTCAACGCCCGCATGCAGCAACTGTGATCTTCGAAGTCCACAGAAGCGTGCCGTTTGGTTGATGTTCGTCCAACCAACCACCACCAAAAGCCTTCCTCAAGCTTAAACCAACCAAGAAGACAACAAGACAAACATCCAAAGACATTCCTCTTTTAAAACCACTTTTTATTCAAACATGGTAACATTAAGCTGATCAATTCTATTTCAGAATCATCCTCAGTGTATTATGAAATGATAACTTCACAATTAATCTACACTACTGAAGTCAACTGAAAAATGTTGACTCGAGCGGGATTTGAACTCGCACCTTCGGGATACCGATCCGCCGCTCTACCTGTTGAGCTATCGAGTCCACAGGGATTGAACGCGAGTTTTTATCCAATTTAAGTGCACGAAATATTCTCGCGACAACTTAACGCTATCCATGAGGATGGATGTGTAGTGTTTCAATTCTATTTCAGAATCATCCTCAGGGTATTATGAAATGATAACTTCACAATTAACCAATTGTGAATTGTTAAGCTGATCAAAAGCAGAATTATACAGCTCAGACAACAATTTTACTGACGCCGTGCAAAGTGGACTGGTATTTTTAACCGAACTTAAATACCTGGCTTAACTGCTCGGACAAACTGGATCCCGATCTGAAAACTTGATAGACTCACTGGAACTATTCAAAATATCAAAACAACGAAGGAACCTTGAATATTTCGTTTATGTTTCACTTTCAATTTCAGTTTGTAGTCGGGCCAAAGTTTTGTAACATTAAGCTGATCAAAAGCGGAATTATACAGCTGTTGAGTCATATAATATAATAATTAATGAATCTGTACATGTGTTAAAGATATTCTTATGGTGTGAAAAAGTGCAGTAATTCTCTAATACATTGGTGTATCACTTGTAACCTATTTTTCTTCAGTACTATTAGGCACTACTGACAATCAGTGCATGATCTAATGGTCATATGTTTGGTGTTGGTCACTCTGACTAGCATTATTTTATCCCATTAATTACATCCTCAAGTATCTGTTCAAAAGATGGTTAACACTAGTCTAGGATTTAAAACAATCTGTTGTCTTATTTCTACATGCTTCAATTGGTTTTCTGAGTTCAAATTCTTAAGATAACTTGATACTGAAATCAACAAAGTCTGCTCAGGAGGGAAGCCAAACTTTTTCATGTCCAAAGGTCTATCGTTAGATGGGAAAATCATTGGATGCTAGCTGCAGTAAAATATTATAAGAGAAATCTGGACAGAAAAGGGTTAAAGAAAATTCTACTTTCAAAATCAGTATGCTCATAAGTTTGTTCAAAAATGTTCCAACAACTCCAGCTATCCCCACCTGTCGGCGCACCTAACCACTTCACAAGTTGCTATGAGCACTTGTACACACTTTCCAAGTTCGACTTCCACTTAGAATAAAGTCTAGTTGGTGGTTCGTAATTTTCTTGAACTTCTTTACTTATTTATCGACACAAATTTAAAGTCTATCTTCTCAAAGTGCGCGTGCTACCGAATCACGACGTCGATGCCAGGGGTCACAGTGATGAAATTTAGCCGGATCTTTATTCATATTCCAAACTAAAAAAAACAGACTTTTTTGAAGATACCCTTTGGCTCACTGCGCAATAGTGTTTGGTTGGAAATTCATTTTGAATATTATTATATTTCAAATACGATTTACAGTTGTTTTCCGTAGAATACGTGTTTCACGGAATCTTTTCAATATATTCACATTTTAAACCACTTTAGTATTACACAAATTAAACTACTGTGCTATTCAAATACAACTTATTGAAACTAAACTACTGCGTTATTCAAAAACCAACTAATCTAAAGTAAACTAGTGTATTATCCACATACAACTAATCTAAAATAAACGTCTTTATTATTTACATACAACTAGTCTAACATAAACTACTACATTATTCAAATACGTCTAATCTAAAATAAACTTCTCTATTATTCAAATACAACTAATCGAAATTAAGTTACTGTAATATTCAAAAAACAATTAACGTAAAACAAACTGCTGCATTTTTCACATACAACTAATCTAAAATAAACTTCTTTATTATCAAAATACGGTTAATCGAAATTAAACTACTGTATTCTTCAAATACAACTAAAGAAAGTCAATGTATTCAAATACAAATAATCTGAAATAAAGTACTTTATTATTCAAATATAACTAATCGAACGTTAACTAGTGTATCACTCGAATACGTTTAATCGAAATTAAGCTACTACATTACTCCAATAGAACTGAAGTAAATCACTACTCTAAAAATACAACTAATTGAAATCAAACAACTGTGTCATCCAAATACAGTTCATCGAAATTAAACTACTGCATTATTCGAAAGCAACTGAAGTAAATCACTTCATTCTTCAAATACAACTAATCGAAATCAAACAACTGTGTTATTCAAATACAACTAGGCCTTAATCCGCAGCATTTTGTTGAACACCTGACGAAAAGATCTCTGCTGATAAGCGTAAAGATAGGGATTAATTGCACAACTAAGATAGCCAATGGTGAGCAAAAAGTACTGTGCTGACGAAGGGATATGGTTGCACGTATCGCATAAATTGAACACTATACTTTGAATGCTAAAGGGGTACCAGCAGACAAGTTGAACCAAGACAATGACAGCAAAATGTCGAGCAACTTTCGTTTGGTAATGAATTTGTGTTGGTCGCGAAGGCAAGTGGTTATCATTTCCAGTTGTATTAGACACTACGGAGTCTTCAGTAAGATGGCCACGCTTTGCTATGATGACGTACATCCTGACGTAAAGAGCTGTCATGACAATGGACGGGAAAATGAAAGCGGCGATGGTGAATGCCGCTGAATAGAATGGAGAGATATCAAAGTTGCAGAAGAATAAATCCGGACAGTCCTTTGGCAAGTTGCGCTCCAATGTCCCACTTACAGGTGTACCAACGAGACTTGGTAGGAACGCCATAAACAAGGAAAAGGTCCAGATCCCAACGATGAGGCAAACAGCTTTAGCAGTACTCAAAGTTACACCAGCTCTATAACCAAGTGGGTCAGATATTGCTTTGTATCTATCAACGCTAACCACACACAGAGTCAGTATGGACGTTGGTACGGATATGGTGTAGAGCGTGGTCCAAAGTTTGCACATTGTGACGCCATATTTCCAGTGAGCCAAACCATGGAGCCTCGAGTCCACGTCGAAACTTATCACCAGTCCAGCGGTGACGATATCCGACACGGCCAAATTGATGATGAAGTAATTGGTGACCACTCGTAGACGTGAGTTCACGACGAAAGCGTAACAGACCAGTAAGTTGCCAGCCAGGGATACGATGATAATCAGTATCATGATGACAGCGGTAAACTTGTCAAAGGCCGACGAAGGTTTGAATGCGAAATGACTGCGCTGGTCACACAAATCTTTACTGGAATTATTCATGACCGGTCAGTTGGTTTGTCTATCTAAACATACATAAGACGTGAGCAAAGTTGTTGTTTGGAAAATTCTTTTCTTCACTGCTTTTTCTTATCACTCAGTACCTCTGTCCCTGCCTCTCACCCACCTACTCACCAACTCATCCTCCCATTATTCCCCTCTTCCTCATGCCCTCCCTCACTTCCTCCTTTCCTTATAATGGTCAAGGATGCTAAGGCGACAAATATCGAGTTGTTTTCCCACCTCATAAGTTTGCCTTTAGAATAGCTGGCATACCGATAATACTAGACTTTGAACAAAATTCTAAAAAGCTTCCGAGTTAAAACCTTATTTAAATCAAGAGACGAAATAACTGGTGTCAGTATCATACAATCGTCTAAGCTGCCGTCGTTTGAAAGAGAATTTATATGAGGAACTGTTGTGCTATTTCTATACAACAATGAGACATGCATATAAAGAAATAATAGAATATGAATATATTAAAAGGGTCAAAATTAAAATGTCAGATATTCATAGTCTACCATTAATCGTTCACAAATGTTAAAAAGAATCAACAGGACGCATATTAAAATTATTTTCTCCTCGAAAGTTGCGAAAATTCCGTCCGTCTTCATTCAAAAGTTGTTCCAAATTAGTCCGCGATTTATCCGCGGCGTTTTTTCTATGCTCAAAGGTTTATCACGACATTAGAGATTGGCGATGAATTTGTCTCCTTTCTTCAGACTTGCCAAACTCGCAGCTTATTGAAATTTGGCAGTCTCGGTAACAGTTTTATACTGTTTACGAATACGTAAAAATAGCGAATGTCAAAATTTGATCACAGGGGCACTTCGACTAGAAATTCCCCCCTTTCGATTGGGGAATTGCAAAAGTACGGCGTACTAGGTGAAGATAAATACATCATGTGTTCTGCGTTTTGCGCATGATTCTTAAGAGCACTGCCATGTTTAGCTCAACCAGTGTGTAGGAATATGTGTGTGCGCGCGTGTGTGTATTTTTGTGCTGTAGAACCCGTTACGTCATTGCGGCCAACTTGGTGGGTCTGCAACAAAACAATGTCATCAGCTGCTGTTGCTGGCAAAGACGAATTGACCGTTGCATGTCTGTCATCTTTGTCCCGAGTAAATTGATCGTAACGTAGCGGATTTCTCCACTTTCTTCCCACAGACGATGTTGAAAGGGTGGACGAGGACTGTTAACAAAACTAATCATAGAAACTGTAAATATAGTCTAAATTGTGTACATATGTTCTGATGGAAAAATTGATCTTATCAGCCAACGAAATGCTTCTAACGGAAAGCAAGCTGAAATACTTATTACCCTTAGATTATACGGCGAAAATTGCACAAAATATGCAGATTGTTTAACCATTTTTCCACCTCTACGTTGTATTGTTGCGCAAACCCGCCTTCAGGCAGGACCTAACATCTTCCTAATAGAATGAGCTTTCATAAAACAAGAATAGGAAAATATGGCAAAAACGTCATTGTAAATAACTCTTGGGGCAGTGGTTGTTATGAACATGAAACGTTAGTAGTTCGAACAATGTACAGTTTTGACCAAGCATGTTGTTGTGAAATAAAGGAGCAGTATAGTTTAATCGGCAACTTTTTGGCCATGGGTTGCTCCAAAATATTTACTTTCAAATCTCAGCACTCATTCAGTAGAAATTACATGAAGGTTAGCACATTTAATGACTTTATTCACCCGAGGTGAATTATAAAACTCGCTCGTTCCTCACCAAATTTTGTGAGCAAAAGTCGTAAGAGCGCCTTTACCTTGAAGCAATCTAAATTACTCAGTTCCGCAGTTCGTCTAATCACATCTGGCCTTGCAAGTTTCGAAGGTTTTATGTTCTATTCTGGTCGCGAAAAACATCTGAACAACCTAATTTGCATGGTGTTTACAACAGCAATGTAATATAAAAACGCACGAAATTACATTTCGCGATACACAACATCCCAAAATAGACACACTATTTCGAAAACAACTGTTGACAGTGCTGGCTCCGGTGAAACGAGACGCTAATAAGTAAAGCCACTAAAGAATCTTTTGATGTTCTCGTAGCTCGCTGAAGATTTGAATGACGCCACGGATGCAACTTAATTTCACTCGGATCTAAAAATACTTCACTTCTCATCCCGAAAAGATGGTCATTGCCATGCTCTTTGAAAAACATTCTTAAGTTTTCAAAAAAACGCGAATCTATTCAGTCCCTGAATGTTCCGTTACTAAGAGCAATGTTTCCAATAAATTCTTCTCGCATTTTATTCTGGGCAAAGGGGCATGATGAATACATTATATAAGTAACAAGAAATCGAATTGCTTCGCAGTATTTCGGTCGCAGAAAGCCATGCGCGACGCCAAACTACGCCCCATTTCTCGCAACGACTCTTCATAAGCTGCAGACAATTTTTAAGTGTTGTACAGTCCAGCCCTTCGCGATCCTCTATTACCTTACACACAATTGAAATCCAGTGCTATCGGCCTTCATAATAACAAGTTGCGTGAAACTAAGTAAAATCTTTCCCACTACCTCAAGGAACCTCAGGAAAACTTACATTTAATTCAGCGAGTTATTTTCAAGGCTCAATAATTGATCTTTCTCAACGTCAGGAGCTTCGTGAAACTTCATTGTTGTCCCGTGGTGTAATAACAATTCTGGTATCACTCAAACTTGTATCGGTATCTATCATCAGTTTAATTTTCAAAATGTAGCGATGTATAGCAGTTGTTTACGTCCAACATCGAAGGAAATTTTCATGAACGCACAACAAACCTCCTTCGATGCTTTTCTAAGAGCCACTGACTCACGCGTCCCCTTTCTTTTGTACCCTAACCCTAACTTTCACCAAATTTCACCTACGTATCAATTGCTCAGTAGCAGTTAATTCTAGTTGAAGAACACAATATCCGAACTAGCTCTGTAGTTCCTCCACGCTTATTAGTGTTTAAAGCTAAGTGACTGTGCAGGTTCAAAGCCAGAGCTTTCACAAAAACCAACAAAACTGGCAGAGAGAATCATACAATTTAGTCCACCGCGAAGTTCCCTGTTACGAGTGTACCACTAATTTGAGTTGAATTACTAACGCGGAGCTTGCGTGCAGCTGGCTGATTACATTTCAAAGAGGTCTTAGCTAAACAAACTTTAGAAAACCATTAAAAAAAAGCAATGATTCAGCATGACTGTATCTACTTACCCAATATCAATGCTCAAATACAAAGCCTAAAGACCTGAACCTTGACACCCAACAGTAAAAATCCGTTCCTTTGCTTCGAGTAGAATGGTTCCCTGGCGCGCTCACAATAAAAAAGCTGATAATTGAATGCGCGGTTCGCTTTTAAGGGATTTTCTGTTTTACATAAAACTCTTGAAATCATCACATTTGAAAAGATAAAGTGGATCTATCATCTGTTTTGTTTGTAAGCACTTTAAAAATTGGCGCATTCACGTCACTCGCATCTGTTGTTGACGGAAGTATAGAAGAGGAAAGGTTGTGTGATTACGCTACTAAGTCAGCTACAATTAACAAAATTAATTGCTGCTGGTTGTATGTACAAAAATCTGTTCTTGCAAAAACTGCCCAAGTACTCTGTCTTCAAATTAACGCTAAAATTGGTCACACAAGACCGAAAATGAAGATATGCACCAAGAAACAAAAACAGATGTATTTTGTGCCAAGAGCTTTCAAATGAGTCTTGTTTTTCCCCCAAGAATTTTGTCACAAAATTTAACGGTTTGCTCATAAAATTTTCGGCAAAAGAGCACAATGCTCCAAACCAAAACGTAAATCCTGACGGCGGGAAATATTGCTTCCTTTTCCTCTTTTGCAGGAATTAATTTTGAATCCGTTTTGCCGAGGTTGGCTTTGAAACTTTACGTCTAAATTGTGAAAACCAAAATTACACGAGAATGCGTTGAGAAAAGCAAGCGCGAGTTATAAATTCATCGATACAATGACACTTCCCAAAATTTTGACCATCATACAGCCCGAAATAATAAAGGCATCGAGAGTTCAATCATGCAAGTTGAATTACGCCCTGAGTAATTTGATGTCCGAAAGTAAGACTAAGTGTTGTTAATGGAGGTGGCGCGACTGGCTTTTCAATACCCGCATGCAGCAACTGTGATCTTCGAAGTCCACAGAAGCGTGTCTTTTGGTTGACGTTCGTCCAACCAACCACCACCAAAAGCCTTCCTCAAGCTTAAACCAACCAAGACGACAACAAGACAAATACCCAAAGACATTCCTCGTTTAAAACCACCTTTTATCCACACATCGTAACCCGATCAAAAGCGGAATTATGCAGCTCAGACCACAATTTTATTGACGTCGTGCAAAGTGGACTGGTATTTTTAATCGAGCTTAAATACCTCGCGCAACTGCTCGGAAAAACTGGATCCCGATCTGAAAATTTGATAGACTTACTGGAACTATTCAAAATGTCAAAACAACGAAGGGACCTTGAATATTTCGTTTATGTTTCACTTTCAATTCCAGTTTGTGGTCGGGCCAAAGTGTCTCGTAAAATCTGACATTCTCTCAACCACGTCAAGGGGAAGACATTCTTCCATGGAACCAGCTCCTTAAGATGTAACACACGATCTTTAGCGACGATTTTTTTTAATCAAATGTCCTGAACGATCGCGCACAAAGGGGTCGTTCCATGGATCCACTTTTTTAGTGCAATGCCAGAGGCGCGAAATTTTGATGTCAAAAATCGTGTCTTGTCACCCCACCTTTCCAATAGAGAAAAATTCAACATCTTGTCCGCACAACTTGACCTCATTTCATAGCTCTCCACCCAGTTCCCTTCTCTGATTTAGGGTAGGTTTATGCAGTCCAGTGTGACGGTTTCCAATGACCCCTCGCCTCGGCAGTCCAAACGTCTACCAAAATACAGATGTCAAAAGGCCGACCTAATGGTGTTCAAACAATCCAATTTTCAAACTGGGCAAAAATCGGATTGCTCAAATATCATCCTCTTAAATGGGTTTAAGTGAAGAAGGTTAATTTCCATCTCTATTTACCCCATAAGGCAAGAACACGTAAGCAATAAATGGCCATACTTCAAAGACAACACACAGTATGTAATCTTTTTATCTTGAGAACGGTTTTTCTGTCAAAGCAATGGAAGCAGCCTCTTAATTTTTTACAGGTCGAACGATTTAAAAATAACCCACGCTTTAGGAAGTTTGACAGCGGAACACTCCGTTTGCTCACTTAAAATATTTGAAATATACATAATGTAGCATTGACTCTTCCCTTAACGCCTGCAAGGCTCCTCTGATTTGGAAATGGGCTGCGCTAAAAAGTCAGTGAGTCGGTCAAACAGGAAAATCCATGCAAGTCACTAGCGGATTTATTACGACAAGCAAGCAAAGCAAAGCAAACTGCGACCAAGTCCCGGAAGTGAGTACAAGAGTCTGGTGACTAAGGCCACGTCGATCTGGATAGATGCGTTTGTACCCTTCTAAACGTAAGATATTACAGAAATTACTTCAGAATATAGACGAGGTAGATTTCCCAAATCTTCCTCTTGCAGTTAAGAGCCCTCAGATCTATTTTCATGGCCACTGGATTCTATCCTAACATTACATCTAACATTACACCCAACATATTTTTCCAAAACGGACTTTGTGGCGTTTACACTCAATGTCAGTTAAGTTTGCGCATTATTGACGGAGGGAAATTTCGAGTCCCAGGATACACTTTAAGACCCGACCGGAACCTGTTGCAAAAACTACAACTTTGAGCCTTCACTAGATTCGCGAGGTAGCGAGGTCGATTCCCAGCCGGAATGCCCAAAGTTGCCTTTTTCGCAACAGGTCCCGGTCGCGTCTTAAAAATGTATCCTGACATTCGTTATTTTCCAGAATACCTTGTATGTACAAAACTACATTTTAAAATTTAAGTTGTTGAATGCCGTAGCCCCAAATGTTGAACATTAGAGTATTCAACTGCCCGAGTAAAAGACTCAATTTTCAAGTCAAATGAGGTCAAAACAGACTACAGAGAAAATTACTCGATCACGCTGTAGTGCTCTACCCAGCTCTAATCAAGTCGCCGAAGTTCCGTCGAATTTAATTCGTCGAAAAATTAGTTGATTCCAGTGGGATTTATGGGAGCACTTTCAAGTTACCAGACCACTGCTGGCTAGTCGAGACAAAAATTGATCTTCTGTACATAAGGCAATACCATTACTGGAGTATATGAGTTTACTTTTATTGCTTATATCAGTGATTGATCCTAAATTATATGTATATGTGGAGCTCTAGCTCCCGAATCAGACTTCTTAATGCACGCCCACCCAAAGACGGCATTATTTGACCGAACAATTCCTTCAATAAGTTGCTATTAACGAAATGCTCGAATAACAAGTTCAAATTTGGAGCTCAAATTGGTGAAATAATTAACGAATTTTCCTTTTGTTTGTGAATTCGCAGGAGTGCCTGCCGGCTTCAAACGCTATATTTTAGAAACGTAATTGGTCATCGAATACCACCGAGACAGGCCGGCATTAGCGATTTAGCATTGGCTAAACTGACGTCTTTCCTACGCACGGGAAACTGAAGCCGACATTCAGAACGCGTCGCTAGCACAATAAATAATGTTGATCGAAGAAATGAATGAGCAATTGCACTTGTGTTTGGCGAAACATTAATAAATTTAATCATACAAAGTACTTTTGGCGTTATGAATATTTCCCAGCACGCGCGCAGTCATTCATTCTTTACCTTTTTTATATGAATTAAATTGGTGTACTTATGGACCAAAGGTCGACCAAAAGACTATCCCAAACTAACTTGGCATATAATCGCAACAAACCGAGTTGGGTTTTTTGTTTTTGTAAAAATAGTGTTGGAGTTCGATGGTGTACGTCAACAATACCATACTTCAAGTGTGAACATAAGAACGAGACTTTCCGTTGGATCCTACGAAGACAAAACAACGGTGATAACTACGATTGTACCGGGCACTTGTCACGAACCAAATCCACTGTAAATGTCAAATATCTCTTCACGGTCAAATGTACCATAAAATCATATGTATACAGCTTAGCATTGTAGTTATGTCTGCTGCGATCGTTGAAGCGCCCTTCATAATGAAGGTATACTATCTCAAAAGGAAGATTGTTGTTTAGTGGTCTTCACCCACAAAGGGCTCAGTTTTCCAGCTGTCGTAACAACAAGCATTTCTCACACTGCAATTCTGGCATCAAGGGGGAAATCAGATAAGACCGTTGACAAATTTCTGTATAAATAAACGTGCAAAATCAGCCATCTGATGCATGACCCCTTTTCCACAATTGATTAGTTCTAGTCAAGTAGGCTAAACCTATTGTATGACCACGACACCGCAGGCAAAGCGACAGGAAGACACGTTTTCACAAATTCTCCTTAAAACGCAGTATGCTGAAGCTGTAATGGATCACAATGCATCAAACACAGATGAACGATAATTCTTACAGAAAACCAAAAGTGAAAAAAACAAGATAATTACAATATTATATCATATCAATCAATGAATCAATTTTTCAGAAGTAGCTTTCCACTAGAAACTAAACTTTTTGTTTGTCATTGAATATTAATTCGCAGAGAGGATATTATATAAATGCAATACAATTAAAAAAGGAAATAAGTAGGTGGAAATGAAATTCACCCATGATCTGTGAATTAATACACTGAATAAACTATGCAATATGCTATACACTAGGCAATAAACTGGAATATAGTACGTTGACATTGAAAAGACAAGGCCGTAATGAGATGAAAACGTTTTTTAACAAGCATTAATGGACACATTCGACATCAGCGCTCCTGTGTTCCAAACTAAAGCATAAAAAAGGAAGAATTCTTGTACGCTGTGCGGCTTACTGCAACTGAATGTGTTTATGTCATTTTAATGCCGCAGTTCAAAGAACAGTTAACTTTAAGTGCGCAAACCTCAGTCGTTATAACTCATCGATGACTTCGAATTGTTGTCGTAACTTGTCACAGAACAACAAACGCAGAGCCGAAAAGCTGCGGATTACCGACAACCGTTCATGAAGAAACCCCTTGGTTACATATTCCCCAGTTGCAGCGAGGGAAAGAGTTCTTGGCACGGCCAAAGTTTCGATATTAAAAAAAATCAGCTGTGCGTGTAGATTAACCACAACATTATGCAATAACAGGCATTTTCGGCAATTGATAGAACTGCGACCAATCACAGATTCCTTATCAGGGCAACTTATTTGGTTAGAAACTGAACGTAATACCAACATAACTAAGACCATGAAAAAAAAAGCGTAAGACTTGCTTGAGGTGAGGAATTTTTGAGTGAAGAACAACAGTCGGAAGAACTGCGAACTTTGTTGGTACGGTTCGTAACACAGCTCCAAGCCGTATGATTAAAATTGTGTAAAACTGGGTCTATTTTGTTCACAGTTTTACATGGATACTAAAAAATTGAAACCGGCTCCAAAATCCAACAACAAATCGCCTAAAATGATGAAGAAATTGTCCAAATTTCAAAAGAAGAGTCTCTCACTAGGGTACACGAGGTAAACTTAGTCCGCCCTCATGAAAATAGCGAATGTCATTTCACATGTGAAAAACATATGGAACTGAAACATTTTGACACGTTGAAAGCGTGAACAATGAATATTCAGGGAACATTTGAGAGGGTTCAAGCCAAGACAGCATTGAGGAAGGATACACTGTTCAACCAATGCACTCCACTCTCAATACATATGGAAGTAAAAACACAGAATGGTGACACAAAATCTAACAATTTTTCTCTTCCAGCTTGCTCAAGAATACATAAAAGCGAACAATGTTACAGCTTATCACCCTTAAAGATGGGTCAACCTGGATTCAATTTGTTTAATTTCTTTAGTAATAAGAACTGGTACTCCTCACTTCAAGGAATGCGATGTGGTAAACCATGGACCAGCTCAAAGAAATTTCCACAACTGCATCGTTCTGGCTTTCCTTTGGTAAGAGTAAACCAGTTTATGAATGTAGCATCTTCTTCACCTAGGTGTTATCAACATAGGATCAACTAATTGTACAATCTTGCACCCAGGGTCTTATCTTGGCTAGCGTTTCTCTCCCACCCTCGTTGACCAGCTTGGTCACTTGCTGGTATATGTACATATGCAGGTAGGAAATTAAAGATAGTTTGTTGTTACTGGTAGTTTCACACCTGTGAGTTGTCTGAAGATTGTCCACGGGTGTGGAACTACTAATAACAAGGAACTTTCTTTAGTTTCCTACCTATATATATATATTGCTCTATCTAGTGAGATTCTGAGCACTGTCAGAATCATCCATACAACATTCATCTCTCTGTCTCTGTCTCCCTCTGTCTCTCTCTTGCTCTCGCTCTCCCTCTCTCTCTCTCTCTGTGTCTCTCTCCCTCTCTCTCTCTCTGTGTGTCTCTCTCTCTCCCTCTCCTCTCCCTCTCTCTCCCCCTCTCCCTCCCCTCTCCCTCCCCTCTCCCTCTCCCTCTCCCTCCCCCTCTCCCTCTCCTCTCCCTCTCCTCTCCCTCTCTCTCCCCCTCTCCCTCTCCTCTCCCTCCCCTCTCCCTCCCCTCTCCCTCTCCCTCTCCCTCCCCCTCTCCTCTCCCTCTCCTCTTGCTCTCCCTCTCCTCTCCTCTCACTCTCCCTCTCACTCTCCCTCTCCCTCTCCCTCTCCCTCTCCCCCTCCCTCTCCCCCTCCCTCTCCCTCTCCCTCTCCCTCTCCCTTTCTCTCTCTCTCCATATATATATATATATATATATATATATAAATAGATAGATATATATATAACATGTGTACTTACATATACAGCCAACCAGCCTTTCATCTGACATAGAAGGCACTTTAGTTGGGCTATCTCTTGTACCCCTAGGTCCAGTATTTACTTTCATGTTAAATGGGTCCTAAAAGTACCAAAAAATCAAAACCAATTTATTACGCTATATTTTTAAACATCCATAAAATATGGCACCATAGCACCCAGACAGATTTACTTTTCAGGGTACAAGGCACACTTGACACTTGATGGCTGCAACTAGAGGGGAGCTGGAGTTACAACCTCAGCCGACATGTTGTGAGACCTCTCATAAATCCCTTATTTTGGTTGGTCCCATTTTTGAACAGATAATGTCCACAATATAGACGTCATTGCTATCCAAATAGATAGCTGCAGGTTGTTGACTTCTTCCATCATTCTTAATTAATGTGAAACCAATGAGAGCAAGGGTCCATCATCAGTAACAAAGAATGGCACTCTTCTCAATTCTACTCCATTCTTGCCTTCTCACTATACCATTCAATCTTTCCCTTAGAATTTTCTAGTTTTGCCTTTGACTTGACAAACATATGTCATAGTATAGTTGTATTACAGCCAACCTGATCTATACCAAAAAGTTCAATGCAGAAATCTTATGTAAGATATACCAGTTTAACGCATTATTTGATGCAGCTCCATTTGTGGAAACTTATTACATATAATAAATTTTACTTTGGCAGATGCCAAAGTTTGGTAATGGAAGCATGTTGACAAAGTGCCAAGGGTTAATATAAACTTGAACACAGCAAACTTGAACACAGCAAACTTTACCACCTCATTGTACTTTTTAACTGAGTGTTTTGATCAAAACATATCCATCCTACAATTAATTTTTCTCAGTAGAATGTCCTACCAGGTCATGGGAGTATGAATAATTTTGATTCTTATCAAAAACTGGAAAATATGCCACTGTTGCTATTTCAGAAATGATCGTTAGTTATGCAATTTTCATTGTAATGATGTGAAACATTTGAAATATCAGAATAACATGAGGTAAATGTTGCCTACCATGTCTCCTTCAAGCATTTTTTCAAGTTCCTTTCTTTCCAAACCTGTTGCCTGTTCTTCATCATGAGCAATTCCTCCTAGATTAATAATAAATTAAAAAATTAATCTTTACATTTTCCAAGGGTTGAAGACCTATGTATCTCTTAATAACAAATCAGGAACTGTAACACAAAAAACGCACTAAATGGCAATGATGCCAAGAACAACTAGTCAACCACATACAGAAAACGTCTCAACAGCCATAATAATTTGAGCTTTGATTTATTGACCTGGCTTCTAGTTTTAAATCTCCAAAAACATGCCAAATGGAAGAAAGATCCGAAATAAATAATCAGTAGTGAGTATCTGTCTGGTGGAAAGATATGCACAAACATTGGTTTCTCTCACCTTCTGAGGCATTTCTCTTGACCAACAAAGCAGAAGATATCCTTAACGGAGTACCGACCGACACTTTGTACAAGTTTCGAGCACAAGAACTCAATAACCTTGAAACCATTTCGGAGAAACAGTGGCAAACTTTACTTATATAAGTACAACTTTTGATTATGGCCGACTGAAGTGCGTCGCACATGCGCAGTAAGATACTCGTCCCAGGTTCTTTAACGCTGCCATTACCAACAGTTAAAGTCTTGAAAATTTGACGACATTTAAATATTTAGTTTGTTCAATTATCCTATCAAGAGATTCATGTGTATTTTGAGGCGAGTAAGATTCCAAAAAATGCGAACAGGACGAAGAATAAAGGAAACAAATTTATCTCCATTGACATCGGAAAATGTTCGGCAGGGACTCGGAATGATACTTTCACTTATCAGGTCACGGTTTTTACGGTCTTTCGTGTTCAAGAAGTTGTATTTTTCTCCCACTTTTAAACAGGAAATCTTTATGAAATAAGATTAAACTAATGATAACCGAATGTCGCATATAAAGTCTGACTTTATTTCAGAGGACAGTAACCAGATAAAGGAACAAGCAATTGAATTTACAGGGACGGAGAAGCCGGGGGGACTGCAGGGGCTGTAGCCCCCTACTTTTTTCCAAATGTAATGTTGAAACAACTACGCTTTAAAACACTTGTTATGCAATTTCCCAGAGATTTTATCTCAAGCCCCCCCCCCCCCTCGTAATTCCGCTCCGCCGTCCCTGATTTAATTTTAAAAAAATTTATTTCTAAATATCAGATATCCTCTAAATCTCTGGTAATATTGCTTGAATAATAACCACATTAAATATCATAAATTTTTGTCTAAAATTAAAATGATGATGATAATAATAAGAATTATAATTGTAATCGTAGTAACAATAATAATAATAACTTTTATTTAATGGTTATACATGTCTAAATGCTCATTAAAGTTCGTATTTGTGTCCATCTCCAAAGAAGCAATCTTTTTTCTCGCACGCGTTCTGCTTTGGACTCCAATGTCCACCAAAGGTCAGAAATCCTGCAAGAGACGTTATTAAATTTCTATTTCAGAATAATAACTTCTGGTTGAATCGACTGTTTTTTTTGAATTATTTTATATAATTATGTCATTTCGGTTGTTGACGTTGTTGTTGATGTTCTTGTTGTTGTTGTTTCTGTTGTTGTTGTTGTTGTTGTTACTGTTGTTGTTGTTGTTGCCGTAGTTGTTGTTGTTGCCGTAGTTGTTGTTGTTGCCGTAGTTGTTGTTGTTGCCGTAGTTGTTGTTGTTGCCGTAGTTGTTGTTGTTGTTGTTACTGTTGTTGTTGTTGTTGTTGCTGCTTCTGCTGTTGCTGTTTTTGCTGTTGCTGTTTTTGCTGTTGCTGTTTTTGCTGTTGTTGTTGTTGTTGTTGTTGTTGCTGTCGTTGTTGTTGTTGTCGTTGTTGTCGTCGTCGTTGTTGTTCCTGTTGTTGTTGTTGCTGTTGTTGTTGTTTCTGTTGCCGTTGTTGTTGTTCATGTTGTTTTCGCCTTACTCGTTTTTTCAGTTGTAGTTACTGTTCTTGTCTTCTTGAGATCGCTGTCGTCATAGCGAGATTAATAATAGCGTTATTTCAAACAATGGAGGAAAGTTCTAATGAAAAAGAACCAAGCTTTGAATTCCTACAGACCTGTGTCTGGATGTTGTCCTCTTCGTCTAAGGTTACGACGAAGCAATTCCAAATCTTCCATAGTGGTACTCCTACCAAAGATACAAAACATCCACTATAACTGACAACACTTCTCTTTATTAGCTCATTCGTTCGTTCGTGCGTTCTCATTTGTTCGTCTGTTTGTTGGTTCGTTCGTTCGATTTTTGGTTCATAAATCCATCCTCAGATAAATAGATCAACTCTAGCTAGGCAAGCAAAAAGCTCCACGGCCATAGTAGAACTAGTGGGGGAGTTCTGCTGGTCTATGTTTGTCAAAGACCTGTGGAGTCGCGAGACATTTCAAACTGGGGGAGCACACCAGTCATTAGGAAAAGATTGGGGTGGCAGTCAGGTTTGGATGCGACTTAGAAAAACATGGAGACCAAGATGAACCATATTCGCAATACAATGCACATTTATTCATTTAGGCCACATAGGCCGGTTTACAATAGCAATTTTATGCCTCGCGATTGACATCTCGGAGTGTGTTTTAAACTGACGAGAGAATCTAGGAGGAGCCGGAGCGAATCAAATGCGGATATCTTGCTGCAAAGACTGTCATGGCTTTATTACGTATACCAGGATGACAAAAGCAACGTACGAAATCCTTATCGCACTTGTAAACAGGCCTTAGGAAGATATTCAATGCAGAAAATTTGGTCTAGTAAATAATTTAGTACAATACAGCCTACTGGTATCGGTCTGCAGAAGTTCATAACAATTTTTTAAACTACAAGTCTGGGATCACGTGGGAAGCATAACAAATTTTTGGGAGGGCACGTGCCCTCCCCCGGTGCCCCCCCAAGCGACGCCACTTTAAAGACATACGCAGACATTACGAGTTCTGGAAAAAATTCTCAGTCTTATGCACTTAAACTTGCCAGTAACGTTTCTCCAGTAGACTTTACTGTCAGGATCAGCAACAGGGGGGCAGGATCTTCTATTTGCCTCGTGGCTACACAACTGCACGCCAGCTATTTCAACTTCTACATTTCCAAAGTTAGTGTGTGTTTGTTCATTTGTACATATGTGCTTATGTTCATTCGTTGATTTGTTCAGCGTTGACTTACCAATGGTTATTAAATAAACACATTCTTTGGTAATCCTCAAACACTGGAATGTCAACATGGACCTGTAAGCAATTGCAAAGTTAATGATAAGCTAACGCTAGTTCCCCAGTTAAGGCAAAATAATGCATCGCAAAAGCATTACTGCTTACGGATATATTCCAAAGAAGTTTCACATCTTCTAACACATTTTGCGTCCACTTAGAATGACAACCCGGAATCTGAAACAGGTAAGATGTCAACATCATTTACAGACAATAGCAAAACAGTTATTGAGTCCTTCAAAACTGTTAACCAACAACCTGATCTGTTACATTGCAGTCGCTGTAGTGGGAGGAAAATCAATTTGAGGCTTGTGAGTTTTCGAAATTCAAAGAGTTCAAAGGGCCAGTTAAATACCGAAGTAGACGGAGTAGACAAAATATCGACTTTTCGGCCCAAAGACTACGACTTTCATCAGAGTGAAAAGAGACATAAAAGCTTATAAACGCCAGAAGTTGTGGGAAAGCCAGGGAACCAATGTAAGCAACATAGTATGTCGTTATCTTAAATTTCATCTCACGAAGTGATTTTCCTTAAAATGCCCGCGCTCAGTTCCTGGATTTTAGCAATTAGTTTACCACTTCTCTCAAGTTTTCAGAAATCAATATCAATCTGTCTAGACGACCGGAAACTGACCAACTGGATAGGACGGAATAAGAAATTTCTTGGAACAACAAATTTAAGATAGCTGGAGGTTACATTGGATTTGGTTAACAAGGGCGTTTTAAGAATGCATTTTCACTAACTTCACTGGTCTGTTCTTTGTTGTTCTCCTCTTTGATCTCTCCTTTCTTTTTCGTGGAAAGACTTTCAGCTCTCGGACATTCTTTTGTTTCTGAAAAAGACTCTGAACAAACACTATTGACGTTCATTACAGAAGAATAAAAGTTACACTACCCGATTTATAGTCACAAATTGTATGAAATAAGTAAGATGTTAACTTATCTTTCTTTATTTTTTTCCGTTTGTAACTATTCAGGTCTTTGTACCAGATTATCTTCGACAACTGTTTTGACTTGCTCGAACTGTCGGCTTGCACTCGAAATCGCTTTTGCTTATATTTCGGAATGGCGATTGGATTATCACGCGCTCAAACAAGTGATGCCATCATGCATGCTTTCGACATCTCAAGATGTCAACCATGACAGCGACGTTCTTATTCCAAAGCCTCCAAATCCAAGCTTCTGACACACCGAAAGCTCGTTTATTTCTAAGCAATTAATGGATGTCAAATACGCTCGAACTTTTCAAGTATTTATGTCGATTTTTGAATTGACTCGATTGTTTTTCATGACTATGGCTTATACTGACGAAAACCACAGTAGAAATATGGAAATAATAATCCAGGTTTGAAAGACTTTCCCACCAAAATGGCGCTCTTCCCGTAAAGCAAAAGTTTCGGCTTGGTTTGAAATGAGTGGAAGGTACACGTCCTGTAACACAACACATCCTAAACACATCGCCAAAGATAAAAATCATACTTCAGTCGAAAGGGCACTAAAGGCGATAAAAAACATTACAACAACCACCAATAGAACGACAACAACATCAGCAGCTGAAGAAGAAACAACAGCAACTGTTATGTTGGAAGAACGTTATCAATTTCACAAATAAAACTAGAAATATATTTTAGATAAATCTAGAACATTCGCAAAAGATTAACCAGGCGGAAAACGTCATCTTGTGATAAATATCAGTGCCCAGCAAAAAACACGAAGAAAAGCCATAAAGAATAATCTCTGAACATGTCGTTAAGTTGACAACAAAACGTCAGATTATTCTTTATTATTCTTTATTGCTTTACTTCATGTTTTTTTTCTGGGCACTGATATTTATCACATGATAGATAAATCTACGACAAGAATTCCACAAAAATAAATATCTACTCATTTAAGTCTTTCCTGGCGGCGTAACACTTCTATCATTTTACTCTGGCTAACGCCAGACAATTTTACTCGTCAAAGAGAAAGATTCCGCCTTGAAAGAGTTAAAACAACTCCTCTCCCATATATGCTCTAAACATCTAGGATAATATCAGTGTTAGAATATGAACAATTTAGTGTACAGTTTGATTTTCTCCTTCTGGCTTTACGCTCAATTTCCAAGATACAATAACAAAGGATGCTATGAACAAGGCTTGACAAGAGTTGAAGAGAAAAGGCGACAATCAATAAATGCTGGCTACAATTGACGGGATGAACCAAAGTAGGTCATTGACAATCGTCGACAATCGTGCAACATCACAGAGTTTGCCCTCGTTTGAGCGCTTTCATCCTCTTTGATTAACTCTAAGAATTAGCTCACGTTCGCAGATGGAATTCAAATTAGAGAAAAAAAATCTCGTCCTCCTTAAACCCAGATCTACATTTTTACAGCTTTTTCAGATTGTCGTCAGTGTAGATCAGGATTTGACCCAATGTTTGTTCCTCCCAATCTCAGGAAATCTTTCTTGCATGTTTGAACAGATACGTGTTTTCTGTCAACGTACTCCAAAGGTCTTCTCGCTGGGTGGCCGTAGAAGGATGAGGACAATGAAGGAACTTTCACTGAAATTTCCTGAAATTGTAAAAAGCATAATGAATGGCGACTTGTAACAAGCTTGCTTTTAAAAAGGAAATACCGGCTGGAATAATCTTTAATAGTTTTTGTCTTGGTGGTCGTATGGTAATAGCATTGATAAAGGAAATGGTAGTAGTAATGACTGATGATGGTAACGCTTATAGTAGTGCAAGTGGTGATGGTAATGTCAATGGTGGCGTTAATGGTTGCCACAGAAAAGGGAATGGAAATGGTTATGATAATGGCTATGATTATGCTTATAGTTATGGCAATGGTAGCAGTATCGGTAGCAGTAATGGTAGCAGTAAACAGTTCTTAAAGTACCACTGACATTTGCGTCAGTATTGGTACATTCAGACAAATCAAACAACACGGCCATATAGCATTAAGACGATCCCGTATAAAACATCACAATTTATTCTTACTTCCTGGTTGACGCAAAGACCACGTGACTTGGCGTGTGCTCTGTCGTCACGATGGAGATTTTGATTATATCCCACCGTCACGTGATTTACCCGATCATATGTCGACGGTTGGGTTCGCTAGAAAGGCGAAAGAAACACATTTCATCGAATGCATGTTTTATGATACTTATTTTTTTTCACCATCTAAACATTGACTGAAGGCATGGTAGTTTTCAAGTTTATACCTTAGTTTGAGCTTTGTAGTAGCTTTCAGTTGTACAACCGACATCGTGACTGACGTCAAACTCTTCTTCCTGAAGATAAGAAAATGAGAGAGTTGAAAATGGTGCGTGGCTACCTACCGTCTGTGGCATATCAAAGTTCTTTAGAAACCATCAATTTGACCGACTAAAGTCTTGAGGCTTCTTCCTGCCTTGTTGAAAGGGAAGTGTGGGTGAAGGAGGGACGCGAGGGGTAAGAAATGTCCCCTCCTTCTTCCCGTTCGCTTCTGTGCCGTCCCTCCATAATGTTCGTTTTCTTCTTCCACGAGCGCTCTATAAGCCTTTGATACCCAGGCCAGGCAGACATTTTCTGTCCAGTCAAAAATGAGAACTGTTTTACGTGTTGAACTCACCAAATGTCGAACTTATGGGTGGATTTTCTCCCATTAATTATACTTATTAGTTTATGCATACGACGCTATGCTAAAGGCACATTTGTTCGGTTTGTAACTGCTGTAAGAAAATTCACTCTGGTTCCAAGGCAGGCGTCTAGCACTACTTGAATTAAATTTTGAACGAATGCTTAGTAAATAACCCTGCGTTTATAATGCAGGAGGCGTCGCAAGAACAATTCCTTGGGATTGAGTCAGACTCATTTTAGTAAAAGTTTTATGTTATCATTATCCAAGTTTATGTTTTTAGCGACTGAGAGCATATTTGCAAAGTCATTACTGTGTATTGAATGAAATTAAGATGCATGAAATAAGATTCGATAACTTTGGGTGAAGCAACTACCTGAAATATACGAAAAGAAACTTCGACGTTTCGAGCGAATGCCCTTCGTCGGGAAGTTAGTAGCGTAGGTTGGTTTTCCCGACCCACGCTACTAACTTCCCGACGAAGGGCCTTCGCTCGAAACGTCGAAGTTTCTTTTCGTATATTTCAGGTAGTTGCTTCACCCAAAGTTATCGCATCTTGTTATCCTCGACTACCTACACTGGCACCCATTACTCATGAAATAATATTATTCAATGATGCGTTGCTAACAGCTGACCACGCCATGTCCTTAATGAAGTTGAGAGGAAGTAATATATTTGATGTGAAATGTGGTTAAGTTCTCCTTTATACCATGTCTCACACAACGGGATTCATTATGCATTTTCCAACATTAGATCCATGTCGCCACGATCTCGAGGCCATTGTAATGCAAATGATATCACGGGTAATAAAAGCCTTGTCACCGCCCTTCGTCAGTCTTTCCTGAACGTGTCCAGTTTAGGTCGTCGATATAGAAGACAGCATGGCAACGAACGACGAGGAGCCACGTATCAATGATGACCCTAGCCATTCTCTTGCGAGAGGTGGTGATGACATGTCGCCTTCCGTTAACATAGTATCCAAGTTGGACGTCCTAACGGAATCTGTCAACTGACTTGTCGGTGTAATGGTCCCCGACCCTGCTACTTCCTTCGTTGATGAAGAGAGTTTACTAGACGATGATCCTGGTGAATTCGACCCGTCGCTCTCACTCAGTGGCGACGGTGATCTGCAAACCAGTCGGAATGAAGGTCTTGCCTCTACAGAACTTTTACCCGATGAAGATCTTTTCAATGAAGCTGAGGAACGAGGCACTGACACTTCTGCCGATTTAGGGAAACGGGTCGATACAGCTTGCACAAAGAAACCGGCTAAAGATAAATTTGTCAAGATCCAACAGCTTTACCTTCGCCCAAGAAACTGTTCGTTGCATCTAGTTTCGAAAGTAAATCCGGAGCTTTGGGATGATTTGTCTGACTCAGCTCGAGGGCAGCAACTTGGGCTCCAAAATCTCCAACCGCTCTTTGTGAAGAGCTTTAACCCACTCCTTAGCCTTGCAAATAATGTAGTGCAAGCAAGATCAAACAAAGCTGAGACTATTCCCATCGCGGACCTCCACGCCCCGGCGGTAGACGTGGTCACCCTTCTTGGCAATGCCGTTCATGAATTCTCCATGAAACGACGAGAATTTCTGAAACCAGAAGTGGCAGATGGTTTCAAATCGTTGTGTCGCGAAAACCAGTCAGTCACTACCTTACTGTTTGGAGACGAGTTACCTCAGAGCATCCGAAACATCGCCCAGCTCAAACGTATGTCCTTGAAGAGGTTATCCCAGAAACGTAGATCAGAGGGGCCCAGCGGTTCGAGTAAGAAGTTCTGTCGTTCGAGTCCGTCCTTCCAGTCGAATTCTTTAAACTTCAAGCACCGCTCAGACCCTCGCCGCCCTTGGCGCAATCTTCCCTGGGAGTGGCATCAACGACACGATACGCAACGGAACTCTCACTTTCGCGGCCAATCCAATCCGTAAATTTAGCCGCCGACAGAGAATCGGCCAAGGTTGGTGCACATTTACGTTTGTTCACTTCAAATTGGACTCGCATTACCCGGACCCTTGGGTTTTTTCCACTGTACGTCAAGGATATAAAATCGAGTTTCTTAACAAACCTTTTCAGAACTCCTACACTCTCCTACTGGGTTGTTTCTCTCCCACTGAACGGGAAGCCATTAATGAGGCAGTAACTCAAATACTCGAAAAAGGGGTCATTCGTGTGTGTTCCTACAACTCAGGGCAGTTTATCTCTAATCTATTCCTTGTCCCCAAGAAGTCGGGTGGACTTCGACCAGTGATCAATTTGAAAGTCCTCAATTCCTTCGTTCGGTACGTCCATTTTAAGATAGAGAAGAATAATTACTTGACCTGTTACGGCCCGGTGACTTTGTAGCCACAGTGGACCTTATTCTTATTTTTATTTCTTATTTAATGTTATTTAAACACGGTAGCCTTTCAGATAGTCTGCTTTTCGAAGGGCCGTGTAAATTACAACTTACAAACATTAAGCTAATATATTACATACCTATATTACAAACTATATATAGCTATTCACAAAATAAAATAAGTGAATTATTCGCTGGTTGGCTAACAGATTTTTGAATGTTTTTCAAGGTCTTTGTATTAATATTGTTTACTCTATGTTCGTCTAACCTGTTCCAACACACAGCTCCTCTATAGGAAAAACTTCGCTTTAGGAAATCAGTTCTTGGCTTATTTAGTATAAGTTTGGTGTTATTACTCCGTAAATTATAATAGTGGTTATCACATGTGTTAAACAATTGTGACAAATAGTTTGGTGTTAAACCCTTACTTCACAGTCCCTATACACGATGATTATTCAAAATTTGTGCGGTTTGTTGGAACGGCATGCTTTATGAATTCCTTGCATTACCTCTCGGATTGTCTTCTGCCCCCCGAATATTTACTAAAATTATGAAACCAGTTATTGCATATTTGCGGGCCGAGCGATTCGCCTTGTAATTGTTTTGGACGACATTGCTATTCTAGGTGGTTTCGTTCAGGAGTGCCAAACCTATGGAACCAAAGTGATCGACTTACTAGGGGAGATGTGTTTCGTCATAAATCACGGAAAGTCCAACTTGACCCCACGCCAGATCGTGTTGGCTATGTTATCGATACTTCCTCTATGAGGATATCGTTTCCTCTTGAAAAAATGTCCTAAATATCTGACTCAGCGAAAGTTATACTTTCCTCCCGAATTTGTCCAGTTCGAGCTCTAGCTCGGATGATCGGTTTTTCTCATCCTTTCGGACCGTTTTGCCGGCAAAACGTCACTACCGGTCTCTCGAACATTTAAAACTGCAGACCCTCGAGGTCAGCCACGGTAACTTCGACGTTACGTTGTCACTTCCGCCGGCCGTTCGTTCAGACTCACTGTGGTGGGCACATTCGGATCACCTGCGTAATGGGGTATCTCTTTGGAAACCCGTTCACATCGTCTCCCTTACAACTGATTCCTCGAATATCTGGTTGGGGAGCGGTATTTGAAGGCCAGGGCCTGCATGCATATAAACTATCGAGCTATTAACAATCTTCTTCGTTGTTCTCAGTTTTATTCGTTCTTCTGACGTGAGGCTTATTAAGGTCCTTTGTGATAATTCCATTGCTGTTACTTACATCAATAATATGGGAGGAATGGTCCCTTCTTTTGTTGGCCTTACCTTACCGTACAGGTCTGGCAATGGTACCTTGACAACCATTGCCTGATTGAAGCCTTTTCCTTACCGGGGGGGCGAAAACTATAGTGAGGATTTCTTATCCCGGGAACCTTGCTCTAGGTTAGATTGGAAACTACACCCTGACGTGTTCAGCAGAATAACTGAAGTCCCTATTCCCGACACCGATCTCTTTGCAACTCTGTTTAATACACAGTTAAAGCAGTTTGTATCCTGAAAAACCAGACCCGGATGCTTGGTTCTATAACGCCTTTTCTAGGCCTTGGTCAGATCTCGTCTCTTATGTATTCCCTCCTTTTAGTCTAATAGGCAGGGTGCTCACGAAGATTCAGGAGGACGAGGTACAAAAGGCGATTGTCATTGCCCCATTATGGTCCACCAGTCATTGGAACCCGACTCTGCTATCAACTTTGTTCATGCGCCCTCGCTTTCTGCCACGGCGGCCAGACTTACTCATGCTCAATCGGGTCGAACATCATCCTCTAAAAGACTGGCTTATCCTAGCGGCATGGTCTGTCTCAGCCAACAACTCTCTAACTCAGTCATTTCTCAACGAGCAACCGACCTTATCCTCAACTCTTGGCGTCCAGGAACGCAAAAACGGTACTGTTCAGCGTGGCAACAATACTGTCGCTGGTGTCGTACGCAACAAGTCGATCCCTTTCGAGCAACTTTAAGTCATATTACCGAGTTTCTAACCCACGAGTTTGACGCCGGCAAAGGTTACCGGACTATTTACAGTTACCGTTCAGTTTTGTACTATGCTGTGGATCAACACCATATTATTACACGTCTTTCGAAGGGTATGTTCCACGACAAACCCCCAGTTCCTCCATATGCTATTACTTGGAACGTTGATACCGTACTGAAATATTTGAAGACACCGCATCCCGTCTCCGAATTACCACTGAAGTCTCTTACTTTAAAGCTTGCTGCATTGTTGGCTCTGGCCAGCGCGCAACGTGCCCAATAAGAACTCGGTGGAAGTGGTCTTCACGCGTTTTCATACGTGCGATTCCTTGTGTGTATTTGACCCTTTGTGAGTGCCTACAGCGCACAAAGACCTCCAGAGAGGCTGCTGAAACAACCAGGCTGCTTCTGTTCTATCTTAAGCCTTTTCGACAAATATCCACCTACACTTGTGTGCGATGGCTCCAAATGGTTTTGAGCTTATCTGGAGTGGACGTTTCGATCTTTAAAGCCCACAGTTTTCGTAGCGCTTCCGCGTCTAAGGCAGCTTCCATGGGGATATCAATCGACCTTGTACTCAAGACTGCAGATCGGTCCAACGCGAACACCTTTACACAGTTTTACCGGAGGGATGTATTACCAATTCAACGCTCGTTTTCTGATGTTATTTTGCAAGAAACATAATATTATTGTAATAAATTTGTTTGCCTGGCAATGTTCGTTGCTTTAAACATGCATAACGAATACCGTAGTGTGAGATATGGTATGAAGGAGAATAAAAATTATGCAAAGGTACGTACCTGCAGTATAATTGCGGTTCTCCGAATACCATGTCTCGCACGTAGGGATTCGTTTCCCTCCTAAATTCCTTTTGTTTGTAAGTATCTCACCGCATATATCCATCCCCTACGTCACAAACATTGTCTTTGAGTCCGTACAGGAAAGACTGACGAGGGAGGTGTCAAAGGCTGTTATTACCTGTGATATCATTTGCATTACAATGGCTTCGAAATCGTGGCGACCTGGATCTAATGTTGGAAAATGCATAATAAATCCCGTTGTGTGAGACATGGTATTCGGACAACCGCAATTATACTGCAGGTAAGTACCTTTGCATAATTTTTATTATTGTAAGCAACAGAATTATGTCTTCAAGCGTAATTTATGTTTACAGCAAATGGCCGTGCTATAAAATAGACTGATAATATTATATAAGACGTAATGATATTGTAACATAATCGTTCTTTGATTTGAGGCCGTAATTTGATTCAGTTAGTAGTAGCATGGAAACGAGGAAATAAATTTCTGTATTAGTCAAACCTTTAGGAGGACTAAGGGGGACAACGGTTCATCTGCAGACAAGCCTAAATTGGGTTCCATGTGACAGCTAACTGACACACGAATCTTGCTTTGGCATGATAACACGACATCTTTGAGCGGTATCATACAAATAACTTTTATGTTTGACTAATCAGCATCACTTTCTTTTGGGAGTTGATTTAAAACTTTGGTCATTTCAAAGCTACGAATTCCCAAGTATTGCCAGAAACTGACACCGTACAATTGCATTCAATAACAGGCGAGTTAAACTGAGCGATTAATAATGGTGTATTGTGTCTACCTGCTGGATACATAAGTTACATAACCTATCATTTAAAATGGAGATAAATTTCATAGTCTTGTTCGATGTTTTTTATTTTTGTGAGAATCTGCGTTCGCAATGGTTTATAACCCTCCAGTATATGCTATTCCACAGAAATATAACTAAAGCGGCGAACTGAATGTGTACATTAGTTCATCGTTTGTTGTATAGTATGGCAAATAATGCCTGGCTGGAATCATTTCGTTAGCAACATTCGTTTATTAACTGAATTCTTGATACCAATTATTGTTTTACCTCGCATATCCGCTTGCTTAATTGCTGTTTATTGTAAGCCTGTAAACGACAAGAGAGAAAACGAATGTTTTCGCTACAACAAATTTGAACACTAATGATAAGGCTTAGAATTCACGTACTTGAGACGAAAGGCCCGGTGGCCTCATGATAAGTAGAGCTTTGTTCTTTTCTTTGTCGCTTGGGTAGCTAACAGACATGTCTCCCAGACATCCCGAGGTCGACATAATGCACGAAGTGCGTTGTAATCAATGGAAGAGTGGTTTGAGATGTTTCACTTAGTTTGGCGGTGCTATGGTAACAAGATATACGATCATGATGATTTAATGAACTTAATGTGAACAACACAAGGTTATACACAACTTCCGGTGAATTTGATCCTCCATGTCCAAGTGACAGCGGAGCGACAACTCAGGAACGAACGAAGTGCGCTACAAACTTCAGAGAAGTATAGTTTCCGCGCAAAGTGATCTCGCGACACAAACCTTCAAATTGTTGTTTACATTCAGTTGTCGATTCGGGTTAAGCTTCCTTCTATGAAAATCATCCTTGTCAAATGACTATTGTCACCCGCAATTGTCAAACTTCAACACAGCCGACGGTGTAGAAACATATTCAGGTGAAATGTGTTTTATCTTTCCAGGTGTCAGATGTCTTCCCTTGACGTGTAAAATCGTCCAAAGTAAACCATAGTAAAATAGTCTAGCGTTAGGTTAAGTAAAGGGGTGTTTCTACGGAGACGAGCCAGCCCTCTTGGTAGGGCAAGCCCTAGTGAGAGGGCTGAATTTCACTTCGCTTTTGCATGGAAATTTTCTGACCCTTCTAGCAGAGCTGGATATAGTACGTATGCGTTATAGGAAAGCCAGCTCTTCTGATTGTGTTTATATGGAAAATTCCAGCCCTCCTACGCGAGATCTCAGGCAGTCAATAGCGAGATCTCGCTTAGGAGGGCTGGTCCTTCTCTCATGTAAACGAAAACAAATATTACAATAGATTTCACAGGAAGGCGAGATGTCGGCAAATAGGGCCAGCCCTGCTAGGAGGGCAGGCTCGCTTTCATGCAAACACCACCTAAAATGGTAAAATCCGAATAGTGATTTCAAATAGAGTGCGGCGAAAGCAGAGTTGAAAGACTTGTAAAAAGCCAAAAAGGTTAGACATTGAGGGAACTCCCGAATGTTGAAAGAGGAGGTACTGAAGTTTCAAACGAAAACTCTACGTCGGAGTGAAGTTTCACTCTACCAAAGGGCTTTTGCTCGAAACGTCATTATCTACACTCTTAACATTTGGTAGTTCCCTCACCCTTTGGTTTAAAATACTCTTCAATATCCTTGAAAAATAATTTACATATTCCGCCTTAGGCGGATCGATGGAAAATTGCTTCTGGAAAGGAAAGGTTGAAGTGTCCAAGATTTCAATCTAAATGTAAGAATATCCTTCTTGAGTAAACTTACCACAGAATCAGTTCTCCAAAAATTTTCGAATATACTTCAACGTTTCTATTTAAAATAATCCAGATGATAATTCTACACAAGATCAAGGATAAAAAATGAACGATGCCTTCAAATGAAGAATTAAAAACTATGTATACGCCCTTTTTCGACATTTTTCGGTAAACTTTTCTACAATAGTTGTTTGGTATAACAGTTGGGTTTTTCAGATAAGTGAACCCATCACGATTCCGGTTTAGTCTAAGCTTTTCGGTTCTGTTGGTTTCAAGCCTTTACTCGTTCAACTGACTGAGCTTTAGTCTTAATATGATAGCCAGTTGACCAAGTAGGGGCCTGGAACTGACAGCCAAAAACTCCTCCGTATCTGCTATTTTTTGGTTTGAGTCGTAGGTCCAATCTTTGACTGGAGTCATTGTTTCTATTATATTAACGGTTCAGTGTGCGGCACAACGGGAACACCTGATGGCATTTAAGGTATACAAAGGGACTGTTGTTAGCTTTCAGATTAGATTCCTGTTATGTACCCTGACCTAATTTTAAAATTTCAAACCCTATATTCATTACGGTCGCCAAACGGTACTCTTCACCATCTTCTGCTGATTTGTCTTCGAACACTCTACTTAAGCCAGCTCTATGACATGGGACGGAAAACACAGTTGCAAGGCAGGTTAATGTCAAGTTTTCTCTTCTAAGTTGATTTTAATCAATTGCATTTGTAATAATCAAGTGGTCTCCATTTCTAGTTGGTCTAAACACAATACAATTCGTAGACTCGTTACCAGTCTGCGCTACAACCCGTGCCATCAGAAGCGACTTCGAAGTCGTCATTGAGATAACGCCTTCTCCGGCCAGCTCTCACTGACATGACTGACCCTGCTGATCCCCTTCTTTCCCTTCGTTTCCTGGCTTTCTGGTTACGGTATCTTCGTCTTGCTTCCTGATAGCGCCGCCAGTACCGAAGAATAACTATGCCAGCGGCTTTCTCTTGAGCCGTCAGCTTGGATACACGTTTCCTCTCACGTGCAGCTGCCGCGGTGATTGGTTGACCGCCGTTAGATTGGGTGGGGGGTGTCCGCCTGGGGGAGCGTGTGACGTCCGGTTCCAGGGACAACCGACGATGGCGGCTGTCGCTGGAGAAGTTACTGCTGCCAAATTTCGGACTGTTCAGAGATACTTTAGACTTCCTTTCGTCGCCGTTCGTCTGTCTGGGTTTATTCGTGTCCAATTTCTTCTCCAGTCGTTCAAGCCGTTTGCCTATAGCTTCCACCTTGTTCAAGAGCTTATCCTGGCATCGGATGAAATTTAACATATCTTCCTTCATAATATCAAAATCGGACTTTGGCCCACCGACCGATTTCCCGAAACGCTCATCGATAATCCCCCGAAGTTCAATCATCTCGTCTTTCAGCTGTTGGGTAATACGGCTGGACGCATTGTCCGCGGACTCTTCGTAATAAAGTGCCTCCGGACTGCACTCTTTGTCGATGAACTCTCGGTATTGTCGCTTCCTCTTCGCGCGCAGGGACTTTTCCAATGAGATAATAGTCTGCGCGCGTTGCATCACTGCGGTTGCCATGGCATTCTCGTAAACACGCTGAAAGGTATCCGATAGTAAAGCTATAAGTAGGTTGAGGATGACAATCGAAGCGAAAGCTATGTACGAACTACACAAGATTCGAGCCATCGTCGGGTCGGCTTCGTACAAACCTGCGAAGTTGTAGTCATCTACAACAGTCATCCTAAATATATACACTAAGAGGTCGAACACATCGGAATAGCCTTCGACAGGCTTCGGGCTTATTCCGCCAAAGATGATCCAAAACGCGGCAGCGTAAGGGATGTAGAAGACGATATAAAGGAATCCCCACTTGACGATGTTGTTGACCACGTGGCCTAGCATTTGTACGAATGGACCAGGCCCCTTGAAAGGACGAACATACTTCAAGATGCGAAGCCAAAGTAAGATAAGAAGAAAAGCAAGGATTCGCATATGGACTTTGTAAGTAAGTGAAGTACGTAAGAAAATATTAACTAAATGCGACAAAATTGCTGTTACGATCATGGTACACGATATCCACTCAAGATAATTCCAAGAATCCTGGAAATGTAGCGCCTTCGCGTCCTTGATCATGCGAATTTCGCACTCTAGGTACCGGGCCTCCTCGGGCCACCGCGGATGACAGAACTCCAAATCTCGTTCCAGGTCCTGGATCTTCCACGTCTTCCACTGGGTGTGCTCCTTACGGTTGATGAACGTGTTGAGGACTTGCACGCGAATCTCGTTGATCGTTAATAATATCACGACAATCTCGATAAAGAGGCGCCACCATTTCTGAGACAAGGGCGTGTAATGATCGGAGACATTTATCGGTTGAGTAACCGCTAAAAATGTCCACAGAATCGCGAAGATTATGTTCACGATTAGGCTCATCCAAGCGCCCGTCTTGCCAAACTTGTCCCACTTCACATTGATAAGACGTTGAAAGACTGGATGCATTATGAGTTCGAACTGGTTATGCTGAACGGCTTCAGCGAGAGGACTTTTGGCGCAGCTTTCTGGCATTTTATCCAAGTGCATGCACTCTAAGTAGTTCAAGTAAAAGTACTGCTTTCGATTGGTGAAATCCTTCGAGTGGAATTGTTCCATGGCCTCCAAAGCCACATGCGGCATTTTACGGATGAGAAGCGACAGTACAAATGCACCTGAGTTGTCGTGAACAAAAGCTGGCACTCCACGTTCAATTAGAAGTTTGGCTGTTTTTGATCGATTGAGTTCGGCAGCAACCTGAAAAGCAATAGATAACTGGTTACTAGAGGATGTGTTTAAGAGGTCAGGTCTCGATTTGGAAATCTTATGAGGAAGTTAATCGAAACAAAAAAATTCTTGGCCAGCCGACAACTTCAAAAAATATAGAAAGCAAATTCCGAAAAACAAGGTCATCTTTCAACTTAAGATTTAAGTTAACAAAAGATGAAAACCGTGAAATGGTGATATTTCGATTTTATTACAAAATCATCTTCAGACCGAGTGAAGATGATTTTGTAATAAAATCGAAATATCACCATTTCACAGTTTTTATCTTTTGTTAACTCAAATCTTAAGTTGAAAGATGACCTTGTTTTTCGAAATTTGCTTTCTTCTATAAGTCAATTCAACGTTCCTTGCTTTTCCCCTTGCAAATGAGAACAACACTGGAAACTGCGACACATTGAAACAGCATCAATAAAAGCAATACAAGGACAGTAAGAATAACATTGTCAACAATCGTAACCACAACGACGACAATGGCAACAACTACAACAACATACAACAGCACTAAAAACACAAGTGACTCAAAAGAACATGACAAATAATGATACAAATCATCAAACAAAAAATCGCACAAGCACCAACAACAAACAACAATAACAATAACAGCAACAAACACGAACAACAAGCAACAGCAACAAACAACAACCACAACCACAACTACAACAACAAACAACTACAATAGCAACAGCAACAATAACAACAACAAACAACTACAACAGCAACAATAACAATAACAAACAACAACAACAAATAACAATTAAAACGACAACTACAACAAGAACAACAAACAACAGTTACAACAGCAGTAACAATAGCGACAACAACGACACAACCAAAACAGTAACACTAACACCACAAAGAAAATAAGCAATAAAAATAACAGACAAATATACCTGCAGTGGTGTTCTTCCCTTGTAATCCTTGCAGGTTTGATCAGCGCCGAAGTTGAGCAAAACTTGCATGGATGCCACTGCATCGTTCTTAGCTGCGAAATGAACAGGAGTCTGAAGTTCTCCTCTCGTTGTCAAATTAATATCTGCTCCTTTAGTCAGTAAAAACTCAACCATTTCACCGTAGTTGGCCGCTGCAGCGACGTGTAAAGGAGCGCGACCGAATTTATCAACTTGATTTATGTCAGCTCCTAAAGGTGAAGCAGGTAATTATCACTGTCGTTATAGTGATCATTAACATTACTATCATCACTTCCTCTGTCATACTCATGGTTTTAAAGCTGATATTGCTGTGCCATCGTTGTGCTTGTCATTGTTGTCATCGTCATAGCTACCGCCATCACCTTTGCCATTATCATTAACATCAACAACTGCCACTACCATTTCCATCACCAACCATTAACATCATCATTACCATCATTACCAATGCCATTACCATCATCATTACCAATACTATTACCATCATCGTCACCAATATCATTACCATCATCGTCACCAATATCATTACCAATGCCATCACCATCATCATTGCCGATGCCATCACCATCATCATTGCCGATGCCATCACCATCATCATTGCCGATGCCATCACCATCATCATTGCCGATGCCATCACATTTCCATTACTACTACCTTCACCACAATCATTAACTTTAGCATTACAATGATAGCAATCGTCTCCATTCTCATTCCTATTACCGTCACCAACCATTACCATTACATTACCAATACCATGAAAACCGATATTTGCATTTCCAATGACGTTCAGCACTTTCATTATCGATAAGATTCGCTATGATAACTATAATAATTAAAAGCAACCATCAATGCAGCTGCGTGACTAACATTACCTTGAGTAAGTAAAAACTGGGCAACGTCGGTATGCCAAGACCTTGCCACTTCGTGAAATATTGTTTGGCCATGTTTGTCACTGCTCTTCACCGAAGCGCCATTTTTCAACAAACTTTCAACAAACGAAAAATCCATCGTGTCGTTGATGTGATTGGAAGAGGCCAGCGTCGCGAAGTAATGGATTAATGCATGGTTTCGGACCTAAACACGAGCAAAAATCAGTGATTAATAATTGTAAAAAATTTAAAAAAAATGTACGTAAAAAAAATTTTGCGAGACATACGCTAAAGCAATTATTCACCTTCACTTTATTTATACCTAGATAACCCCACCAGCTAAGCGGTGCTGCCTAAAGAATCAATAAGGTTCACCTTTCATGGGTCCAGTGGTACTATTAGAGGAACCCAAAGAAAACCTGATAATCTTGGTAGAGTCAAACTGGACAACACTCTTCTCACACGTAAACCAGATAACTTTAATTAGACAACTGTGCAGTGTCTGAATCGAACCCCAGTCACAGAGGTGCGAGACTGGGCTCTACCACTGTGCCATCAACACCCTAAAGTAGCCAATCACATTACCTTCTTCTTGTCACCTGCTGATGGTCCTTGATCTCTATCTCGAAACCTGGGAGCGACTCGTTTGCTAGACTCATCGTCAGACAGTTCACCTTCTAACACGGCGTGAGTGGCCTGGCTGGTGACCTTGGTGGACCCTGGCAGCTCGGTCAGGAACAGCTCCTGGTATTGTTTTAGCTCATGAGTGATTTTCCGCTTGGCACTCAACTGCTGCCATGCTGATGTGCACCGTTTCAGCAAGTCAAAGCTTGGGTTCGTCTTTATTGCTAGGGCATCGTTGTCAGACTCGTCGGAATCCCCCATGACGACTGCGAAGATCGACAAGGAATGACTGCCGCGCTTCGTAGAAAAAAAAAATCAATACAGTTACAAGAAGTGGATAAATGCTCGGGACCAAACCACCTTCTTCCGATCTGAATCATATATTCTTTGTATTACCTGACCATAACATAACCTGAAGACGAGATCCCCTAATCAAGGAATGACATAACTAATGGTGAATGAATGTTTTGTACGTGCACAATCAGTAACTTCAGTGGACCAGTGAGACATGCCAACCATTGGGTTACATGAACTGAGTAGTAAGGGAAGGTTACATATGTGCATAACCTGTAACCTTCAAATGACCAGTGATACTCAAACCGTTGAGCTACATGAACTAAGATGGGATGGGAACTGAGATATGTGTACCACCTGTAGCCTTCTTATGACCAGTGAGATACTTTAACCATTAAGCTTCACGAACTGAGATGGTGAGCGAAGATTACATATGTGTACAACATGTAACCTTCTGATAACCGCTGTCCACTGAGACACGAAACTGAGATTGAATAAGACGGGCTAAGGTGATGAACGAACATTTCGTATTTATACAATCCGTAAACTACAAATTGTTTTCGAAAATTCAAAGCTTAGAAATTTTTAAGGTATAAACAAGCGATTTGACATTTGGCCGCGGTCTATTTCTTCTTGAAAATGAACCCTGGTTAAAATAAATCAGGAAGCGTCCATTTATGCGAATATTTTCTTAAATTAGACGTAATTTTGTTTTGCTCGCGATTCGAACAACTTCACTGTTTGACTGTGCGGCCATTGATTCCGATGCTTATTTTAGGTCGCTTTATTAGCGCTTATTTTAGGGTATTTTTGGCGCGGCTCATATTACCCGTGGTTCATTTTGGTCGCGTTACGTACAATTTCACTATCAACCATGCGGCCATTGATTCGAATGCCTATTTTAGTCGCTTATTTTAGCTCTTATTTTAGGGTATTTTTGTCGCAGCTTATACTGGCCGTGGTTTATTCCGTTGATTACAAATGGCCCTGTTATCTTACAAGCCACTCCTTTCGTAATAATGATATTCCGAAGTTTATTTACCGCATTTAAGCATCGCTGGCCTCATTCAACGCAAGAACAAGCTACGGGAGATGATATTCTTGTACTGTACCATGGCCGCCTTCTTACGACGCCTCGACAGTAACTGAATACGAAACAACTTTGCATTAATGGGACTTTCCAAATCAAGAAGCAAACCAGGGCACAGTTGTTCAGAAGGTGGTGAGCTTAATCCAAGATTAGTGAAAATTTTCTGGACAGCTTTCTGATCACGCCGTTAAGAAAAATTGGAATTTTCTTTCACAAGTCTCTGGTATATACGAAAGAGTTTTAAGCTATCAAATCAGAACTAGATTGTTCAACCAAAATAAACGAAACCAAAGCAACAGATTTACTGTGAGTCCTAGATTTGTGCTAATCGTGCTTTAAAGAACCTGCTCCGGAAGATGACCGAAAACAAATGATTAATTGAGGGAGTAAATACTTAACGGTTCAAGAAAGGGTTGCATTAATATAAACAATTATTGAAGACAACACAACAGTTTGAGTAAGATCGTTGCGCATACAAGTATATAATGACCACACGGCAATTTATGTGACTACGGAACAGTATTAAGAATACAAGGACTACTTTCGGGTGATATATTAGTGTAAACTGAATGTGTCTTCATATAATTCATATCAAGTAATTATAGCTCAAGATGATGTCCACATGGAAAGAGTAGGATATCTCAGATTGATCTATGGACACAATTTTGTCATTCAGGTTTGAAAATTGTGCCAGTTGTATCGATTTGAAGCGATAAAGTTCGTGTCTTAAATACCAGCATTTAGACTAAAGCGACAGAAACCTTCAATTAGTCATTAAACAGCAGGTACATGGTATCCTTCGGCAATTTGTGTGTCAATTAAAACACAAAAACTAGCTTGGAAATGATTAATAAGAGGTTAAACCGGCAACCCTTAACCAATTATCCGTCGAACTTTTATTTCACGAAATTACGCGACAAAATTATTAGCTCCATGTAGATCTAGTGCGACGCTAAGAGCCGCTTAAAATAAACAAAGCAATTGAAAAAAGAGCGATTATTTAATCACCTTTTACGTTGTTCTCTTACAATATGTCCATATTCATGCCTTCCAAGGGCAACTACATTTTAAATGCTGTTACGCCATGCTTTGCCATACACACTCGTTACATTTCCCTAGTGAGACGATTTCTAGAATTCCAATATCCAACGTTGTCAATGTCAAATCTTCTTTGCAAAGTTTGTGGTTAGCGTAGCACAGGCTATCGATAAACACCTGTCATTGGACCAGGTTCGCTCCTTACGTCATCTGAAGATAAGCTTCGCTGTGATTGGTTGACCAGCGTTTGAGGGCAAAACAAAACCACAACACTGTATCAGGAATAAGCTGCGTAATCGACTAAAAGTTATATTAAATAGTTGCGCTGTTTCTTTTTGCACAAATTGCTATAAGCCTGGTTCGGATATTCGTTTCAATAGTTTGCCGCTTAGTAAGCCGCGATTGTTGAGGAAATGGCTTGATCGAATTTGTTGCGAAGGCATACCGATCAACAAGTACACCCTCAAGTGTAATGCGCATTTCGGTGGCAATCCGAAAAGGATAGGCCCTAATAATATCCCTAGCATCTTTGCTTGGTCTAAACCGACCACTCCAAGACCTACCAAAGGAGAATCAGCATTATCCTTTCGATCGAATGACGACGATACAACCAAGACAATCGCGACCGGTCCGAGTACCAACCTAGTTTCAGAAGAAGACAGTGCGGTGGTAGACTTAAGTTCGGAATCCGCTTATCATTTAAATTTCCTTGTCGACACAGCCCTAAAAAAATGTTCATCAGGACTCAAAGACATAGTGAACATGCGCCTGATAACAGCGTTAACTCAAATAAATCTGGCCTTGAACTTCTGACTGAAGCTTGTTTTCATGGTGGTGCACTGCTTTCACAGGACAGCGAGGCAGCAGAACGTCAACAAGCGACAACAATTATATTAAATCCCTTGAAAAGAATTTAATGATCTTAAGGCTAAGGAACTAAACTCCAATATACATTATTACACATAATCGAAACAAATGTCAAATAATTCTGGACTTGTGAAACCAGTGTAGAATTTTAGTTTCTTGTTATCCAATTTTGCATAATAAAGCTCGCGTTTAAGTGCGCTGTCTTTAATTGGAAAAACACTAAAACGTGTCTATCTAGAAGACGAGTAAATGGAACTTCATATTTGTTCTAAACTGACACAAGCACTGGCTAGCATTTTTCCGTCCAACTGTGTTACTCGGACGAAAGTTTGCTTTCGATCAAGTATTTTCCTTTTAAATGATTATGTGCAATAAATGTTTAACATTTCAGCCACTTTTCCCACATTAGGAGCCAACAATGTTGGCCAAGGTAATACAAAAGCGTATGGATATTTAGCGCCGACTTTAATATTTCACGGTTAACCATAGCAAAACAAATTATTTGCCATAACCTTCGTTCAAAAGTTGAACAACATTGGCCGGATCTTTGGTATAATACGAGAAGCCAAAGAAATTTATTAAACTTAAAATAGAAAAGCTTTGACCAAAAACCAGCACTGGCCGACAGTATAGGAAGTACGAAATAAAACAGATTCCGAAAAATGTCAATCTTAACTTCTAATTAATTTGTCCATTTTTTTTCTCTTGAATTACAAGTTAAGAATGACATGTTTCGAGATCTCTTTTACTTTGTATTTCCAGAAAAGCTTTGATTTGCAAAGTTAAATCCATTGGCTTCAGAGCATTTAGCTAATTATATCCGTCACTCACTTTTAAGCTCTTTAAACCTTTCCCCTTCTGCAGTCGTACAGCTTGCGAAGGGTAAACTGCTCCATAAACACAAGTGCCCTTCAAACAAAATTGTATACAGTTGAAACTGTCACTCTTCATTACATTTACTTATTAATTATACTTACAAATTAACTAAATTTAATGTATAATATCTTTATGAATATCTAACTATTCGGACATTCCTATATATTTATAAATATCAAAAAATCAACTTTTACTGATACTAGCTTAATGTCGACTCTCTTGGAAAGCAATACATTGTATTGATGAGATTCCGAATTTAAACAAAGTTTTCTCTCTCTCTCTCTCTCTCTCTCTCTCTCTCTCTCTCTCTTTCTCAATCCTAGATTGTCTCCTAGACCATTAACTTTTAAGAGTTTATTACATATGAAACACTTACTCTCCATCTAAGCCTTCGTACCTGATTCATAACGTCTCCTTGGTCATCAGAAACTAAAGCCTAATTCCCACCAGACGAAATTTTCCGTCTTCTTGTCTTCAAAATTTTGCCTTCGTTTTTTTCGAATTAGTCCCGCTTAAAAGCTCATAAAACAAAGAAAAAATCTCGTCTGGGAGAAAAAATCCACCTTGTGGAAATGGACCCTTGCGGGATGCACAGGTATGTAACCTCCACTTCAAGTCAAAGTCCATGTAGCACTATAGTAAGGGCGTCCTACTGGTCCTTAGAAGGTCCCGTCTTTCGTCTCTTCCGGTGGTTCACAAATCATGGTCAGAGTTAAACAGCTGGACGGATGCTCGTGATTGTCATATGATTGTCACATGATTGTCACACGGAAGTGGCGTTGCATTCCACCAATTTTATCCCTGAGACTTTTCTTTTCAATTCACGCTGACCTGAATGCCGGAGACATGTCGTGGGGAGATTGTTCTGACAGCCCAGGGACAAATTTGTCGCAATTCACACAGAGGGAGTTCACACAAATCCAAGCGCTTTGTTGCAATTTAAAACTCAAAAATTTCAATTGCTTGAGCCTTTTTCCCCACTGGGAACTTTGTACAACCTGTTTTATTTCAGTATATTATAAGATATATACGATTCTGACACCCTAAAATTTCCTTCGTCAAATATCAATTACACTTCATATGACTGCATGTCAATGACAAATATACGTTAAATAATAAACGTTTATTTCAACGGCTATTTATTTATTGTTTATTTGTTTAAGATTGTTAAGCACGGTAGCCTATTTAACCTATCGTTACATAGTGGTTTATCAAAAGGCTGTGTGATGAAGAATGAAAACGTAAAATTGATAAAAATAAAACAATCTTTATGATATCACAAGTTATTACTTACATCTACTGATTCCAACTTAACCTATTTAAATATTTACATTATCAAAAATCTAAGTTGTTTTGAAAACTGCACGGTCAATTACTTTTGCTACATCCAAGAATTCTGTTATCCCAGGTCACGATTCTTCAATAAAAAATACTTTTCACCAAAGCATTAGTATTTGGCGTCCGTAAGGACAGCGTGCAATCATTGTTTCTCATGTTAGAGCAATCTCTAATAGATTGGTTGCATAAATTCTTTAAAAATGTTTGTGGCAAGACTATTAATGTCCAGTTGTTTAGCAAAAGAACACGATTAGTCATCTGTTTAGCATTGAAGAGTCTTGAAATTTCAATAACCACTGAGTACTTTGATAAAATAAAAAACAATGGTGACTCCAAAGACTGGAATCATTTTTATGATTTCATTTTTTATTTGACTGGGTTATACCGAGTGACATTTGATTCTTAAGCTATTTTTACCAAGCGAAACCGAAATTCTGTAAGTGATATGTCCACCTCAATAATCATTCCGGAACTTTCTGCTATTAGCTCTCAAATTGCAGTGAAAAGCTGAAATTTCTCATTCAGGGTCCCTATAAGATAGACAACTGACGTGCTCATTCCCTTAGTATGGCCGACTAGAGAGACAATTCCATAACCTTACACGACAACTCTGGAAATAAGAAATCAGGACAGGCCATCACCGATTGGTCGAGTACTAGAAGTAAGGGCATGGTTAGTTAGGGTCAAGTAGTAACAATGGAACTACGTAAATGAACGATTGTCTAGGTCTCAAAAAGGTTACAAAGGTATCTTGTATGGTCACAAGCAGGTTGAATGAAGCACTTTATGATGAGTCATGCACGCTTTGTAGGGTTGAATCATAGTTACATTTGACCAGGTGATTAAACTGGTTCCGTAAGGGCCTCTGGTTGAAAAAGAAATTAAAAAGCAGACGGATTCAACAAGATTCCTGAGATCTTGTGCCAGCTATCTTTAAAGACTTACTAAGGCTCTCGGGCATCGTCCTTCGCTTTTGATGTGAGGATCTGATTGAAAATTCAGAAAGAGATTTGAAGAACGAGCAATCAGACCAGGAGTTCTTCTTACAAGTGTCATTAGAAACGGAGACGTTCAAGTATCGCTCGTATGTCAGTGATATATTTCTTTCAAAAGGACGGTTTTGAAGCGAGCTAAAAGCATCGAATACTTTTTCTTTGGTAAACTGTTGATACTCTAGAACACTCATCGTTCAAATCTTTGATGTATTCTGTGTACGTACGTTCATTAAATTACTCTACTGATCGTGATGGATTGTTTTGGCCGATGAATCCCTTACTCATTCCTCGAATTCATTTTTGGGTCGTGGCCAAAGGAAGGCTTAAACGTTGCGACAGGTTTTCATCACCGATTAAAACTTCTTATCTAATGAAAGTTAAAAAAATTGAATAAAACTACTGGAATAATCATGCAATTTTCTTTTTTGTTTGAAAAACATGAGAGCTTGGATATATCTTAAGAGAGATGAATGATCGTCAAGCCCTGTACTCAGAAAACGATTCTGAGCCCCAGACGGGGATCGATCCCCGTCTGGTCTCATCAGAAGGTTGCGGGTTCGATCCCCGTCTGGGGCTCAGAATCGTTTTCTGAGTACAGGGCTTGACGATCATTCATCTCTCTTAATGGAATAATCATGTTGGTCATGCGCTTTGCTTCAGGTGGGTAAATCAATACTGGTCTGCGGCAGTCACACGCAGGAAATAAGTTCAAACCATGCAAAATATGCGAGCCAATGCATATACTAAACCAAAACGCTGCGTCTGTCTCGCAGTATAAGATCAGTTAAGTGGATATAACTACACAGGTTAGGGACGGTTGTTTGAACAATGTGGAAGTTTTTGGTTAAATTGCTATTGCTGATCACGTTTGTTACAAGTGCTGTGGAAATATCTCATGGTTTTAAGAGAGTACTAGTAAGAAGGCATAAAGTTAGACATCCATGTATGCCTCAAAACAATCCTAAAAGACCATCAAAGAAGGGCAGTAACAAAGCGAAAGCATGCAGGAAGATAAAAAAGGTAGAAAGAATTTATGTTGTTCGTAAGATGTGATGACGTGAGGCGTTTAAAGAGACTTTGAAACTCTTACAAGACAAGTTTGAACCATTGTAAGGGTTTAAGATGAATATAATCGGAGTTTAGTTTTCCTGAAAAAAAACATGTACAATCTGGGCGTTTGTATAATGTATGTAATTGAATTTGAAAGTAAACATCTTTTACAATCCAAGATATGGATCAAAACAAGACACAAGGATGAAATGACCAAGCGTCATCGTCACGCTAAGAGATACAAAAATATCGACGTTCTTTGGATGCTTGTATTGCCGAGGAAGTACATCATAGGAAGGTGAATAGCTGTGCTTTATTTCAGTGATGAAGACAAGTTTAGGCCCAGCCATTTTCTTGTATGCAGTTGTTGATGACGTCTAGTGTTGGGAGAAATGATTCTTTCCAGAGCTAGATTAACACCAACAAGAGCAACCTTTCTCCATGAAGTGCTCTCAGAAGTGTAAGTTATGTAGTTATGGTCCGTTTTAGGAATCAACGTTACTTCTTGGAACATCTAAATTATTCAAAGGAACTCTATATAAGGTAGCTTAAACAGTAATAGCTCAGATTTAAGGATTAAAACATGTTAGAGTCGCCGTTTCATAAGAACTGATCCTTGAACAGAAAATACAACTCAGTTTAGTCTGTTTTTCCAAAAGTACACTTTGAAAGCCCTTGAATAGAAGTTTGTATGGTTAGGTTTATTCTGCATAAGTTAAAACACGTTGGTGTTGCCATTCATTAAGATATGAATGGTAAAATACAACATAGTTTTGTACTACTTCAGCGATATAAATAATATCTATATTTACCGAAAACCAAGAATTTTCATATGGCTTACATCAATGCTTGACTCCTAGACTTTAAGTTGGTGAAACAACGTGTAAAATTGGTGCTCTAGTATGTTCACAATTCACAATGTTCACTTTACGAAATGAGAAACACCAAAATATGGACAACTTTTGATTCGTACAGTTCAATTTAGAGATTGATACAAGGTCTGGGAACTATTCACTGAGGTCATGAAATACTTTGTGAAGCTGGATTAAAGCAATGGTCAGTTTTGACGAGTATACAAGGGACGTTTTTGCAAGCCTTTTAGAAGAGAGTACTCAAAATATACGAAGTGTAGTTGCATGGTGACGACATAAGGTTTACTTTAAGGATTGGGGCAAGCTGGGTCAGGAATTTCCCCAAGGATTGCCACGTCAACATTCCTTTTGTAGCTATTTCTATTTCGGGTTTATGTAACACAACTGTCTCAGTGTTTCTCTTGGAAGTGTATAGTTTGTATGGATAAGGCTGAGGTTTAAGATTCAACCATGAACGACTCTAGCTGCACTTTTGAACAAGCTCAAAGTAAAGGTAATGTGAGCCAATCGAGCCCTCAGACCAAGCCAGGGAATGAAAATACCGTGTTGATATTTTTACAGTTGAGTATTGAGGAAGTGATAAAAGCCATTCCAGTAATATGTGAATGTGTGATCGCCTAAGAAAGTTCTATGAAATTTTATTTTTACGATATAACTAAGATTTATTATGGATTGGTTATCTTGTCAGGGTGGAACAACGAAGTTCAAGTTTCAAATATGACTTTTGCACCTTCGGCATGGGCTCGCAGCTTTGATTCCAAAGGTAGGATAATCACAATTTATGCGATGTTTTTATGAATTAGAAGGAACTCATTTGTAAATAATATTAAGATACCCATCTCTGAGCTGTCTTAAGCCTGGTTATAACACAGAACACATTATATTCACAACCTATCCTGAACATTTTTCCAATTCAGTGGATGCCACAAATATGTATGCTTATTGTGTTATGATAACTTCTGTGATACTTACAAAAAATGTACAGCATATTATACTGTATAAAAAGAAAAATATTATGATCATCTTACCGCGAAAGTTAGATGAAAAACGTTTGACTCAAACTGGATTTGAACTTGCATCTTCGGAGTAACCGAACCACTGTTTGTGCCAACTAAGATATCGAGTTAACTGCGAACAACAGTGAGTTCAATCCTATTTAAATCAAAAAGAAATTCTCGCTACAGCTGAACACTTATATGAGAAGGTGCTGTGTTCCAATGCTATTTCAAAATGATCGATTTTAGGGTAACATGAAAGGTAAAATTTTCTGATTAGCCTACAATGTGCAAGTAAACTGTAGGAATACAAGATAAAATAATTGTAAATTACCAAGAATAAACAGAGTTTCTATCTCTTGCTAATTTTAAAAATATTCACGCCACTTTTTTCTTTCATAGGAAAAACACAACTGCCGAGACCTACAAAAGGACAAATTGCATGCTAATATTGAAATGTTCCGTTGGGGACATAAATATATGCCTTAATATTTGTACTTTATCATTATGATGTTATGTGTTTCTATTAGCTCTCATTTACAAAATTTCATGACATGAAGAAGTATATTCAATCCAAATGTCACTATAAAAGTATAAAAAGTACGACCTGTGTTTGTCAGTGTGTGAGTACTGTATAACATGTGAAAGTCGAAATAAAATTGATTGATGAAAATCGAAATAAACTTCATTAATAAAGAGAAAATGGCATTACGTTTCGATCAAAACCCCTTAATATTTTTTAACATTCATTACAATATGGTTGAGATCAGCTGCGGTATAAACCTTGAAAAAAATTTATATAAGCAATTTACCTTAGCGATATATATAATATCTATATTTACCAAAAGTTGAACTATTTACATCTCGCTCGATCCCGTCAGTGCTTGACTCGAAGACTCGAAGTTTGTGAAGCCCCATGAAAAATTGGTGATCTCATACGTTCACAATTCACAATGTTCACTTAAACAAATAAGAACGATGAACTCTAGAAACATTTTATACAAGCAGTTTTTTTACACACTTCCTTCAATAAGTGCTTTATGTTTTGCCAAAATTGGTCACGAATAATGTCACTATAAATTAGATTGGATACAAATGAAGAAATGTAATCTGCAATGAGTTTAGTGACCAATGTAAGGTGAATAAAGACCCAAGGCGCAGTTGGCTAGAATTTGGGTGAACCTGTGCCAAAACAGTTGATTTTTGTGGTCGAATGCATCTTTTCAGTGGATGCCGATGTTTCCTGCCCCGTGAGCCAAGAAACACCATGTTGACAAGCAGAAGCAAATGCGGTATTCAGATGGTATTCAGCAGTAATTACCGGACATGGCTGCTAAAACAGGAAATTGCATGATAAATGAGAGTAAAAGTACATTATTACCATTAAATTACTAGTCTGATTATTAAAGTCTAGGGTGCATATGTATTTATGGTAGATGACTGAGTTATGACCCTTTGTATATATGAACCAGTACAATTTTGTGAAGCTCACTGCACTTGAATTCTGTAAAATTTGAGTCCCAAAATGTCCTATAGGTGTTCTTGATGCTTCTTCTCGATTTTAATGATCAAGGAATTAGATTTTACTAGACACTGTTGTAGTTTTAAACAACTTTGTTCGACTTAATCTGTGATTCAAATTTATGGCTAGGAATTTGAAATAGTTTAATCTAGAAATAAATAAAGCTCATACTTCCAAGATGGTTAGAACAAAAACAAGTTCGACTAGAAACGCTAACACTATTTCATGCACGAGTTGTCGTGTCAGATGTCTTGGTGGTATAACTTAAGTATGAACATACATGTTTATATATAACATGTAAATGCATATATACATATGTAGATACTTATTTGTATATGTATACGTATGTATTGTTCACTCGAGAGAGTCATGCTACAATTATGGCGATTGAGATGGAATCTGGTGAGACATGCAGGTCTAAATAACATTAACAAACTGAGTGGCCAAACAAAATTTGATCCAAGAATTTAAATATTTATGATACAAGTAAATCGAAAACGTTCTAATTTGAAAAGTATATTTCTTGAAGGGACGACTGTTTTCTGATGCATGAGCAATGAATTGAAAAACTTCTCTAAATAAACCCTTTCTTGCATGAAGGTTGTTTTGCAACAAATAGCAACAACAGAATGTGTATAAATGAACGAACAAAGCGGAAAAACGGAAGAGAAGAAAGATTGAAAGGTAAAAAACAAACAATGCACGAAGAGATTAAACAGTATATTTTCGAAGATACAAGCAACAAAGAAATCTGTTCGCTTAAGAATTTCTCTACGAACACAAACCGCGAAATCCACTCTTTGGAAGGCTCAATAATGTGTAAATTGTATAGGTATGGTTCACAACAGACACTAACATACACACAGTCCTTCCCCTATATGAATTGACGTGTGAAATGCAGTTTGGCTAATAGTAGTTTTGGCTAATCAGGAATTAACACTAGTTGGGCCACCCAGAAGTATTTATTGAGGTCTATTTTATATATTTATGGTTATTAGTATAAGTTACCACAGAAGAGTCGCCGTTTTCTCTGGAGCGTTATATCACTGTAGTTTGTATAATTATGAAGTAATTTAAAAATCTAAAGAAATTGCATAGGATACCATATTCTTGAAGAAATATCAATCAACTCTACTTTGCTTAGTTATATGTTTCTGAGGTGCTGAAGATGTGCCGGGGAACAGCTTTCTAATAGAAAAGTTTTATGATATCCATGGTTCATTAATTAAGGATCAATACAACCTATTTGCTTTACAGCTCACTATGAATTAACGTACTTTACAACTATGGTTCATATTGGAAATTAATACAAGTAAGAGTAACTATTTCTTAACAAGTGCTCCATGAAGTGTAGCTTGAATATATATGGCTCACATTAGAGACTACAAGTTCTGGTAAACAAGTTTTAAAAAATTAAATTGCTGTAAGTGTGTTGTCTAAATACTTATTATCCACTGTAGCAATTAACAGAAGTTGACGTGTCAAATTTTTTAAGTGCTTTATGTGGAGAAATTAATACAATCATTTCAATGTCCACTTTAGAGGGCAAAACGAGCTGTGTATCCATTCATTTCTTTAGTCTTTCATGAAGAGCTGTTTGTACTTATACCTATGTCCAACTCACAGAGTAAGACAAATTAGACTTCCACTATGTATATGTAAGTGAAAACAGTATCATGCAAGAAGTACACTTCGTTTAGAAATAATAAGAGGATTTGGGAAAACAATTTATTAACAACTGTCCCATGAAGCGTAATTTATAAAGTTATGGTTTGCATTAGAGATGAACACAGATTTGAGCAATATTGCTCTCAAAGGAGACCATGTATAAAAAGTAGTTTCTTATATCTAAGATCCAAGTTAAGGATTGATACAACTGGGGTGACTAAGAAGTTGTTCAGTTCAGGCTAACCGTAAAATTTGCATCGGGTACCAAGCACAGCTTCCATGATTATGATTCATTCCAAAGATTGACAAAAATTGAGCCAGCTAGTCCTTCAAGTGAGGGTGAGTGAGGGATTACGTGAGTGAGTTGGTGAACGAGTGATTAAGTACTTATTCTACCATAAATTCTTCCTCATGCATGAGGCCATGCATTACCACGGGAGGAAACTGGATTGCCAGGGGAGAACGTGTGTTGTATGCTTAGTAAAGTGTAACAGGACAACACTCTTCTCACATACAACCAAGGGAAATAATCTAACTGGAGAACCATGCGTCGCAGAAAATGATCCCCGTTGTACTGGTTATTAACCCAAGAGGGACACTATGCAGTGTTACTGGCCACTGTGAATAGAAAGACCCATATAGGCTACACCATCTCATTCGAAGAACACAAGTTCAACGTAGAAGATGATAAAGATGAACATAAAGTCAGGTTATCGAAGCCATTCAAGGACAATCTAAAATATGAAGCGTTAGTTTCTCATAGTACGAGATTCTTAGTGTTCATACCAGTTTGGGAATGAAACAAATGACCACAAAACTAAGTTACTCTGTTTAAAGACCATAATTTAACGTTAAGTTTATGTGACTGGATGGGCGATATCTTACCGTTTGCGGTTCTCATTCCATAGACAGAAATTCGTTATCAAATATTTTAAAGCGTGTGAGGTGATCCGATCACCAGTTGGTCTTGTACCACTAAGTTTACAAAGAAACGACGACTCGAAGCCCTCCATCGTGTTGATAGTTCTTGCGTGGGAGAGCTTTGTCATTGTTCATGTTCAGCTACAATGTTCATCTTAGAAACAAATCGGTCACTCTTTGAACTTTACTTTGAAGTGCTTATATTTCAGGTAAACCAAGGAGTAAAATACCGAACATATCAGTTACACTATAAAACTCATATTCCAGTTGTAAACATGAAAAAAAGACGTGCTACTTCTGCCTAATTTATCAAAGAAAGGGTACCCTATCCCATATACAGAGGTTTAAATAAACGATTTTGGAACTCAGTTGACAAGATAAACAAAGAAGGAACGGTTCAGAGAAATTCACAACTCGTCCTTTCGGTCAGAAGATTTTCAGCGGAACAGCCATTGATTTTTCTGATATAAACAAAGCATCCGGTCTTACTACTTCCTTTCAATATTTCGTTATCGGGAACTGACGAAGCCGAGGCCTTCGGTCGCCGGACGGGAAACTGTGGGCAAAGGTTTCCGTCGTTTGTGGTTCACTTCATCAACAAACGTATCGGTAAACAAGGAAATTCTAATTTGTGGCTAGCCCTACAGGCAGATGATGCCCCAAAGAAGCCATTTCGTAATATTCCGATAAGCCCCACTTAGTATTCTACTCTTCTAGCTCAAATTCCACAATAGTTTTGCCCCGTCTTTGTTAAGCAAATAATGTAACCTCAACTGAGAACAGTCAATTATAGAATTTCGGGTTAAAATCATAAGTGAGATTTCCAAAAGCAACCTGGTAGATCCATTTTACAGGAAAAGTAAGGCTCAGCTATTAGGGAACTATGTACTCAGGTTTTATCAATGAATTGTTAATGAAATACTGACAATACACAAGCTTCTTGTAAACCCATCTCTTCTACAGAATTCTAAGCTTATTGGCATGGTTCTAGTGATCTTTGAATAATAATCGTTAAGGTTGCATTGAAGTAAAACCCATGAGGAGAATCGACATTACATAAAGTCAACTAAAACGTTAGTTGACTAGAAAACTCTATTTGAACTGGAATACTCGGGTTATCGGACTGCTTGTCTACCACTTCGGTCAACTTGAGCACGGTGGATGTTTATGAAACATAGCATATATCGATCTTAGTTGTGTGTTTCTCACGTTCACCTTTCGAAAGGGCATCCGTAAGACACGATTGTAGAACAGGGCGTAAAGTGCAGATATAGGCCTCGAGGAAAGTTCACCTCGTTCGGTAGAGCACACCCTCGAATCGTTTCTTCGTGTCGAACTACGAGTCCCGATTTCGTCAAGTCTATCTTCGTGTACAGCTTTAGTAGCATTGGTTTAGCGGGATTTTGTTTTCATGCGAAAATGAGAATAGTTTGAAGATCAACCGTAAGAAAGATGTAGTTTGAGACAGGCGGTTTTTTAAAATGACAACAATGCAACTACAGGCTCTTGAAAGAGGAAGATTATCAATGAAGCTGCAGATCGCAAAGACTTCAATGAACAAGTGATAAGAGTTTTATTGCAACTTTATTTTGGTAAGAGGAAGATTATCGACGAGAATGAAAAAAAGAGGTAGATTAGTATTCACGAGAATACAGAATGCAAAAATTCACTGAACAGGAGATAAATATTTTAAATCAACCTCACTTTGCTAGTACTGTTGACAAAGTCAGGAAGGCTGAGATATTTCTCGGATAACTTTAGATATGACCTAATAAAGGTCTTTGTGTCCAAAACATCGTCAGCAGTTCATCGTTTAGCGACGTTCTCTGCTTTTTCTCCTATGACTAGTGGGAGTCTAAGAAGTCGAGGAAATACATTATCGGTACGTTTCTTGTATTCACAAAATAGTTCAATGATAATAATACTTTCATATTAACATCTTCAAATTCTTCCAGAAACAGAGATTAACTTTGTACATCATATTTCGAAGTCGACTAGAAAAATTAAGTTTTAACAGTAGATCAAAAATAAAAATATCTATAATATCCACTGACCTTAAGATTGTGGTTGATGTAGGCATCAACTTTTCGCAATTTTTAGATCTGCTGTAGAAAATTTCGATGTATGACACAGAAATTAAACCCAGTTCCAAGATGAACGCGATGAATATAAAGTTAACGTGAAGATATTAAGCCAGCTAGTGAACATAAATATACCAAAATTGCGTACAAAGTTTTGTACCTCTTTGGACAGGGCATGAAGCTACGAAAACATTGGGTATTATGTCGTAAAATAACTGTGATCTGTTCAACTAACCCAACCAAAACTAACAAAAGTCCTGTGGTGAACATCTGGCGGGTGGGACAAGTACTTCTGGTCATTCCACTTCCCACTTCTGAACGGCAGACCATGTGAACGAAAATTAAGCAAATTTGATACCACTGTTCCAAACTAACAGATGCATGAGCTTACCAAATGTGTTAAATCGAACTCCAGTCACATCCAAACTCATATTACAGCCAGTGGGATTTGTCGTTAAGTATTAATCTTTTGTTGATATTGCGAATTTCTCTAATATATATGTGAATATAGAAATAACCAACTCGAAGATAATTGAAAAGGCCCTACGATGTTGTTCTATGCTTCGTTGGATGTATTTTAAATTCGATATCAAGATGAAATGATCGAATCATCCTAAAACGCAAACCATGGAATCAAATCGCGACAAAAAACATCTACAGCTTATTATTTTGCTAACCACCTTCGTCAAGACCAGTAGTGCAAAGTAGCATTTACTATAATAAAGAAGGCAATATTTATCGTCTCTGGTCACGATAAAATTAATAGGTCATAAGTAGCTTTGTTCTATGCGTAAGTAAAAACGAACTTCTTCACAGATGTTAACAAGTGTCAACAGTGTTGTGGTCCATAACGTGAACATTGTTGCTTTGTACTTGGCAAGCAATTTTGTCAGCAACGTAGTTCAGCCAGATAACTATGTTTCCACAGTATTGTTCAACTATCAATACTGTAGCAACTTGTTAACAACCTCGAGCAATTATATAAACAATTGTAAACATGTTTGTGTTGTCAATGTTGTTTTTTCTCTTCCAACAACCGTTAGCAGCCGTTGAAACAATGAAGAACAATACTGCTGGTTAATCTAAGTCGTTCAGCCATGTTAACAAGATTGTGACAAATTGATCAACCAATGATAGGAGATTTTTTCGTGTGTTCACGCTTGAATGCTACACGTTATTCGTTAAGATAAAGGTAAAGGTGAAGTGTCTTGATTTACAATGGATAAGCCTTTCAACTAGCTAAGCTGTTCTAAGAGGCCGAATAAAGGCCACCTCTCATGGGTCCAGTGTTACTGCAGGAGGAAACCGGAGTACCCGGGGAAAACCTGTAATGTTTGGTTGAGTCAAACTGAGCAACATTCTCCTTACATGTTACCAATACAACTCTATAATCAGAAAACGGTACAGAGCCGGAATCAAACCCAAGTAGCAGTGATGAGAGACACGTGCACTACCACTGTGCCACCAGCACCCCTGGTATGGTTATATGTTAATCCTATATTTCATGAATTAACCTTCACACAACTTGCGAGCAGTTTACGACATACTCTGTATTTTGGTTCTGAATTGAAATTCTGTGCAACTGACCTCGGTCGGTTAGCTTCGTGCGTTAAAAAAGCTCAACAGTGGTTTGGCAACGGCTAAGTTTAATTGTTCTATTTAACAATGGGACCCAATTTCTCCAACTGCAGAAGAGATTAAATTGATTTCATCTCCTGTCATGAGAATGCAATTGGGTAACAAATGAGCAACAAAGGGAATCAATGTCGCACGTTTTTCTGACCGCAAAATTGATGAAGCAGTATGACGGAATCCGGACGAAGACGATTTGTTTTGGGGGTTTTTTTTGGTGATAACAGTGTTGAATTTGCAGGAAAATTATGTCGATGAATTAGATCGACGCCTGCAAGGAAATTGTTACTGATATATGAAATAATTTCACCAGGGTGACCAATTTTAGTATGAGATGTTTTAGAGTGTTTTTAGGTTCAATTTCATAAGGCGTTGTTGTTTTTGAGGGGAATTATTCGAGCAACAGGTTCATCAATAAATTGCCGCCATTTGTTTCCAACATGTAATGGCAAATCCGAGTTTACTTCTTGTTTCTTATTCACGGAGGTTTTCCGCACTTTCACCTCAAGCGTGTCGGTAACGATGAATGCGATCAGCAGTTTATAGTGATTGACAATTATAGAAGACAACTTATTGGTAACTCCTGGTGAGCAAATTGTTGTTTACGTCGGTGGCAAGTTCACAGAAGGCCGAGTTGTTCCTCTGATTTTCAGAGCGAGGATGTTTTTGAGAAAAATTGCAAACCTTTCATCTGGTTAAACTTTCATCATATCAATAAACCTTTATCATATCAAGAAGCAGCACTGGTTTCTATAAGTTAAAATGTTAAAAGTACCGCTTTTCAAGAAGCAGGTAATATCGTTATTATTTTCGTCGTTATAAATATTATTCAAAATTTTCCTCCCGCTTTTAACTTCTTATTGATTTATCTTTCTCGAACTTCGGAAAGTGGTACACCTCGAACCTGGAATGGTTGCGAAATTTAAATGAATTTTTTGAGTGAATTTGATTTTGGGTTAAAACAGAAGTTGTTCAACTACAAAACGTTTCCTCCGAATTGGCAGCACGATGAAGCCACAGTTATGAGAAATGTATGTCGTTTCCTCTCATTATCAATCAGTTGACATAAAGAAAACAGGTTTTGAATGAATGTCCAAACGATGAAGCGAATTCTCCTTATAAGACCCAGGCAATGGGGACGACTTGTCGAGAAAAAGAACCATGTGGTCTTCGGTAACAGGCCGGTGGTTACCCTAGGGGTGTTTTTTTTTGCTTTCGCCGCGTGAGATGAGAATTAAAAAGTTGTCAACAGCTTGACTGAATTCCCAGAACCAAACCACGGTGATAATTGTTGCGGTGAGTTAGACGGAATAAGCTGTGATCTGCCCGACAATGGAAGCACTGTATATTTTGGCAAGCAAAATAAGACCACCGAGTTCCCCTTAATTACAGCCGTCATCACAAAGACAAGAAGTACCAACTTAATTTCCATTACAATAACTAGAAACAACAATTAGTAATGTTAAAAACATTTTCCACTGTATTTCCTCATATATATATATATATATATATTCCTCATATATATATATATTTATAAAATTCATTAAAAATTCATTAAAAATTCATTATTATATTATATTATATTATATTATATTATATTAGAAAATTCTTTACTTTTAGCTTATTCACAAACTTCCAGTGTAAACTTCTGCTCAAAAAAGGTTAATTGATTTAGATCTTAAAAAGAATTTTAATGCTTTTTTATGGGCGTGTGATGTCACGCTTCTTTGTGGTTTAACAAAATGTTTTTTCCGTTCTTGGCACTTATCTGAGCCATGACTGGTTACAAAACACATCGCGAGAAGGTAGAAATGTTGGTCGGTGGTTAGCCTAGGGGTGTTTTCCGACCAAGCCATAACGAATGAATCAAGTAAGCAGATGACACAGAGGAGTAAAATAGTGATTATCGAGACTTTGCCAAATCAGAACAGTAAAGTGAGTATGAAAAGAAACAAAACGTGTAAGAAGGTTGTAATTTAAGCAAATGGTTAAAAACTAGCTCAAAAACACCGTCAAGATTAATCAGAAATTTTGGCAATATAATCCAGGTGCCAAATGCTGGTCTCAAGCAAGCCTTAATAAAGCTAATCGCTGGAATACTTTTTTTGTAGAATTCACTGCATCAAGTACGGTAAAACATTTCCTTAGCGGTTTGGCAAGCAAGAAGCGTTCCAGATTACGTATTTAGCTCAAAGGTATGTACATCAGTAACCGGCAGTGTGCCTGTGACATCGGCAGGAAACAATTTAAAACCGCAAAAAAAACATGCGCGCCCCATGTCATTGTCAAGGTTAACCATGCTTTCCACACAGCGTGACATCAGAGGTAAACGCGCTTATAAAAATTCACGCGAAGTTCTTTTTCTGGAAGAGCCGGGTTTAACCATGTTCAAGCACTTGGTAAAAACATTTGTGGTGATCCTGTTGGTTATGAGCATCGTGGAGGAGAGTAGTGGTTTCAAAAGAATTATACGAGTTCGTATTTATTCAAAGGCAAAGAATTCAACGAGAAAGGCAAGAGATCTGATTAAAAAACATAAAGTATTACAAGCAGAATTACCGAAAAAGATCATTCATCGAAGGTAAATGATCAGGACTTGTAAAAATTGACAATTAAAAAGTGTGTTAAGATGTGTTTATTATAAATTGAGCCAAATGAGTGGGATCTGGGGCAGGTTGTTTAGAAGACGATTAATATAATGCCACATCGGTGAAAGTTTCGAGAAGATTCTGATAACAAAGCAGATGAAGATGGAAATTTGTTTAACAGATTTTTTTCTGACTTTAAAGAAGTTTTATCCTGTGATGTTTGGGACAACCAACCAAAACATACCTACATAAAACAACAAATCTACTTCGAATCATTCAAAGAGCAAAGGATTTTAAGTTGACTAACGAAAACATATGCCAAACGTTCTCCTTCGATGTCCCAGGACGAACTGAAGTTTTGCAGTAAATCAAAAGATATACGTACATTACCACAATTTTCAGATGAATTTTCAGAAGTTTGCTATTTCATGTTTAGTGTCTGTATTAGCTTTATTCCAATCAGATTTTGCCAAGAAGATGCTTTCTCTGGTTTTGACTGGTAGTCTGTGTTTGTCACAATGTTTAGACATAATAGTCGAACCACTGGTAAAAGACCACCCAAAATGTACAGGAAAGCTAGTCGGTTACACGAGGTGGTTGATTACGATGAGTTGGTCGCAAAAACAGGCTCAAATATGGTCGATACAGACATAATACGTCTCTCTACTCTTTCTGCACACTTCTTACATTAATAAAAGGGCATGAAAACCTTTAAAACTGATAAATATGGCAATACAATATATATATATTCGGATATAGGCGTGGAAGTTGGTATCTTGAAGAGTGCTCAATGCTTTTTACGGCAGAGCGAGTTATACTCGGTTTCTAAAAATCTAGCGATATATATTTAAAAATCTAGCAATATATATTTAAAAATCTAGCGATATATATATATATATATATATATATATATATATATACACACACACACACAATAATGTCCTTTTATTAATGTAAGAAGTGTGTAGAAAGAGTAGAAAGACGTATTATGACTGTGTCGACCAGTCTGAAGTTGTCCAGCTCTTTCCTTGCTTCGGCAAAGAAAATTACTGAAAAGCCAAGTTCATCTCTATGGATAATTACACAGATTGAGGTAGCCGTTTCCTGAGGTATATGGCCATCTTGAGTTTATCCATGACAGTTTTTCTAAGTGATTTCGCTATCGGGTATGGTCTTGTGTTGTAGTTTAGGCTCGGTCAACTTATACACGAGAGATTTACCCAAGACGAGGAAGTCGTGGGAGGAAAGTATTTTCTGAATGCCTGTTCATGTCGGTCAGAAACAGTGTAGTCTAAACAGATTTAAAGATTAGTCGTTATCTGAGGATAAATCTACCGATTCTACTCTCGTGGTTTGTGTTCGGTTTAGTCCTGAAAATTTTACACAAGTGAATGGCATGCAATTATTATCTAAGCATGGTTTGTGGAGTGTGGTCTTTATGTTTAGGCGTAGTTTAGCCTACAAGGAATTAATTAGAAAAGATCCTCGATGCAATGCAGCTCAGTAGTTTATGTTCTGTTTAACGAGAGATCTAAACAACCAGAGGCTCTCTTTATCTAAACAATACTCCATAGAGTATAGTCTTTCCGTTTAAGGTTAGTTTACTCTAGTATAAAAGGTTTTACAATGCAAGGCTGTCGTTCTCTGATGATTGCTCAATCGCACCCACTCTTTTGGTTCACACTTGGTTCATTATTTCGAAATTTCGACAACTCAAGCATAGGCTTGCTGTAACATAGTTTAAATCTTGATGTAACAACCTGAATCTTTTCTTTCGACGTCCACGGCCTATTGGAAGAACACCAGTTTCCTTTAACTTGTCCTCGGCTTCGCCTCGTGTTTCCACTGGTCATTTTTCCGGTTAAAAAGACGTCATTCATCTTTCTATCACAGCACAGAGACACCCAAACAATTTTCTGTTTGTTAAATATAAATATCGAAAACAATTTTATGATTTTGATGAACAAACCAACGCACATGGTCATCATCAGGTTAAAAATTGTCCAGATGGTTCAGACGATTATGACACCTGTACGTTCATCACAGAATAAAACTAAATTGTGTGGAGTTTCACCAAACTATTCCATTACACATCTGCATGTGCCTTACTAAACTACTTGGAAAGTTAAGCTTCTTTTCCCGTTGCTAGAATCATTGACAAATTTGTTGGAACAAAACAGATGTTCAATGTTGTATTGCAAGAAAAGGATGTTTGCAGCCTCTCTTGCGAATCCTTTACCATATTCATCCATGTGGAAACAACATTGAGTGGGAAAGCTGGGATTAAATTGACCATGCTTATTTTTTTACGCAATTACACGGAAATATTTTAATCTGTTTCAACTAAATTTGTCAATGATTGTAGCTTCTAATCTGACGATGGCCACTTTGGTCGAAAACGTTCGTTCGTCTTATTTAATAGACTCTTTGCCAAAAATGTTTCAATATCACTCCGCGAAAAGCATATCACTCCAATTTTGTATTTCTTTTATTAACGTTATCATATTCTAACCTCGCTTCCTATTCCTTTCTTAGAAATGTGAACGCATCCACTTGTCCCTAAGAAGGACGTATCTGAGAAAACTGAACGACACAAGATTATGAACAACTAGGCAACTTATAAGAATTATAAAAGGAGAATTCTCAAAAACGCTTTTAGAAGAATTTAAGTCCAGAAACTTTAAACTTACAAAATTATACCCAAATAAATTTATATTTTTTTGTTGAATATTTTATGTAATGTTATGTTGAAATACTATACCTAAATCTTAGACACTTCACATGTCGTTCATCCTGTTTAAATAAAGCATATTTTGTTCATGAAAAAGATTTCACTTGAAAAGAATTATTCAATCCAAGATAGTGTGCTTCTATAACCTCAAGAAGCCTTTGATGTTGCTAGAACGGGTAGTCATGAATACATTATTTCTCGAAAATTAAAACTTCAAAGCAACAGCTTACTACACAAAATGTGGTGAAGAAAGCACACTCAGAAAATGTTTGGGCAGTTACTAAGAGTAATAAACATATTACATGAGATGAACCCCGCGTGTTCGTAGTTTCCATTCCTCAGTAACTCGTGGGTAACTACAGCCAGTTGACTATTCTGTTCCTGTTTGAAGTAATATTTAAAAACCGAGCAGGAGTCATTGAGATTTAAAACACGAGGCGATAGCCAAGTGTTTTAGATCTAATGAAGCTCCTACTGCGAATTTTTAGACGTCTTCTAAAATGCTAAGGCCCTTTCAAACGGTGCATAATCGTCAGTTTAATGCCACGGAACTGGGACGTCTGTAACGTTTGCATCTGTATTTGTCCCCAAGACATGCTTGGTGTAAAATATGTTAATATAATATCGATCTTGAATGATACATGAACGTTCATCAAGCTCTATCCTCAGGAAAACGATTTCTGAGCCGCAAACGGGGATTGAACCCGCAACCTGATGACCGGTGAGACGCCTTCTCCATTCAGCTTCAAATTCTGAGACGGTGAGCTAAGATGCAAGTTCGACATATGTGCGACCTGAGCGGAAGCCACTACATGTTAATAATGATATAATGAGATATATATTTTGGAAATGTGGGAGCTTAGCGATATCTTGAATGATAGATAAACTTTCGTCAAGCCCTATCCTCATAAAAACTCAGAAGGTTGCGGGTTTGATCCCCATCTGGGGTTCAGAAATCGTTTTTCTGAGGTAGAGCTTGACGAACGTTTATCTGTCATTCAAGATATCTCCAAGCTCCCACGTTTCCAAAATATGTATCTCATAATATTAATGTTTAATGAGAGTGATTACCTCCAAATCAACGTTGTCAGCTAATTAACGAGGCAAACAAGAATTGAATTCTTCGGAGTTAAATGCGACGCTTGTACCAGCCGCGCATGAAACAAACCTAGTCTGTTCAGGGTTGAAATTAGTTGGGGTGGAACAATACGATATCCGAAAATTTGAAGAATGCAAGTTTGACGGTAAAAATTTTGCAGGTAATATTCAGCAAAAAGAACTTCCTGAGTTTAACATATCTGGTTTGCTTATGATCCCTGCAATAGCTAAGTTAATTTTTGAGTATTCCTTTAGATCATATGCTTGCTTGCTAAGTTACGTCCATGAGGTTGTTGTCAATATCCTCCATGTGCATTTCTCGCCAACAAGGAAAAGTTTGAAACGAGATTTAGTCACGTAATTTCCTATCTGCGAACCTTTTTTCCGTATGTTTACTCAAGCGTTCGAGCAGTAATGAGTTTGCTGGCAATATATAGAAGTCACAATTAGAATACTATTTGTTTGGTAATTCCGTACGAGACAGTCATTGTTTACACCGATGTTTTATTCACGGAAAGGCATTTTATGACAAGAAATTACCAGGATAAGGAACGTCAAGAGAAATTCAAAATCTTTTATTCGCTTAAACTGATGGGTTTTTTCATTCTGCTAGCTGAAGATGGACTAGGGGTCTTTCAAAGTTAAAATGCTGGGGGAAAAATTACGCTCCTGATGAAAACAGTCGTAGCTAAAGATATCACGTTAACTTCGCTGTGAGAACATGCTGGGTCATTTGGTTTTCTACCTTTTAGGATCGCTTTTCTGACTTTCAGGGGTGCTCTTCTAACTTTAAGGGATTTTGTGGGGGGTTTTTAATTTACTCAGTTGCATTTGAAAAGTGTTTTACTCCGACTAAAAATTGTTGCATATTTGAACGAATTTTTAAAATGAACTTCATATTTGGCAAGAAGAAACATGTATGTGTTGTTCTTGGGCTATCGTCCAGTAAAGAACAACTTCGTCTACTAACTCTGCCTGCATTTCCACCTCGGCTTGGACGGCAAATTATACGACAACGTGCTCACATTAATAAATCACCTCTACGTCGGCAAGAATGTTACAAAAATACTCTACATTTTAAACAGACCTTTGTTAAGGATAGTTCTTCGGTAATGGAGTAACCCTTTTAAAAGGGGCGTTTCTGTCCCTTTACTTTCAATACGGGGAGCTCAGCCCCACTACCAGCCCCTCCCGCTGTTATAATCCACTTGATGGCAGGTCTTATTTTTAGACCAAGCAGTTGCCTTTCCGATATGTATTAAGCATGTGGAAGCTTGGAAATACCAAACTCATACTTCAGAAAAACAATTTCTGATCCCCGCCTGATGACCGATGAGACGCTGTGACCATTGAGCTACCGAGACTCAGATGGCGAGCTAAGGCGCAAGTTGCCTTTCTCTCCATTTTTCAACGTGGCCATTTACCATCTGTACCTTGTTAACTTGGAAGAAATCAGTCTTTTCCGCTTTGGTCAGAACACTCTGGTTTCGGGCAACCGCTTCCGGCCACCGACTTTCGTACATATTTTTACATACAGTTTGAGGTCTTTGTTGGGAAAATTTACCAAACGTTCCAAACGACGGGTCATTGCTAGAAATGTTTGAATTCTTTGCGATTATTCGCGGCAGTTACCAACCTTTTAATTTTTTACGTTATTTAACACTGTCTAAGCAGTAACCTATTTTCATATCATTGACTGGATTTTACTGTTGCGAGCGACCCTGTGCCTAATCTTAAGAAGTATTGTCATTAGTCTAATAATAAACATGAAAGCCCAGCACAAAATACGCATCAAGGGCATAATAAATAAAGGTTCATTAACATCTAACGTTTCGTCTTTTACATTACAACATCTTCAGAGATAATGAATAAGCAAGTGCCGAAGCCTTAATACATATTTCCAAGTGTAAAAAATTAGCCGATCAGAATTAACTATAGGTAAGAGTAGAGAAAAAGCGGTGAAAATAATAATAAGAGTGAGAATCAGGAAGACAGAATGAGACGTGACAGATTTATTGGAGTAGAAAAAGTATTGCCGAACGAATGTTTGCATTTGATTTAAAAAAGGTTTCAGATTATCGATGAGAAGGCTGGAGTTCATATTCGAAGCAGCAAGAAGAAAGAATTTTGAAATATTTAAAATCTTTTGAAATCGTCACATGGGTCTTTGCTCGAAACGTTAGGATCCTTTGCGATCAGTCACGGCAGTTACCAACATTTGAACTTTTTACCTTATTTAACACAGTCAACGAAGCATCCTATTTTTGCATCGACTGGATTTTTCACCGCTGGACATACATTCTCGTTTTAACATCATTTAATTCAAATACAGCAGAATCCTGTTAACTCGAACTGCCAACGGTAATGAAAAATAGTTCGAGTTAGCGGGTGGGCGTTGGATTTCAAGTATCTTGCTAATAATTAATACGGTATCGTGTATAGTATAAAAAATACGACCTGCGTTTGTCAGTGTGTAAGTACGATATAACAAGTGAGAATTGAAATAAAATTGACTGATGAAAATCGAAATAAAATTGATTAATAAAGAGGAAATGGCATTGCGTTTCCATCAAAACCTCTGAATATTTTTTAATATTCATTACAATATGGCTGAGATCAGTTGCGGTATAAACCCTGAAAAAAATTTATATAGGCAATTTACCTTTAGCGACATATGTAATATCCATATTTACCAAAATTTGACTGTTTACATCTTGCTCGATCCCCTCAGTGCTTGACTCCAAGACTCGAAGTTTGTGAAGCCCAAAGAAAAATTGGTTCTATCGTATGTGCACATTTCACAATGTTTACTTCAACGAATAAGAACGATGAACTTTGAAAACAGTTAATAGAAGCAGTTTTTTTACACACTTCCTTGAATAAGTGCTTTATGTTTTACTAAAATTGGTCACGAATAATGTCACTATAAATTAGATTGGATACAAATGAAGAAATGTAATCTGCAATGAGTTTAGTAATCAATGTAAGATAAATAAGGACCCAAGGCGCAGTTGGATAGAATTTGGGTGAACCTGTGCCAAAACAGTTGATTTTTGTGGTCGAATGCATCTTTTCAATGGATGCCGATGTTTCCTGCCCCGTGAGCCAAGAAACACCATGTTGACAAGCAGAAGCAAATGCGGTATTCAGATGGTATTCAGCAGTAATTACCGGGCATGGCTGCTAAAACAGGAAATTGCATGATGAATGAGAGTAAAAGTACATTATTACCATTAAATTACTCGTCGATTATTAAAATCTAGGGTACATATGTATTTATAGCAGATGACTGAGTTATGACCCTTTGTATATATGAACCAGTACAATTTTGTGAAGCTCACTGCACTTGGATTCTGTAAAATTTGAGACCCAAAATGTTCTATAGGTGTTCTTGATGCTTCTTCTCCATTTTAATGATCAAGGAATTAGATTTTACTAGACACTGTTGTAGTTTTAAACAACTTTGTTCGACTTAATCTGTGATTCAAACTTATGTCTAAGAAGTTGAAACAGTTTAATCTAGAAATAAATAAAGCTCATACTTCCAAGATGGTCAGAACAAAAACAAGTTCGACTAGAAACGCTAACACTATTTCATGCACGAGTTGTCGTGTCAGATGTCTTGGTGGTATAACTTAAGTATGAACATACATGTTTATATATAACATGTAAATGCATATATACATATGTAGATATTTATATATGTATACGTAAGTATTGTTCACTCGAGAAAGTCATGCTACAATTATGGCGATTGAGATGGAATCTGGTGAGACATGCAGGTCTAAATAACATTAACAAACTGAGTAGCCAAACAAAATTTGATCCAAGAATTAAAGTATTTATAATACAAGTAAATCGAAAACGTTCTAATTTGAAAACCATATTTCTTGAAGGGGTGACTGTTTTGATGCATGAACAATGAATTGAAAAGTTTATCTGAATAAACCCTTTCTTGCATGAAGGTTGTTTTGCAACAAATAGCAACAACAGAATGTATATAAATGAATGAACAAAGCGAAAAAACGGAAGAGAAGAAAGATTGAAAGGTAAAAAACAAATCACCCATGAAGAGGTTAAACAGTATATTTTCGAAGATACAAGCAACAAAGAAATCTGTTCACTTAAGAATTTTTCTACGAACACAAACCGCGAAATCCACTTTTTGGAATGCTCAATGGGTAAATTGTATAGGTGTGGTTCACAACAGACACTAACATACAAACAGTCCTTCCCCTATATGAATTGACGTGTGGGATGCAATTTGGCTAATCATAGTTTATTTCAGGAATTAACACTAGTTGGGCCATCCAGAGGTATTCTTTTAGGTCTATTTTCTATATTTATGGTTATTAGGATAAGTTAGCACAGAAGGGTCGCCGTTTCCTATGGAGTGTTTTATCACCGTAGTTTTTATAATTATGAAGTAATTTAAAAATCTAAAGAAATTGCATAGGATACCATATTCTTGAAGAAATATCAATCAACTCTACTTTGCTTAGTTATATGTTTCTGAGGTGCTGAAGATATGCCGGGAAAGCAGCTTTCTAACAGAAGTGTTGTATGATATCCATGGTTCATTAATTAAGGATCAATACAACCTATTTGCTTTAGAGTTCACTATGAATTAACGTACTTTACAACTATGGTTCCTATTGGGAATTAATACAAGTTAGAGTAACTATTTCTTAACAAGTGATCCATGAAGTGTAGTTTGAATGTATACGGCTCACATTAGAGATTACAAGTTTTGCTAAGTGTGTCTTCAAAATACTTATTATCCACTGTAGCAATTAACAGAAGTTGACGTGTCAAAGTTTTGAAGTGCTTTATGTGGAGAAACTTATATAGTCATTCCAATGTCCACTTTCGAGGGCAAAACGAGCTGATGTATCCATTCATTTCTTTAGTCTTTCATGAAGAGCAGTTTGTACTTATACTTATATCCAACTGAAAGAGTAAGACAAATTAGGCTTCCACTATGTAGATGTAAGTGAAAACAATATCATGTAAGAAGTGCAATTCGTTTAGATGTCTCCACTAGAAACAATAAGAGGATTTAGGAAAAAAAATTATCAACAACTGTCCCATGAAGTGTAATTTATTAAATTATGGTTGGTATTAGAGATGAGCACAGATTTGAGCAATATTGCTCTCAAAGGAGACCATATGTAAAAAGTAGTTTCTCACATTTAAGATCTAAGTTAGGGATTGATACAACAGGGGTAACCAAGAAGTTGTTTAGTTCAGGTTGAGTTAACCGTAAAATTTGCATCGGGTACCAAGCACAACTTGCATGATTATGGTTTATTCCAAAGATTGACAAAAATTGAGCCAGCTAGTCCTTCAAGTGAGGATGAGTGAGCGATTACGTGAGTAAGTTGGTGTACGAGTGACTAAGTACTTACTCTAACATAAATTCTTCCCCATGCATGAGGCCATGCATTACCACGGGAGGAAACTGGATTGCCAGGGGAGAACGTGTGTTGTATGCTTAGTAAAGTGTAACAGGACAACACTCTTCTCACATACAACCAAGGTAAACAATCAAACTGGAAAACCGTGCATCGCAGAAAGTGAACCCCAGTTCTACTGGTTATTAACCCAAGGGAGACACTATGCAGTGTTACTGGCCACTGTGAATAGAAAGACCCATATAGGCTACACCATCTCACACGAAGAACACAAGTTCAACGTAGAAGATGATAAAGATGAACATAAAGTCAGGTTATCGAAGCCATTCAAGGACAATCTAAAATATGAAGCGTTAGTTTCTCAAAGTACGAGATTCTTAGTGTTCATACCAGTTTGGGAGTGAAACAAATGACCACAAAACTAAGTTACTCTGTTCAAAGACCATAATTTAACGTTAAGTTTATGTGACTGGATGGGCGATATCTTACCGTTTGCGGTTCTCATTCCATAGACAGAAATTCGTTATCAAATATTTTAAAGCATGTGAGGTGATCCGATCACCAGTTGGTCTTGTACCACTAAGTTTACAAAGAAACGACGACTCGAAGCCCTCCATCGTGTTGATAGTTCTTGCGTGGGAGAGCTTTGTCATTGTTCATGTTCAGCTACAATGTTCATCTTAGAAACAAATCGGTCACTCTTTGAACTTTACTTTGAAGTGCTTATATTTCAGGTAAACCAAGGAGTAAAATACCGAACATATCAGTTACACTATAAAACTCATATTCCAGTTGTAAACATGAAAAAAAGACGTGCTACTTCTGCCTAATTTATCAAAGAAAGGGTACTCTATTCCATATATAGAGGCTTAAATAAACGATTTTGGAACTCAGTTGACAAGATAAACAAAGAAGGAACGGTTCAGAGAAATTCACAACTCGTCCTTTCGGTCTGAAGATTTTCAGCGGAACAGCCATTGATTTCTCTGATATAAACAAAGCATCCGGTCTTACTACTTCCTTTCAATATTTCGTTATCGGGAACTGACGAAGCCGAGGTCTTCGGTCGCCGGACGGGAAACTGTGGGCAAAGGTTTCCGTCGTTTGTGGTTCACTTCATCAACAAACGTATCGATAAACAAGGAAATTCTAATTTGTGGCTAGCCCTACAGGCAGATGATGCCCCAAAGAAGCCATTATCTTAATATTCCGATAAGCCCCATTTAGTATTCTACTCTTCTAGCTCTAATTCCACAATAGTTTTGCCCCATTTTCGTTAAGGAAATAATGTAACCTCAACTGAGAACAGTCAATTATAGGACCGCGTGTTAAAATCATAAGTGAAATTTCCAAGAGCAACCTGGTAGATCCATTTTACAGGAAAAGTAAGGCTCAGCTATTAGGGAACTATGTAATGCTCAGGTTTTATCAATGAATTATTAATGAAAACACTGATAATACACAAGCTTGTTGTAAACCCATCTCTTCTACAGAATTCTAAACCTATTAGCATGGTTCTCGTGATCTTTGAATAATCATTGTTAAGGTTGCATCAAGGGAAAACCCATGAGGAGAATCGACATTACATAAAGTCAACTAAAACGTTAGTTGACTCGAAAACTTTATTTGAACTGGAATATTCGGGTTATCGGACTGTTTGTCTACCACTTTGGTCAACTTGAGCACGGTGGAAGTTTATGAAACATAGCATATATCGATCTTAGTTGTGTGTTTCTCACGTTCACCTTTCGAAAGGGCATCCATAAGACACGATTGTACAACAGGACGTAAAATGCAGATATAGGCCTCGAGGAAAGTTCACCTCGTTCGGTAGAGCACACCCTCGAATCGTTTCTTCGTGTCGAACTACGAGTCCCGATTTCGTCAAGTCTATCTTCGTGTACAGCTTTAGTAGCATTGGTTTAGCGGGATTTTGTTTTCATGCGAAAATGAGAATAGTTTGAAGATCAACCGTAAGAAAGATGTAGTTTGAGACAGGCGGTTTTTTAAAATGACAACAATGCAACTACAGGCTCTTGAAAGAGGAAGATTATCAATGAAGCTGCAGATCGCAAAGACTTCAATGAACAAGTGATAAGAGTTTTATTACAACTTTATTTTGGTAAGAGGAAGATTATCGACGAGAATGAAAAAAAGAGGTAGATTAGTATTCACGAGAATACAGAATGCAAAAATCCACTGAACAGGAGATAAATATTTTAAATCAACCTCACTTTGCTAGTACTGTTGACAAAGTCAGGAAGGCTGAGATATTTCTCGGATAACTTTAGATATGACCTAATAAAGGTCTTTGTGTCCAAAACATCGTCAGCAGTTCATCGTTTAGTGACTTTCTCTGCTTTTTCTCCTATGACGAGTGGGAGTCTCAGATGTTGAGGAAATACACTATCGGTACATTACTTGTGTTCACAAAATAGTTCAATGATAATAACTTTCATATTAACACCTTCAAATTCTTCCAGAAACAGAGATTAACTTTGTACATCATATTTCCAAGTCGACTAGAAAAATTAAGTTTCAAAAGCAGATCAAAAATAAAAATATCTATAATATTCACTGACCTTAAGATTGTGGTTGATGTAGGCATCAACTTTTCGCAATTTTTAGATCTGCTGTAGAAAATTTCGATGTATGACATACAAATTAAACCCAGTTCCAAGATGAACGCGATGAATATAAACTTAACGTGAAGATGTTAAGCCAGCTAGTGAACATAAATATACCAATATTGCGTACAAAGTTTTGTACCTCTTTAGACAGGGCATGAAGCTATGAAAACATTGGGTATTATGCTATAAAATAACTGTGATTTGTTCAACTAACCCAACCAAAACTAACAAAAATCCTGTGGCCAACATCTGGTGGGTGGGATAAGTACTTCTGGTCATTCTACTTCCCACTTCTGCATGGCAGACCATGTGAACGAAAATTAAGCAAATTTGATACCACTGTTCCAAACTAACAGATGCATGAGCTTACCAAATGTATTAAATCGACTTTCAATCACATCCAAACTCATATTACAGCCAGTGGGATTCATCGTTAGCTACTTATCTTTTGTTGATATAGCGAATTTGTCTAATATATATGTGTATTTAGAAATAACCAACTCGAAGATAATTGAAAAGGCCCTACGATGTAGTTCTACGCTTCATCAAATGTTTTTTAAATCCGGTATAGAGATGAAATGATCGAATCATCCTAAAACGCAAACCATGGAATCAAATCGAGACAAAAACCATCTATTTTTATTATATATTATTTTGCTAACCACCTTTGTCAAGACCAGTAGTGCAAAGTAGCATTTACTTTAATAAAGAAGGCAATATTTATCGTCTCCAGTCACGCTAAAACTAATAGAACGTAAGGAACTTTGTTCTATGCGTAAGCAAAAACGAACTTCTTCACAGATGTTAACCAGTGTCAACAATGTTGTGGTCCACAAAGTGAACATTGTTGTTTTGTACTTTGCAAGCAATGTTGTCAGCAACGTAGTTCAGCCAGATAACTATGTTTCCACAGCATTGTTCAACTATCAATGCTGTAGCAACTTGTTAACAACCTCGAGCAATTATATAAACAATTGTAAACATGTTTGTGTTGTCAATGTTGTTTTTTCTCTTCCAACAACCGTTAGCTGCCGTTGTCGCTTCATGAATGCTGAAGGATGTTGTTGAAACAATGAACAACAATACTGCTGGTTAATCTAAGTCGTTCAGCCATGTTAACAAGATTGTGACAAATTGATCAACCAATGATAGGAGATTTTTTCGTGTGTTCACGCTTGAATGCTACACGTTATTCGTTAAGATAAAGGTAAAGGTGAAGTGTCTTGATTTACAATGGATAAGCCTTTCAGCTAGCTAAGCTGTTCTAAGAGGCCCAATAAAGGCCACCTCTCATGGGTCCAGTGTTACTGCAGGAGGAAACCGGAGTACCCGGGGAAAACCTGCAATGTTTGGTCGAGTCAAACTGAGCAACATTCTCCTTACATGTTACCAATACAAATCTATAATCAGAAAACGGTACAAAGCCGGAATCAAACCCAAGTAGCAGTGGTGAGAGACATGTGCACTATCACTGTGCCACCAGCACCCCTGCTGTGGTTATGTTAAGCCTATATTTCATGAATTAACCTTCACACAACTTGCAAGCAGTTTACGACAACACTCTGTATTTTGGCTCTGAACTGAAATACTGTGTCACTGACCTCGGTCGGTTAGCTTCGTGGGTTAAAAAAGCTCAACAATGGTTTGGCAACGGCTAAGTTTAATTGTTCTATTTAACAATAGGACCCAATTTCTCCAACTGCAGAAGAGATTAAAATGATTTTTCCCCCTATCATGAGAATGCAATTGGGTAACAAATGAACAACAATTGGAGCCAATGTCGCACGTTTTTCTGACCGCAAAATTGATGAAGCAGTATGACGGAATCCGGACGAAGACGATTTGTTTTGGGGTGGTTTTTTTTGGTGATAACAGTGTTGAATTTGCACGAAACTTATGTCGATGAATTAGATCGACGCCTGCATGGAAATTGTTACTGATATATGAAATAATTTCACCAGGGTGACCAATTTTAGTATGAGATGTTTTAGAGTATTTTTTGGTTCAATTTCATTAGGCGTTGTTGTTTTTGAGGGGAATTATTCGAGTAACAGGTTTATCAATAAATTGCCGCCATTTGTTTCCAACATGTAATGGCAAATCCGAGTTTACTTCTTGTTTCTTATTCACAGAGGTTTTCCGCACTTTCGCCTCAATCGTTTCGGTAATGATGAATTTAATCAGCAGTTTATAATGATTGACAATTATAGAGGACAATTTATTGGTAACCCCTGATGAGAAAGTTGTTGTTTACTTCGGTGGCAAGTTCATAGAAGGCCGATTTGTTCCTCTGATTTTCAGGGCTAGGACGTTTCTGAGAAAAATTGCAAACCTTTCATCCAGTTAAACTTATGAACCTTTACCACATCAAGATGCAGCACGAGTTTCTAGGAGTTAAAATGTTAAAAGTACCGCTTTTCAAGAAACAGGTAATATCGTTATCATCTTCGTCGTCATAAATATTATTCAAAGTATTCCCCCCCTCTCCGCTTTTAAGTTCTTGTTGATTTCTCTCTCTCGAACTTCGGAAAGTGGTACACCTCGAACCTGGAATGGTTGCAAAATTTAAATGGATTTTTTCAGTTAATTTGATTTCGGATTAAAAGAGAAGTTGTTCAACTTCCAAAACGTTTGCCTCGAATTGGCAGCAGGATGAGACCACAGTTATGAGAAATGTCGTGGTTTCCTCTCATTATCAATCAGTTGATATAATGAAAATAGGAATTTGAATGAATGTCCAAACGATGAAGCGAATTCTCCTTGTAAGACCCAGGCAACGGCGACGACTTATCGAGAAAAAGCACCTCATGGTCTTAGGTAACAGGTCTTGGTCGCTTTCGCCGCACGAGATGAGAATTTTAGAGTCGGCAAGAGCTTGACTGAATTCCCAGAACCAAACCACGGTGATAATTGTTGCGGTGAGTTTGGCGGAATAAGCTGTGGTATACCCGACATTGAAAGCGCTGTATCTTTTGGCAAGCAAAGAAAATAATCCAGTGTCTGCCTACAACTTTAAAAAATATAATATAAAACAAACTCCGAAAAGAAGCATCTTGGTATCCAAAATATGAGTAAAATCGCAAGACAATTGACTGTGCAATAAAGTCGAAATATTACCTTCTCAATTTTGTTTTGCGATTTTTTAGGACCACCGTTTTGCGCTTGATTACAGCCGTTATCACAAAGACAAAGACTATATCACCTTAACTTCCATTACAATAACTAGAAACAACAATTAGTAATGTTAAAAGAACTTTGCATAGAAGTGTTAACCATGCATTCAGACTACAATGTCCGATACATATGTAATAATATATAATAAATATATATAATAATATATACATAAGTAAAGAATTTGCTGAAAGGTTATGTCTAAAAAGATCATATATATATACATACATACATATGTAATATTTAAAAACCGAGCAGAATTGCTTTATCGGCATTTAAAACACGAAGCGATAGCCGAGTGTTTTAGACCTGATAAAGCACGCACTGCGAGCATTTTAAATGTCTTATGAAATTCATCGCCGACTGAATATGCTAATTGGCTAAAGAAATTTGGAAATTTATCTTTCGTAAGCCGAAAAATTTGAACTTCTTCTTATAATTTTCTTTTGTATTTTCCTCATGAGTTTTGAATGAATTTTATTAATATATATATATATATATATATATATATATGACTCTTTTATTAAATTCTTTACTTTTAGCGTATTCACAAACTCCCAGTGTAAACGTCTGCTTAAAAGAACATTACTTGTTTTAGATCTTAAAAAAAAAATTTAATGCTTTTTTTGTGGTTTAACAAGCTGTTTTTTCCGTTTTTGGCACTTATCTGAGCCATGACTGGTTACAAAAAAGATCGCGAGAGGGTAGGGGTGTTCGCCTACGGGTGTTTTCCAACCAAGCCATAACGAATGAATAAAGTGAGCAGATGACACAGAGTAATAAAATAGTGATTATCGAGACTTTGCCAGATCAGAACAGTAAATTGAGTACAAAGAGAAACAAAACGTGTAAGAAGTTTGTAATTTAAGCAAATGGTTAAAAACTAGCTCAAAAACACCATCAAGATTAATCACAAATTTTGGCAATACAATCCAGGTGCCAAATGCTGGTCTCAAGTGAGCCTTAATAGAGCTAATCGCTGGAATACTTTTTTTGTAGAATTCACTGCATCAAGTCAGATAAAACATTTCCTAAGCGGTTTGGCAAGCAAGAAGCGTTCCAGATCACGTATTTCGCTCAAAGGTATGTACATCAGTAAGCGGTAGTGTGCCTATGACATTGGCAGGAAACAAATTAAAACCGAAAAAAAATATGCGCGCCCCATGTCGTTGTCAAGGTTAACCATGTTTTCCACACAGCGTGGCATTAGAGGTAAACGCGCTTATAAAAATTCACGCGAAGTTTTTTTTTCGGGAAGAGCCGGCTTAGCCATGTTCAAGCACTTGGTAAAAGCATTTGTGGTGATCCTGTTGGTTATGAGCATCGTGGAGGAGAGTGGTGGTTTCAAGAGAATAGCGATACGAACTTGTAAAACCAGGAAACCAAAGAGAAATGCAAGAGATCTGATTAAAATGCATAAAGTATTACCAGCAGAATCACAGAAAAAGATCATTCATCGAAGGTAAATGATCGGGACTTGTAAAAGTTGACAATTAAAAAGTGTGTTAAGATGTGTTTATTAAAATTGAGCAAAATGAATGGATCTGGGGCAGGTTGTTTAGAAGACGATTAATACAACACCACATCGGTGGAAGTTTTGAGAAGACTCTGATAACAAAGGAGATGAAAATGGAAATTTCTTTAACAGATTTTTTTCTGACTTTAAAGAAGTTTTATCCTGTGATGTTTGAGACAACCAACCAAAACATACCTACATAAAACAACAAATTTACTTCGAATCATTCAAAGAGCTAAGGATTTTAAATTAACGAAAACCTATGCGAACCGTTCTCCTTCGATGTCTCAGGACAAACTGAAGCTTTGTACTAAATCAACAGATATACGTACATTACCACAATTTTCAGATGAATTTTCAGAAGCTTGTCATTTCAGATTTAGTGTCTGTATTAGCTTTATTCCAATCAGATTTTGCCAAGATGCGTTCTCTGGTTTTCACTGGTAGTCTGTGTTTGTCACAATGTTTAGACATAATAGTCGAACCACTTGTAAAAGACCACCCAAAATGTGCAGGAAAGCTAGTCGGTTACACGAGGTGGTTGATTACGAGAGTTGGTCGCAAAGGCAGGCTCAAATTGATAATAAAAGGACATAAAAACCTTTAAAAACTTATAAATATGGCAATACAATATATATACAACATATTTTATTTATATATAAAATATATTATTTATGTATAAAATGTCAGTATCGACCAGTTTGAAGTTGTCCAACTCTTCCCTTGCTTCGGCAAAGAAAATTACTGAAAAAGCACGTTCAACTTTATGGATAGTTACACAGTTTGAGGTAGCTGTTTCCTGAGCTACATGGTTTCTCTTGAGTTCATCCATGACGGTTTTTCCAGGTGATTTCGCTGTCGGGTATGATCTTATGTTATAGTTTAGGCTCGGTCAACTTAGACACGAGAGATTTACCCAAGACGAGGAAGTCGTGGGAGGAAAGTATTTTCTGAATGCCTATTCATGTCGGTCAGAAACAGTGTAGTCTAAACAGATTTAAAGATTAGTCGTTATCTGAGGATAAATCTACCGATTCTACTCTCGCGGTTTGTGTTCGGTTTAGTCCTGAAAATTTTACACAAGTGAATGGCATGCAATTATTATCTAAGCATGGTTTGTGGAGTGTGGTCTTTATGTTTAGGCGTAGTTTAGCCTACAAGGAATTCATTGGAAAAGATCCTCGATGCAATGCAGCTCAGTAGTTTATGTTCTGTTTAACGAGAGATCTAAACAACCAGAGGCTCTCTTTATCTAAACAATACTCCATAGAATATAGTCTTTCCGTTTAAAGGTAGTTTACTCTAGTATAAAAGGTTTTACAATGCAAGGTTGATTCTCCGATGATTGCTCAATCGCACCCACTCTTTTGGTTCACGCCTGGTTTATTATTTCGAAATTTCGACAACTCAAGCATAGGCTTGCAGTAACATAGCTTCCTTTAACTTGTCCTCGGCTTCGCCTCGTGTTTCCACTTGGCATTCTTCTGGTTAAAAAGACGTCATTCATCTTTCTATCACAGCACAGAGACACCCAAACAATTTTCTGTTTGTTAAACATAAACATCGAAAACAATTTTATATTTTATTACAATATATATGGTGAAACTTTATTAATTTCTGATGAACAAACCAAATGTTTTAATCTGTTTCAATTAAATTTGTCAATGATTGTAGCTTCTAATCTGACGATGGCCACTTTGACCGAAAACGTTCGTTCGTCTTATTTAATAAACTCTGCCAAAAATGTTTCAATATCACCCAGCGAAAAGCATATCACTCCAATTTTGTATTTCTATTATTAACGTTATTATATTCTAACCTCGCTTACTATTTCTTTCTTAGAAATGTGAAGGCATCCACTTGTCCCTAAGAAGGACGTATCTGAGAAAACTGGACGACACAAGATTATGAACAACTTGGCGACTTACAAGAATTCTAAAAGGAGAATTTCTCAAAAACGCTTTTAGATGAATTTAAGTCCAGGAACTTTAAACTTACAAAATTATACCCAAATAAATTTTATTTCTTTGTTGAATATCTTATGTGATGCCATGTTGAAATATCATACCTAAATCTTAGACATTTCATGTGTTGTTCCTCCTGTTTAAATAAAGCATATTTTGTTCATGAAATACATCTCACTTGAAAAGAATTATTTGATTCAAGATAGTGTGCTTCTAACCTCAAGAAGCCTTTGATGTTGCTAAAACGGGTAGTCATAAATACATTTTCTCAAAAATTAAAACTTCAAAGCATCAGCTCACTACACAAAATGTCGTGTAGAAAGCACACACTGAAAATTTTTGGGCAGTTACTAAGAGTATGAAACAAACCTAGTTTGTTTAGGATTGAAATTAGTCCGGGTGGAGCAATATGGTATCCGAAAATTTGAAGATTGCAAATTTGACGGTAAAAATTTTGCAGATAATATTCAGCAAAAATAAGACCTTCCTGAGTTTAGCAAATCTGGTTTGTGTATGATCGCTGCAATAGCTAAGTTTACTTTTGAGTATTCCTTGAGATCATATGCTTGCTAATTTACGTCGATGAGGTTGTTGTGAATATCCTTCATGTGCATTTTTCGCCAACAACGAAAACTTTGAAACGAGATTTAGTCGCGTAATTTCCTATCGGCGAACCTTTTTTCCGTATGTTTACTCAAGTGTTCGAGCAGTAACGAGTTTGCTGGCAATATATAGAAGTATCAATTAGAATACTATTTGTTTGGTAATTCCGTGCGAGACGGTCATTGTTTACACCGATGTTTTATTCACGGAAAGGCATTTTATGACAAGAAATTATCAGGATAAGGAACGTCAAGAGAAATTCAAAATTTTTTATTCGCTTAAACTGATGGGTTTTTTAATTCTGCCAGCTGAAGATGGAATAAGGGTTTTTCAAAGTTAAAATGTTGGGAGGAGGGGGGGAAATTATCCTTCTGATGAAAACAGTCATAGCTAAAGATATCACGTTAACTTTGCTATGAGAACACGCTGGGTCATTTGGTTTTCTGACTTTTAGGGTTGCTTTTCTGACGTTCAGTGTTGCTCTTCTGACTTTAAGGGATTTTGTGGGTTTTTTTACTTACTCAGTTGCATTTGAAAAGTGTTTTTGCATATTTGAACGAATTTTTAAAATGAATTTCATATTTGGCAAGAAGAGACATTATTTGACTTCCTCAAATTTCGAGATGTCTTGGCAAGCATGGGACGGTACAGTTTATAAAAAGTTCAATGAGTGGAGGCATTTCGAGTTTGAATAACCAGCCAAAAAGATTCTTCAAAAAGACCCTTTAAAACCAGTTGCAACAGCAACTCAAAGGGTTTTCGGTAACAATAGTGGTGTTCAGCTTAATTCATAATGAATTTTCCTTTGAAATACGAAGCCGAGAGTTAAAACTTTCATGCATTAATGACGTCATAAGCCACGGCAAATGTAAAAAGTTAATGAGAGAACTCACGAAAAATGAAAAAGAAAGTTAAGCTGTACTTGTACATTTCTCAACTACAGCCTAAGTATTCTTTTTTTTACTTATAGCGAGTTCTCTCCTTTTAACCCGCGTACCGTCACATATACTTCTTTGGAGTACTTAACAGCATTCGCTTTATATGTAAGTTAATAAGAGAGACAACTAACTGTTACACTGATATAATCATGAATATGGAGAAGTTGTTTATGTTAGACAGTAGAACGGTTGTACGTATGACAAATATTATGTAGGGTTTGGCGCTGCGAGAATTTTGTATTTAGTATGTGGTCGCAATGTGTTGATGACGTGGTTGTGAGGCTGACGTGTTTATATGTAGAAATGGCCTTTACGTTGTCAGTTACATGAGTTGCTGTTGGGCTATCGTCCAGTAAAGAACAACTTCTTCCACTAAGTGTGCCTGCATTTCCACCTCGGCTTAGACGGCAAATTATATGACAACGTGCTCACATTAATAATTCATCTCTACGTCGGCAAGAACGTTGCAAAAATACTCTACATTTTAAACAGAACTTCGTTGAGGATAGTTCTTCTGTAATGGAGGAACCCTTTTAAAAGGGGCGTTTCCATCCCTTTACTTTCAATACGGGGAGCTCAGCCCCACTACCAACCCCTCCCGCTGTTATAATCCACTTGATGACAGGTCTTATTTTTAGACCAAGCAGTTGCCTTTCCGATATGTATTACGCATGTGGAAGCTTGGAAATATCAAACTCATACTTCAAAAAGACAATTTCTGATCCCCGCCTGATGACCGATGAGACGCTGTGACCATTGAGCTACCGAGACTCAGATGGCGAGCTAAGGTGCAAGTTGCCTTTCTCTCCATTTTTCAACGTGGCCATTCACCATCTGTACCTTGTTAGCTTGAAAGAAATCACAGTCTTTTCCGCTTTGGTCAGAACACTCTGGTTTCGGGCAACCGCTTCTTCCGGCCACGGACTTTTGTACGTATTTTTACATACAGTTCGAAGTCTTTGTTGAGAAAATTTACCAAACGTTCCAAACAAAAGGTCACTGCTAGAAATGTTCGAATTCTTTGCGATCATTCGCGGCAGTTACCAACCTCTGAATTTTTTACATTATTTAACACTGTCTAAGCAGTAACCTATTTTTATATCATTGACTGGATTTTACCGCTGCGAGCGACACTGTGAGCACTCTTAAGAAGTTTTGTCATTAGTCTAATAATAAACATGAAAGCCCAGCACAAAATACGCAACAAAGGCATAATAAATAAAGGTTCATTAACATCTAACGTTTCGTTGTTTACATTACAACATCTTCAGAGATAATATATAAGTACCGAAGCCTTACTATATATTTACAAGTGTGAAAAACTAGCCAATCAGAATTAATTATAGGTGAGAGTAGAGAGAAAGCGGTGAGGAGAAAAAGAAGGAGAATCAAGAAGACAGAAAGAGACGTGACAGATTTATTGGAGTAGAAAAAGTGTTGCAGAACGAATGCTTGCATTCGGTTTAAAGAAGGTTTTAGCTTATTTATGACAAGGCTTTAACGAAGGAGGAACTCATATTCGAAGGAGCAAAAAGTAAGAATTTTGAAATCGTCAAATGGATCTTTGCTTGAAACGTTAGGATTCTTTGCAATCAGTCACGGCAATTACCAAAATTTGAACTTTTTACGTTATTAAGCACTGTCTACGAAGCATCCTATTTTCCCATCATTCACTGGATTTTTCACCGCTGGACCTTACGCCTATGCTAGAGCCAGCCGACAATTTGAAAAAAATACAAGATAAAACATATTCCAAAGAGAACCATCTTGAAAACTCAGAATACGAGTCAAAATCAAGACGAAAGTTTAATTAGTAAATTGAAAACTCAGAATACGAGTCAAAATCAAGTTCCGTCTAAAATACAATCCGAATTCGAGAAAAATCAAGTTCAAAATCAATGAATTAGTAATTCAACTTTCGTCTTGATTTCGATTCGCATTCTGAGTTTTCAAGATGTTCCTGTTCGGAATATGTTTTACCTCAAGCCCAATCTTAAGAAGTTTTGTCATCGCTTCCGCCGTGACATGACATTCCCGTTTCAGAATACGTTTCATTCTCTGACGAAGGGTTTTTGCTCCAAACGTTAGAATTATTTGCGATCGTTCTCAGTGGTTATCGACCTCTGAATTTTTACGTTATTAAAAGCCGTCTACGCAGTATCCTATCGTTATGTCATCAACTACTGCGTTCGATTGGCTCACAAACGTCCTGTTTATTATATCCGGTGGACTACTGTGAGTTAATCGGATACATACATATCGGGTTTTGTAATTCTATTCTTCAGCTCGTTTCTCATTCTTTTGAAATTCGAGGAATGAGTTGATACGACAGGAAGTTTACCCCAACAACGACTGTTAATTGAGCATTTGACCTGATAAATGTGTTTGTCACTCTCTGACTCTCGTTTATTTCAAACCGGAACTCCCGGAGATTATAGAGTGGCGTGATGACCGCGATGCTAGATAGTTAAATACCTGCTGTGTAACCGCAACCTTCATAGGTGGGTTTAAAACAAAAGCGAGCAATTGGTGAATGGGACGATCCGGTCAGCGGGAACTGCACGGACTCACGTTCAGAACAAATGAAGCGGCCCACAGAGGTCTGTGCAAGAGACCAACGAGGCCATCATAAGTTCCGGACCAAAGTATAACCTCAACACTATTCTTGATTCAATTTCTGAATGACTTATGGTCAGTTAAGTTTGCGAGGTTAACGTGTTAAGAGCAAAGTATGGACCCGAATCTGAAAGGATGTTTCGAGCACAATTAACAGAAAGCGACGCTGCTGCGAAATAAACCCCTAACCCTTCCCACATTCGTTCCACTGACCATGAACAATGGTTTCAAGCGGAGCCCCAAATAGACATTTTCAGTAGTTTACCGTATTTTATCTACTCAGGTCGCAGCCTGGATCCATTGATTCGTAGGCATCGGAACGAATGTGGGAAATGTTTATTGACACACAGAGATCAAACCGTTAGAGCTTCTCAAGTATTGGATGATCATGTCCTCGATAACTGTAGGAACTTTTTCGAAGCCAAAGCCTGAATCAAGGTTCACGATTGATCGTCTATAATTCGCTAGCTGGCGCTTCAAAGGGAGCACTGGAGTGAGACTGAACGATGAAGTTTTCCAGTGATTTGGTTTGTGGGAGGTAGTTTTGTTCCGGTACCTTCTGTTTTCCGACAACCCCATTACTGCTTCATTAAAGAGGCGAACTATTATTAGTCAAACATGACCAAACGACTGTCGAGCGAGTTCGTTGTGGGAGACGAGAAATTTTGATTTGGAAAAACACCAGAAGTTCTCTGGACCAAACTACAATTAATTGTTGCGGTGAGTTTGCCGGAATGAGCTGTGGTTAACCCAAAATTGGATGCGTGGTCATTTTTTGGCAAAGAAAAACGAACATGAACGTGTCGGTTATCACTACCGCGCGCTACCGAAAAAGATTGAAACATCCGTTCATCTTCGATCACAATAATGTAGGTAGTGTTTACAGATCATAGCCAGATGGTAACTGGGGGATTGCAAGGAAGGAAATATATCACAGCTGGTTGGAGAGAAATATTTCCAACTGTGTGACAAAAGTTACGTACCTGCTCGACATAAAGTGGACAAGAAGAGTCCAATAAAAAAAGCGTACAGAGACCGTCATATTGCAAAACATTCTATGCTTACTTTCACAGAAAGAGGCCAAGGTTTTCAAAGGAAATGAGATGTGTTCTGAGGAGTAGTTCTGGCTGAGAATTTCAGAACGGTGACTAAAACTTCACCGGTGATCTGAGACCGCGCGTGCGATTTTTGTACGAATTTTTTTCGAACACACAAGGAATTACCCGCGATTTTTCTCGGTAATTTAAAGCAAAATTTTACCAAATCAACCCTTTATCGAGCGATTGATTACGGTTTCGCTAGATAAAACAGCCCAGATGGAAGAAAACGATAACAAAGTGGAGAGAAAAACCTACTATTTAACCTAGTGGTCGAAAAGTTGCTTACTAGCCGCCTAAACTAATCGCCAATATCCCAGTAAAGTATGCTAATTCCGGGAACGCAAAGTTAAATTGGCATCGTCTAGTGTTGTGGTCATGAATTAATCAGTAAACTTAGGATGTAAATAGTTTATAATTATAATCTACACGGACTATTGGGAGAACACCATATATTTTTTTTTATTTTTTTTCTTGTATGTGCAATTCTTTGGTGAAATAGTCCCGTGTTTAAATAATGTCAGAATAAAATGAAGAATAAAGAATAGCTTACAAAAGAGATCCTTTAACGGATAACGACTGAAAGAAGGTGCATCCAAGGGTACATTTAGTAAGCTTGCGCGAAATGACATCAACGTTTTGTTCTGTTTTGAAAAGATCTACCCATAAGTTGGTAACGCAAGGCAGGAAAAAATATAAAACCGCGAAGGATATGCAAACCGGGAAACTACCATTTTTTAACCCGCAGCGGCGAATCAAACGTAATCGCGCTTATAAAAGTTGACGAAGGTTCTTCACGAGGCACATTTGAAAAGGACAGCCTAACCATGTGGAAGTACTTGGCAAAAATACTTGTCGTGATTCTTCTGACTACGAGCATCGTAGAAGAAAGTAGTGGAGTCTTAAGAATTGCCATTAGAAGGCGGAAAGTTCAACGCCCGACGAAGTTTCCACCGAAAAATGCTGCAAAGTTGAACTGGCGTCCGATGTCGAGAAACCGAAGAGATCTGGTCAAAAACGACCAGATATCAGAGGTGAGATGCATATACACGTTGACCGAGCTCATCTGATAAGTAATGCTCGGAATTATAAACGTTATTATTTTAATATAACAACAACACTGAATTTATAAAACGAAGCAAAATCCGAATAAAAGCGACATTTTGGGAGACTCCAAGATATAGGTTATAAACAAGACTAAAAGTTGAAATGGTAAATTTTCGGTTTTATTGCAAGTATCTTTATTTGTTTAAAACCTATATCTTGGGGTTTTTCAAGATGTCACTTTTATTCGACTTTTGCTTCGTTTCATACTTTCTAAAGTTGTCGGCTGATTCAAGACTGAATTTTGAAAGTATATATTTGGAGCAAAAGTCTTCTTTAAGACCTAAACGAGACGTTTAAGGTGACGGAGACCGGTAAAAAAGCCATCCGCAACGAACAATGAACTCACTTACTAATACAATATGGGGTATTTGATAATACAACAGCGCCAGATGGATTTTTTGACTCAAGTTAATGTATAGAAATTTCTCGTGAAAAGCTAGACCACGATAGCCAGAATGACACAGTTTTCTTCTAGAGAGACTCAACACCAATCTCGTGGATTCATTCCCATACAAAGGCGTGTTTTTTTGACTTGGGTCTAACTGTAGTTCGTCTGGTACTCTAACTCTAACAGAATTCATTATAACCTCAAACTTTATTCTTGTTTCTTATTGGTCGACATTCACCAGTTAATTCTCAATGTCCGGAAGCCGTGGCCCCCGAATATCGTGAAACATTCGAGGGAGCTGTCGAAACAAAAAAATTATTGGACGCTGTTGACGTAACTATCTCTTGGCCGCTTAAATTACAAAATAGCAAAAATGGCCAGCAGCAGTTTGGAAAGTTATAATACCACAAGTGTTTTTACTGCAAATCTTTTCCTACACCTACCGCTGTTTTGGATGTATAATAAAACAATTATTGGATTCAACTTACGCATAATATCAAGAATTATCCAGACCTCGGTCAATATTATCCGCCTCAGGTTTCGGTTTCGGTAGATAACATTGACCTCGGTCCGGATAATTCTTGATATCATGCTCAGCCTCATCCAATAATTGTTTAGTAAATGGTTTGAACCTGGGAGAATCGTGACATGTTTGAGGAAGTTGATCGTCCAGGTTAGTGTAGTCTTGAGAAAGACTGTTGGTTGAAGTGACTGACGTTTCGACAGCCTTAGCGGCGGTCATCTTCAGAGTCAATTGTTTAGTGTTGTAAGTCGAGGCAATCCCTTCCCGAGGTGTGTTTATTCCTGAGTTTAGTCTTGCGCAAATTCGCGATATTTTTCTCGCTCAAGATGGCGTCAAGTCAAGTTGGGGATTGTTCTTCAATTTAGTCTTCAGAGATTTGTGCAAGTTGAGGTAGTTGCACCACTCACTGTAAATTCTTGTTTCGAATCAAGAGAAGTGGTGATTTACCCACAGTTTTGTCTTAAAAGGGTTTAGACATCGTGAGGCAAAGCTTGTCTCTGGATTGCTTTGTTGAATCTAGTCAAGCGGCTTTTCTGTAGGAACAGCAAAAGCGTTGTGTACTGCCAAGAGGGAAACTGATGTTTCAAGCAAAGGTCCTTTGTCAGAGTGAAACGTAAAAGTGAAATCAAAACTAAGCCAGGTTTTATTCGTAATGTAATCATGTGACAAAAAATAGCCAATCAACTGCGAATGTCCATATTCTATATTATATTTTATATATATAGATATATACAGATATATATATATATATGTATATATATGTATCATATATATATATATATATATATATATATTTATGATACATGATATATAATATATAATACAATATATAATATATAATACAATATATAATATATAATACAATATATAATATATAATACAATATATAATATATAATACAATATATAATATATAATACAATATATAATACATATAATATATATAATGTACATAGATAGACAGACAGGCAGATAGACAGGGGAGAAGGAAAATAACACGATTGAAGCAGAGGCCTCCTACAACACAATCATGCTGTCAAGCCTCATCTAATTTTAACCTTTTCTATTATATTTTTGCTAGAAATGAAAACTCGCCCAGCATTTCCTGAGAAGCACGAATTTGGGCAACTAGTTGGAGATGAAACAAGATTTACAACGCCTGTGGACGAACTGCAGTCCAGAAATTCTGAACTTCAAAACTTGCGCTTAAACTCATTTTATAGTATTCTATAACTTTTTCATGTCATTCAGTTTTAAAATATTATACTTAAATGTAATGAATAACTGCATGATATTTTTCGTCTTAATGAATTTTTGATGGTCCAGTTTACTTGTTGTTTATTCTGCATAAAGATTATGTGCTTCAATAAACATCTCGGCATTTGAAAGTAATCGCTCAATCCATTACGTTGCATTTTAACCTTAAAAAGTCTTCCATATTCCTATATATGTAAAATATTGCTATCGTAATAAACAAGTTATTTCTTGCAGACATCAAAACGTCAAACCATCAGCTAACTATCCCAGTTCTTAGTAAAATCTCCCATTCATATACCAAGAAATAAGAGCTAAGTATGAAGCAAAAGTCGTGGGTCGTGGGTCGTGGGTCACGGGTAAAATGTCGTGGGTCTTGGGTAAAAAGTCGTGGGTCATGGGTAAAAAGTCGTGGGTCATGGGTAAAAAGTCGTGGGTAAAGTAGTGGTCGTAAGATAAGTTAAATTTTTTTCACCCGTATAGTACGACTGTATTTGCTTAAAGAAACTCGGGCACTAAGGATAACCTCTGCACACAACAAATTTTGAATTTTGAAGCGCCTAAGTTCATATTTACACCTAACGGCAGCTTTCAGGCGTTCACGAAACGACGAAATCAAGCAAAATCACGGTTCCCTTGAGTATTTCCATGGCTTTCAGTCTATACTGTATTTACGTTAACCGCCTCAGCTTATTAAACATTGTTCGCTGATAGTTGGTGACATTCGGATCCCGAAGGTGCAAGTTCAAATCCCGCTCGAGTCAACATTTTTCAGTTGACTTCGGCAGTATCATATTATCATGAAAAATTTCTGTTCATGTGTATCTCTGAGATGATTCTGAAATTCAAACCATTTGCGTTACTAAATTATCTGATCGGAGTTAAGAACGACTTCGAACAACCGGGAATGCTGACCAATGAGGCACCCTATCAACTGGATTTAGAGTAACTACTTAATAGAAAGACCTATGTACTCACTGCTCACCTATTTTTAGTTCAAGCTTGTATTTGTCTTGATTTATAGGTTGTCAAGACATAAGTTTGCTATTTTGCTGTGAGCTGCTTACAGAATGAAATTGTCTCTTTGTCTCCGTTAATTTGAAATTCTTGATCTGAATTTGTGTATGACTGCATACATATTAGATGACCAATTACAACAGTCAGCCTGTATGCTTGCAACAATGATGTGAACTGCTAAAAATTTGGGGAAAATGCATAATAGTAATTTTGAAAAGCATGAACATGTTTCACTGAGTATTTGATGAATGAACACATATGCATAAAGACTTTGAAGCTGTTAATCCTGTGTCCAAAATATTTTTTATTAACAAAATCAAAGTAGCATTTTTGAGGTTCAATTGACAGCCTCAAAGTGGCAGAAAAGTTGATATTCAACTTTTTTACTTGCGGTTCATGGGAACAACAAATCAAATGATGTCAAGCCATTATGCAAATGCCAGTCAATGGCAATTATACTCAGCAACAAAGACCTTGACAAACAAGATGATGTTTGGTAATTTTTGGTAAAAGAGCAGCAATCTGAACATTAACTTGTGTAATGAATGCACTTCTTGGTAAAAACATTTAATAAAGAAAATTATATTATGAGATGATAGATGAATGATTGTCGAGCTCTATCCTCGGAAAAATGATTTCTGAGCTTCAGACAGGGATCAAACCTGCAACCTTCAGATGACCAGTGAGACGCTCTAACCATTGAGCTACCAAGACTCAGATGGTGAGCTAAGGTGCAAGTTTAACCTATGTGTAACCTAAGTGGAAGCCACTATATGTTAATAATGATATTGATGAAATTTATACGGTATTTTAGAAATGTGAGATACTTGTAAAATATAAATTTCATCAAAATTATACTATGTTTACAGTTAGCAGTGTGGCAAGAAAGTTTTTCAAATGTACTTTAGCACTGTTATTTGGAGGAACATAAGTTGTTGCTCCAAGGTAGGAATCAGCTGCATACCTCCCTCTTACATCAGATTCACTAAAAATCCCATTACACAAGTCTTCTAATAGCATGAATTACTTAAACAAACTAGGAGGAAGAACTGCCAAAAATCCATTCCCTCACCTGAAAGACCATAGAAGATGGTAAACAGGTTCATAGAAGCATGGTCAACATTCTGATGAATACAATGACAGTTTATTAAACCATTACAGTATATTTAATAAAAAGTTTTTTCACCTACCAAAACATGTCCATCCTTTGCAACCGAATTGCATATTTTTCTGAAAGAAAGTAACGACATGAATAATGATATAAACACGAGAATTATTAAAGGACCGCCAAAAATTTAAATCTTCTTGGACTATTAACTTGATTCGAATTCTTGGAGATTGGTAACTAGTTCTACAACAATCTGTTAATTGAAAATGGCCAACTTTGGAGTTATGATAGGTTTAGTCACTTTGTTGGTGGCTTTTTGCTTCAATTTCTCTTTGCACAAGATTGAAGAAGGTTTGAAGATAAATTATAACCATGTTCTTCTTATATAAGACAGTCGATTGCCTGTCCTCCGAGCCTTTCGTGCTATTAACGTAATTTATAAGTAGTGTTAGTGCAGGCTCCATATTGGTGATATAGGAAACAAATGTTACGCGTTAAAGTTGCATTGCACCGTCTTGCTTGGCTTTTAACAATTATTTTCAAATTTTCCAGGTCATGTTGGTGTTTATTATCGGGTGAGTGAAACGGTTATCGTATTGAACTGAAATCGGATGTTACTGCTTTCTACTTGTAGACTACAGTAAAAGTGTAATATTTTCAGTTACAGTACTGCATGGTTAGGGGAATACCGTTCAGCTGCAGTTATCGTCTTAGCGCAGTTTCTTCGGTTGTTACAGTTATAATCAAAGTTCGTTATGCATGCACTTTTGAACAAATTTGGCAGTATTTGCATATTTTATTGATCAAACTGAAGATAAATTTGTGGAAAGTTAATTGTAACGTAAGTCACCAAATGTCAGTGCTGCAGCCAATAATTTTAAGGCAAAGTGAAAATTCATGTCTCAAGCCAAGTGTGCATTTATGATTGATGACATTATATGTGAAGAGCATAGCCTGTGTTATTCTGCTTATGGAGTATACCAGAAAATTATTGCCCCACCCATATTTGTATATAGCATTTTTATACATGAAGGTAACTGTTATACAAGCATGGTAAATTTGGTATCATATCACAGCACAAAACTTAAATATTTGCAAATGTTGAAACCAATAAGGGTAGATTGAACTAGTTAAATAGTCAAAAGTAAACAAGTCACCTTGCATATTTTTGTCATGACTGGAATTGCCGTGCCCAAAGAGCCCAGCAATAATAAAGTTGTGTACAAATTTTGTATTTTAAGGGCATTTCATACATTTAGCATTTTTAAATGAACAGTTATTTAAATGTATTTATACATATTTTGCAATAAAGAAAGAAAATTAAGTTTTGTGTTTAACTTTTAAAATTAACATTCACTAACTTGGTATTATGGATTACTGATTCAAAATGGCTGCTATTTTTCCTGATCTCTGTTTAACCTTAACTAACTCATTAGTCATTATACTGAGTTGATTCAAAAAATGCTCCTCTGGAAAATTTTGAATTTTTTCCCAACTCTAATATGGTATTTTCAGTACTTGCCTACAGATAAGTGTACATAAATTCAATATACTTTCAGTGAAGGTGTATTTTGCCAATCAAGAGGAGCACATTGGCTGATTGAAGAGGGAAAATGTCCAGCCAAGACGGTGGTGGCCTTCTCTGGTTCCCACTGAAACAGATCGTATCATTTATAATAGCCAAAGTAATCAAGTAAACTGATTATTAACCCATTAAGGGGCCAGGCCACACTTCATAATTTTACTCTGGCTAACACCAGATCATTTATACTCCTCGAGGGGTTGAGCCCTGCCCTTTGATGAGCTAACAGCCATCCCATTAACTCCCTGTGGGGTAGTGATGGCACAGTGGCAGTGCACATGCCTCTCACCACTGTGACTAGAGTTTGATTCCAGCCCCATGCAGTTATCTGATTAAAGTTGCCTTGGTCACATGTGAGAAGAGTGTCATCCAGTTTGACTCCACTAAGCACTGCAGGTTTTTACTGGCTACTCCAGTTTCCTCCTGTAGTAATACTGGGCTTCTGTGGGGTGGCCCTTACTAGAGGTCTAGGGAGAGCAGCTTGTGTAGCTGATGGGGTTGTCGAGTATAAACAAAGACAGGTTACCTTTCCCTTTAAAGAGTAGGGACACACTTTGTACTTTTACTCTGGTTAATCCCAGATGATTTTACTCATCAAGAGGATGAGCCTTGCCCCTTAAGAAGTTGAACATAATATATCAGTCTACAAAACTATGGCCCAATCAGGAACTTAACTTACAAAATAATTGATTTGCTAGCTCACCATCTCACTCTACTCTCATAACCAGTCCTTTTTTTCTTAATTTTCAGGGGGGTGCCCTACTTTCGTCTACCAGTGGACCAGGTTTCCATATTATGGTGCCGTTTGTAACAACATTCAGATCTGTGCAAGTTACTTTACAAACAGATGAGGTGAAAAATGTGCCATGTGGTACAAGGTATGGGAAGTATTGTGACTGCGGTGTGGAATATGATACCTGCTTAGCAAGTATTGTTCAGTCTTCTCAAACTCCAACTTGATATTACCAGAGTTATGTGACATCTGCTCTGACTTCAACATCTTTTTTCTTTCTACTCTAGTGGAGGGGTCGTGATTCATTTTGACAGAATTGAAGTGGTGAACATCCTTAGTTCATCGGAAGGTTTGATTTTCAAATTTTTGTCCAAATATTGAATACCTCTGAAACCATTTCTTCGGTGAGTCTACATTCGGTAAGAATAGCTGTTCCTTTCAATTTTTATTCTAATCTATCTCTTGTAAAATTTTTAGTTTATAACATAGTTCGGAATTACACAGCAGATTATGACAAGACTTTAATATTTAACAAAGTCCATCATGAACTTAATCAGGTATGGCCTCTTACGGAAGAAGAAAAGCAATTCCTCCTTTAGCCCCTGTGAAGTTTGCTGAGCTCCCAAACATCCCCACAGTTGGTAGTGTTTTCAATCTTCTCATTTCTTGCTTCAGTTCTGCAGCGCTCACACTTTGCAGGAGGTCTATATCGATCACTTTGGTAAGAATGGTATCTCTGTGTTTTGAGTTTGGTTCGTTCAAATCAGGTAATTTGATTTCGTGACACCTGTATTTCGGGTTTCAGATCAAATTGATGAAAATCTGAGGACGGCTTTACAAAAAGACCTCAACGAAATGGCTCCAGGTCTATCTGTTCAGGTTTGTAGCTCATCCGAAACTGCAACATTTTGGCAACGTAAAAGAGTTGTAAATTAGAAACTACACCGAAGAGTAAGCGGTGAAACACAAAACACAATTGATACGCCACACTTTCAGCACCGTAGCATGATAAATATGTATGAGTAAAGAGTTTATTTCACTTCAACGAAACAAAGCACAAAACTATGACATGAAAATTTTGGCAAGAGAAAGTTCGCGGACTGTTGAAAACACTTCCTTCATGAGGTGGTCGATATAAGTGCCGAAGCTAGGTTAGCCAACCAAGAAGATGGTATCCCAGTAACAACTACTCCGAGCAGGCTACTTACGGCTGAGAAAGTGGCGAAATATTGGGAAGAATGGGCGATTATTTCAAAACTCCCATTTGCAGGGCGCGCAATTCACATTTTTACCGTTAAACAGTCTACCTGACTTACTTCGATGAGCAAAAGTCGACATAACCGGTTAACGTACCAACAACGTCATTTATCATGTGTTTCTGCTTAACCATAAATGTCTGCTTTTCCGTTTTCACTCCTAATTAGGCTGTGCGCGTAACCAAACCGAAAATTCCAGAGTCGATTCGTAAAAACTACGAGCTCATGTAAGTGCAACAGCTTGGAAGTATATAGGAAATTAAATCTGCTTATTAAATCTGATTGTCAATGTTTTATTTATCATATGCATAGGCAATGGCGTGGTTTTTTGTGTAGTTTGGAATAAACACGCACGAGTGAGTTTTTGAGTGACTATGATAATAACCCGAGCCCGAAGGACGAGTGCTATTTGAGGTCTTTGAAAGAATCAGTGGAGGGTATTTCTCCAAATTGCGGGAGAAACCATGATGTTACCGATTAATGATAAAACTGAACAAAAGTAATACAAGGCCGTTATTTACAGTGCAAGTTATTGTTATATATTTTCGGCATTGTGTTACCTTGACAATGCACTGCTCTCAGACAATGAGAATCAAGAAATATTTTCACGTTTTTGTTTCTTTTATTTGAGTTCAAGAAGTTGTCTGTATTGTTGTTGCTATAGGGAAGGAGAGAAGACGAAGCTTTTGATTGCCCAACAAAAGCAAAAGGTTGTGGAGAAAGAAGCTGAAACCGAAAGGAAGCGGGCTGTTATTGGTACGAATTCGCTTATGATTTGAATCAAATAAGTACGTTTAGGCTTCATGAGAAATTTCATATTGTGAGAAACTGAAGAACCGCGTAAAATACGTGAACCTATTCATTTTATTTCAGAGGCAGAGAAAGTGGCATCTGTGTCCAAGATTCAATTTCAGCAGAAAATTATGGAGAAAGAGAGTTTGAAGAAAATGTCGGAGATCGAAGGTGCAGTATTGGCATAACCACTCATTTCATGTGATACGAAAGGTAGCTACAAGTAGGACAACAATTGAAAAAGTGACTCGATTATTGATGTGTTTGTCTTTCCAGATTCCACAAATGTTGCTCGTGCGAAAGCCAGTGCTGATGCAGAATACTATGCCGCAGTGAAGGCATCGGAATCAAATAAGGTTTGTGGAGAGCTTGATGTAAGGATAGAATAACGCGTAAAAAGTTAAAAGGTGAAGGTAAAAAGGTAAAGTAAAAAATGAAAAGGATGATAACTGCCGTGACTGAACTTTAACTTAAAGGAATCCTTGGAGATCCGTCACGGCAGTTATCAACGTTTTAACTTTTTACCTTGTGGATAGCTTGCCGGCTTAATTTCCTTTTTATAAACATCAGCATCATATCACATCGCACCATATCACGCCCAACCCACGCTATTTCACCACAGTACACAAACCTTCATTAAGCCACACCACACTCCACTCCACTAGATCACAGAAACACACGATGTAGCAATACAGAACACTATACCGCACTGCACGACCTTATATCACATCACACAACACGACACCATGATGTCATACCAAAAGTACATTGCACCACATAACACCAAACTACATCGCAGGTGATCATACCTCCCTACCCTGCACTTCAACATACCACAGTGACACTGCATCACACCACACACATCGCATTGCAATACACCTGGGCCACCTAGTAGAAGACGAATCATTCTACGCATAATACCGTACCACACCACGGTACGCCATCGTACATAATGCCATGCTACACCGCACTACAATACGCTAGCCACACCGAATCACACCACTCCTCACCATACTACACCACACCACACCACACCACACTACACCACACCACACCACACCACACTACACTACACTACACCACACCACACCACACCACATTACACCACATCACGTTACACCACACTACACCACACCACATTACACCACATCACGTTACACCACACTACACCACACCACATTACACCACACCACACCACACTACACCACACCACACTACACCTCACCACACTACACCACACCACACCACACCACACTACACCACACTATACTACATCACACTATACTACACCACACCACACTACACCACACCACACTACACCACACCACACTACACCACACCACACTACACCACACCACACCACACCACACTACACCACACCACACTACACCACACTACAGTACACCACACCACACTACACCACACCACACCACACTACACCACACTATACTACACCACACTACACTACATTACACCACGCTATACCACACGACATATCGCATCATACTACAGTGCACCAAACCACACCAAACAACACTGCACTGTACAACACTGCATTACACTGCACTACCTCAAAATACACCACAACACACCACACTTCATCCCACCAATCTTCACCATCACCCTACAGAACACTGCACCATAAGACACCAGACCTACCTACAGTACTCTCCACTCTATGCAGCACCATTACACTGCTTCTCACTGCGCCACACCCTGTACACTTTGTGCACACTCATTCTTGCCTAATCCTTCGTTTATCACTTTCAGCTCAAATTATCGAGTGAATATTTGGAACTACAACGGTATAAAGCAATAGCAAACAATTTAAAGATCTACTTTGGACCCGATATTCCAAGAATTTTTTACGATCCCCAAATGACTGACCTGCTGAAAAAACACCGACAGAGTGGCAGTGCTTCAAAGGAAAGTAATTAGACATGATTAAATGAATTTACCATCGCAATCCCCCCTCTAAGACTTTCTCGACTATTCTTTTCTATTATGTACCTTCGAGAACAAAGAAAGTGAATAATTTGGGAAAATGGCAAAGCGTTCTTTCTACCCTTGCGTCGCTTAGAGTCATTTCCAACGTCGTGCTCCAACGATGTCGAAACCACTTGAAACAAAATATGAGGTAAAAAGTTAAAAGTTTGATAAGTGCCGGACAGATCTCAAAGAATTACAACGTTTCGAACAGAGGCCCTTCGTCAGAAAAAGATGTGATTAGGTGCTACATGGCATGGCGTTCCTTAAAATTATTTTCTGGGCAATAATTTTTATTACTAGACTTGACTACGAGTTATCAAAAACCCGAGAGAATTCTTCATATTAGCTCTTCTACAATTCTCTTCAAGTCGTGCGAACTAACTGCTGAGATTGTTATGTTCTGAGTCCGCGACGTTATTATTTGGAGAGATTACCTTTGTGTAAATAAAGCGAAATCATGCATGTATTAACGACACGCCAGTGATAAGCCATCCGACTTAAGCAACAGGGACATAGTAAGGTGCGAAAAAAGTTAAACGGGTTGAAAACACGTTTCTTTCTCTGACGAGAAGGGTCTTTGCTCGAAACGTTGGAATTCTTTGAGATCAGTCACAGCAGTTATCAACTATTTAACTTTTTACCTTATCACTGTCTACGCAGTATCATATTCTTATATCAAAATTTAATGATGTGGATTAGCTGGTTATTTTTTGTTTTTTTTATTTGTCCTGCTTCGAAAGAACTAATACACCGACATGGACAGTTTCAAGTGACTTTGTTTGAAAACATAAACCATTTCCCTAAGGCCCTGGACAAACGAGGAAACATTGTTGCAGAAACGTTTTCTCCCTTCAGAGTTTCTCGAACATGGCCAAAGAGGAAGCATTTTGTGAGAAACATTCGCTAGCGGTGAAACTTCGTGTCGATATTGAAAACCTTGGCTATGTCGGGAATTTGTTTCTTCGGTGAGCAAACGAAGATACAATATCTCCGAAACAGAAATCGAGGCCTGGAAACAAATTTTGCTTCTGCAACTATGTTTCCTGTGGTAAACAAACGGAGAAACGGTTGAAGAAATTTCAAAATCTCAAATGCTTCGGCAACGTTTTCTCGTTTGCACAGGGCGCAATTTCACAATAAGTCACGATGTAATATGACGTATGTAGGTTGTTATTCACGTATATAACAAAATAAACAAATATTGCCAAACGTTCTCTCCAAATACTTGACTGTGATTTCGACTATCGAAATACCAGGCGGAAACCGAAGTCTGGAAATAAAAATTATTATACAATACTGCTACAATCTCGATTCTGATTGTTTAAAAACCTACAGACAATTCTCGATGTCTCGCCACGAACCTACAAAGTACGAACAAATCCGCACTATTCTGAGGTTCAATGGATTGAACGAATTTCATCCAGGTTATCAAAATGAAATAAGAAATAATAACAGTAGCGTAAAAATACCTTCACTGAAAAGCCTCACTAGTGCCATGAATTTCTCCCCGCTATTTTCTCCTTGGCCACTTTTCTCAAAATTCTACATCTGCCTCTGATTCTAGCACAACAAGAAGTTACAAAAAGTTACAAATGAACGAACAAACCAAAAAATAAATGTGAAAGGGTTAAGACCTTACAAAATAAAGACGGCGTTGCCGGAACGTTGGGGTCAGCGATGCTTCTTTGTTTTCCCCGTTCACGGAACTGACGTTGCTGAAGCAAACTTCCTGTTATGCAAGGATTGCTGTCAATATTCCAAGAGGCATTTTCGCATTCTTCGAGGCAGGAGCTGTTCCCGTAACAACCTTTCTTATAGTCGGACCTTTATTGTGAATTCTGACTTCTAATAATCTTTAACAGTTATTCGCCGAAGGCGAAGTGAATATTGTTGAATAATCGCTGAGATGAAGTCGATCGGATAATTGAACAATATTCACTGGGCCTGAGGTGAATAATTATTTTAGTATAATTACACAGGTAATTATTTGAAAGAGGATAGTGAACGAGCTGTTTTAGAAATTCCTCGATAACGTTTACAAAGGTATCCGCCATTTTGCTTTTGTGCCTTTACTGTTTATATTCACCTGTAGCGGTTGTAGGAAGTCATCGCAAATTATTTCGTAATTTACTGGTTAGCACTTGGGCACGTATTTCCTTTTAACTAATTCTGTGACGTCGCGATCTAAGGTGGGAACGTTAATTCTGATTGGTTAAAACGAGATGTAAGCCTCAATCAAATGTTCGGATTCAAACGTAAAACAATTGTGAAGTCCGTACTACAATGTGAAGTTTTTCACGCAACTTGTGTCGCGAAAGCAATTCGCAAGCCGCGCGATAAATTACATCGGATAACACGCCTCTCAGAAAGTGGAACTTCAACTATTCGTGCAACTCGTTTTTCAAAACTACAAGTTGCGCAAAAATAGAAAAAACGTTCTTTCAACTGCAAAAAATTTCGATAAGTTCTGTGATTGTTATTGCGTAATAATAACACAAGTTGCATGAGAAATGTCACCGTCAAACGTGGCTCGAGAGTTTTACTGGAGCGCAAAAAACGGTAACTCCCGGTTAACCCGCATGAAGAAAAGATCTATTTCAACTGTAAAAATTCCTTGAAAAACACGTCATGGAAAAACACTCTCGAAATGGTGTGTGGACATGCGCTCTTTAGTCCGTTTATTTTCTGACAACATGCAATTGTTTCTTGCGAAATGGCTTTTATAATGCACACTTAAGCCTATTTTCCCAGCGCAAAAAAATTGTCTTCGCTGGAAAGTCGAAACAGTTTCAAATCTGTGTACTTGACAAATGTAACCGTGAAAGGTTTTTGCCAAAACTATTTCGAAGAAAGGTGAGTGGAATTTTCACCGCTTGGTAGATATCTGTCACTGTCCACTTCCACTTTTCCACTTTGCTGAATCATTTTTAAATCGCGAATTGGAAGAAGCTATTTGCGCTAGAGGACGCTCTAACTTTCCTTTGTATTTTTGTCAATGAAGCAATTGTTTTACATGTGTGCGATTGGAGCTTGGGGTGTAAAGTTGCTGGAAAACCAAAAGATTCGTTTAATTCAATTGCTCTTGCGTCGGCTGTTTTAACGTGACAGCAAAATCGCGAAATGTCAGTTTTAACGTATCGAATTTCAACCGTTCTCTTCCAAAGTAATTTTACTGACGCTTGAGTTGCGCTCTTCAGTATCTCAACAATCTTATCTTTTCGTCTATCCAAAGTTGCAGCGTGGAAAGTACCAACAATACAGTTTTCTGTCTCCTTACAATAAGGCTGACAAAGTGCGCTCTCCGAGTTTTAAAGTCTAAAAGATCCATTAAACGACACGCATTAAACGAAAGCGGGCAAATGACGAGAGCAGATACATTCGAACTACAATTTTGCTTGCATGGCTGGCCAATGCCAGTGTATTGATACATTACACTGTTCCTAAAGCCTGTCGGATGAACTGTTCGTTCCGCAGTAGGCATGTTATGGCCATTCTTTGTTCATCCTTCAGTGCATCATTTTGAGCAGAGCTTCCAAAAAACGGTCGATTAACTTCGTGATTGACATGTTCGTTTTTCTTACCCAACGGGAATATTGCGTACGCTCTGTGCGCATAAATCAGAAAAATGGGGTGATGGTTGCTGGCGGTTTTTCACCGCTTCGCCCCGCCTCCACCAAGAGCGCCTGCTTCGCTGCCTACTTAGCCAGACGGGTTTGAGCAACAGAGCTCAGTCCTTGTTTCAGCACGACCAAACTTGATCTGTTCGTCTAAGATGCTACTGAGGCAAAACTCGTATTTTTGTTCTTTTAGAGTAAGCATAATGCATAATTGTAGGTTTCGCAACTGTCGATTGCAACGTTCCCGGCATCATGAAATTAACGCAGCGCTCCGGCAAGGCGTTTGGAAACATTTTGGTGATCATTATTCGTCAACGAGTAAGTGTATTCATGCAAATTAAAATGAGAGAACATTGACGTATTCAAGTTCCTTTTTTTCCTCGAAGTAATATTGGTCTCTGGGCACAACAACATCTCGTGCTCAACTTGCACAGCATTTGATAAATGAATAATGATTGAAGACGTTCTTTTTTTTTTGGTCATAGAACGTCTTTTTGGTCATAGAACGTCTCCAATCATTATGCCTCCACCTGACCGCGCATCATCCATATTTGATAAATGGTTTCGTTTTCTGTGCGTATGTCCCTTTAGTTTTTAGTAAAATCGAAAAGAACGATACATGAAGTAATTAGTGAATCGATACATGCTTAGCACCTGAAATAATCGACTATTATTCTCGGGTTTTATTACCAAGAATCGCTTAAAGGTTCTGTCTAAGCACAAAAAAACTTCCGCATACCTAAAGACCTCGGGGAACCACCCCCAATTAATTGCGTTCCACGTCCGGTCGGCGTTCATATGATACTGCAATCTTTCACACAGAAATCTGAGATAATCTTCCGAAGAGCGTTTCAGCGAGTTTTGGACAAGACATACGATCACTGTTTTGTTAATCTTAAACTGATGTCCAAGTGCTAGGGATTTTGTTGCAGAGCACAGAGTATTACCAAGCCCAGGCTTGTGTGGTTAGAAATTAACAAAGAGGTACGTAGTGTACGAGGTAAATTAAAATCCTGGCTGCTCTTCAGGAGCTTTCTGAGGAATCGTGAAAGCCTCGGTAAACGTTTATGTTCTCTTTTCGAAGTATTTGTATCTTGTCAATAGTATGTGAATTTCTATGACATACAAACAAGTCCATTGTGTTCATTTGCGTGCATCAATGATTGAAGTCTCATTGAAGACATACTGAAAGTTTGGAACAAGACGTAGTGGGAGGAAATCAATGCAGTTAGTTGATGCTGTTGCATGTTATGCTACATTTGCTCACAGGAAGCCAGTATATGTTATCATATATTCCTTGTCGTCCTCTGAAATCAATATGACCAAAGTTTCGTTGATGAAAAACGTATGTTTTCAAACGAATAAACCCGGAAGTGGACCCATTTTAGATTGTGGCTACGAAGACTACTCGCTTCGCAAGGTTATCTGTTCAAATCAAACTAAGACAAGGAACTTGAAAAAGCTCGAAAGGTGAAATTCTCAACTAAGGTTAGTCCCGGAACTGTTAAAACTGACAGGGAAACGGGTCACCTGTTGATGGTTTTGAAACCCAAGAACACCAACACTACATTGCATTTCGTAATCAACTCCCCATTAAGAAGAGTAGGTGAAGTACGAAACCTGAAGCGAAGGTTTGTTTGCCTCTGTTATCATTTCTCTGTTCATCTTCGCCTGTTATAAGGAAATTGTTTTATGTTGATAAAGACCTGGTTCATGGGAAAAGAGAGGTCAATCTTGTACGGTATTCGATAATACGATCATGCATTTGGTTAGTCAGAAGTATCGGAATGTTCACTTTTGTATGGGCGAGTGACATCAGAAGTTGTACACTTTTTATTCCTTTTTACGGATTTGTTAAAAATACTCATAATTGTTGTATTAGGGAGTTGAAGTGTATATACATATATATATATATATATATATATATATATATATATATTCGTGTGTGACTCTCAAGGATTTCGGAAAACTAAACTTCTGCTTGGAAATTTTTAGAATAATTTATACGTGTCACTACTCAGATACCTTTGACTCAGCGAGTTGTTGGGTATATATTAATGGATGACTCTTAAGGATTTTGGAAATTAAAACCTTTGTCTGGAGATTTTTTGAACAGTTTGCATTTGTCACTAATCAGATTCATATCTTATGACATATGCCGGATTCACACAAATTCTGAATTCTGATCCTTAAGGCTTTCTATTTCTGTCGAGTGACGTTATGAAACAGGGTTTGTCTCTTCAAAGCACCTTCACATGCTGCTTCTTTACTGTTTCTATCGAGAAGTATTCACAAAACTCAATGACATTTGATCATAGGACTGATCAAGGTTCAAAATGTCAAGAGCTGTGCTATGGATGGAAGTTTTTAAAATTAATCCATAAACTCTTTTGAGTCAGTTCCTGACTTTTTGTTTCTGTGCTAGCTAAATCCTGATGTCAAGGAAGATATCTTAGAAAGGAAAGATTTAAGGGGGCAAGCATGCAACTCTGCTGAATAAAACTGTCTGGTGTTGGCAAGAACCAAACTCTACAGTGTACCCTTACCTCCTAATGTATCAACACCCCTCATGTTAAGTTTGTTATGCAGGTTTCAGAAGATCACAACAAAATCTTCACAGTTCATTGAAAGTCTTCTACTGTAAGGCCCAGGGGCATAGGAACAAATTTGATTTTGGGGGTGCTGAAGTCAGCATATACATTTATATATACACTTGGAAGAATAATAGGTTTTTAAAGCCTCTTAGAATGCTACCAAAGTCATTTGTTCACTCAAATTTCTGTTATTTGTTCCAGATTGATAAGTCCTCTTTCCATTGAAAAATATTTTCTACATGTGCAAAAATGTTAGGTTTTTTTGGGTTGGTTTTTTTTGAGATGCAGTGCTTCTAAGCACCAAAACTTAATGTCTAACTGATACAGTTCTTGTAGCATCTGAGGTGGGGCTGCATAGTATTTCCATTTCATACATTGATCAAAAGTCTTTCAATTTGGTGAAATGTGTGCTCCTCTATAGCAGTTTAGCTACACTGACTACCCGTCTGTTACGGCAATCTTCAGAATTTCATTAACGTAGGTAGAGTGTCAGTCCATTAATGTGGCTGAACATTGCATGAGCTGCTTTCCAACCAGTGAATATAAGAATTACTTTTGTAATGCTTAGCCCATTTTGGGGAGCCTCAGCCTCCTGATTTAAATGCATGAGGGGACTGAAGCCCCCAGAGGCCCCCCTCCCTGCACATTCTACACCTATGGTAAGGTCACAGAAGATTTCGTCAAGACCTTGTCAATCTATCTACAGATTTCATCCCTATTGCTGGGTATGAAATTTACCATCTGCAATCTCATAATGCATCAGGATAATCTTTGACATCTTAAAAATCCTAACAGTTTCTTAATCTTTCTCTTTTGAAGCACTGGTACCATGAAGGCAATTGCCTTGTATAACTTTGACGCTGCAGAAAAAAATGAACTTTCGGTGAAGAAGAATGACATACTTGATATTCTTGAGGAACATGGAGGCTGGTGGAAGGTTCAGAACATTTACGGAAAATCTGGCCTAGTTCCTGTGGATTATATTGCCGCACCTGTGACTGAAGGCATGAAAGTTCTTTCACGGGGAAAAACAAAAGAGGTTCATAAAGCAACCTCTGAGGAAGAGTTGTCAGTCGAAAATAGTTGCCAAGTGGCAATATTGGATCACAGTGATGACTACTGGTGGCTTGTAGGGTTCTCTGGGAAAGCAGGGTATATCCCAAAACATAAAATACGACTTTTTAAGGTATGCATTGTATGTAGATCTTAGAAATAACATACATAAATGTCCATATGCCTGATGATCATGCTATGTGAAACAGTAAAAAGAAATTTTTAGTTTCATCTGTTCTTAATCTTCATATACAAATACATATACATAGACATGGACATGGACACAGACATATACAGTGTCATTTAGTGTTTAATGTCAGCTTAGACTTTCTCGCACACCCCCTCTCAATCAACCTTTGTAAAGGTGTAAACAATAGTCCATGGCCTCCCATAGTCCAAGTATTGGTAGAGACATCTAGTTTTAATTCTTGAAACTACCCCCATTTTCTGGCATGAGATAACGATTTTCTTTTTGTGAAGTTCAGTTTTAACCGTTTACCTTTCCATTTTTTATAATTTGAAAAGAAACAAGAGAAGAAAGGTAAATTTTCCCTGTTCAAATTATGTTGCCGTTACATAAACATAATACAAGAGTGTCCACAAAACTAATCTTGGACATTTCTTCTGTCACAGGTCTTGCTAAAGGAGGATCCAAGCTTTTAACAGTTGTCCCGGATAAAGCGCAGTGTGACGTATGTACTGTAGGCGATCATATTTTACTCTCAATTCCATGTGTTAATCTCAAATGCCTTCTTAGTTGCATCACCCTTTCCCTCTACCCTCTACCCTACTCTTTACATGAAGGGACAAACTTTATCTCAATAATACAATCTTCTTTTTTCAAGGAAAATGCCACAGTCTTATTTTCTTTCCAAGAAACATTACCCGAGAGTGGACAGTTCATCGTTGTGTTTAAAGGAGATCACTGTGAGAAAGCTGTTGATGCGGAAAAAATCAATGCCTTTACCCTAAAGGCGACCGCACCTGGTATGTTACTTCAAAATATTTGCGTTAAACAATCGCCTCGAATGAAGCTGCGTGCATATTATATTTATCAGGTAAAAAGTTTAAAGGTTGTTAACTGTCGTGACTGATCTCAAAGAATTCCAACGTTTCGAGCCAAGGGCCTTTGTTAGAGAAAGAAACGTGTTCTGAAATAGGAAATTATGTTTATTTTCATCACTGGCTTTGTTTTTCGGTCCGTGCGAAAAATGACGCTCGCTGATTGGCTGCTGTATGAGCTGTATTGCCATTCCGGGAAATAGGCTTTTAATTCATGACCGGTAAGTTTAGGCGGGAAAGTTTCTAAGAAAATGAGAAAATTTGGCTTGATCCGTTAACACACAAATTGAAAGTGGAATCATGCAAATAGTTTCCCGTACAGACCTCGCTTTCCCGCAATTATATATACATGTACAACAAAATTTTTTGATTCTTTCTTCTGCAATCCTAATGATCGCTAAACATGCTACTTATATTTTTCTATTCAATTTTTAAGAATATTACCCCCCAGAACGAACTCAAATAATCGTAAATCATCACAAAACTGGAAAATCCACCGACGTCATCGCGAAAGACATAAAGTTTATGTTTGAATCGAGACTGGACGTGATTCATCGAACGCTGGTCACTGAGTCAGATCCAATAAACTTTCTTTGTTCCTCTTTTCAAATCGAACACGGAGATGTACAAAATGTCGATCACATTTTATCTGGATTTTTGGAGAAGAGAATTCCAGAAGGATTTAATGTATTAAAAAGCGAGAAAAGCGTTGTCAAACAACACGAAGGTTAGTCTCTCAATTTCAGAATCGTCCTCAGAGATACATGAACAGAATATTTTCTTGATCATCCAACACTGCTGAAGTTAACTGAAAAATGAAAAATTTCTGTCCATGCGTTAAGTTGTCGCGAGAATATTTCGTGCACTTAAATTGGATAAAAACTCGCCTCCAATACCTGTGGACTCGATAGCTCAACAGGTAGAGCGGCAGACCGGTATCCCGACGGTGCGAGTTCAAATCCCGCTCGAGTCAACATTTTTCAATTGACTTCGGCAGTGTCACATTATCATGAAAATTTTAGTCTTTCAAGGTTCCTGTTAATAAAGTTATTCTCCTAATCACATGTCTTATTACGTTTAAGAAATCTCGCATCTTTCTTTGTAGCTCTTACTAAAGAAACACCGACGCTGCTTCACTTTGCATCATACTACAATTTAAAGAAACTGGCGAGGACTCTTTTGAAATGCCCAGGGGCTGAAGAGGCTTTACGCGTAAAGAATTGTCATGGGATGGTACCTTCTGGTATTGCCGAGTTTCGAAAACATAATGAGTTAGAAAAGCTGTTACAAGACCACCAGGTTAGCTACTTGAGACTGTGTGCACACATTAACCACTGGCATCCAGGCTGGGTAAGAAAGAGGTTCTTTTTGACGAGTGAAATTGGAAGAATAAAAGGATATTTTCTGGACTGCCTGGTTGAAACTTTTCCTTTTGTTTTAGGAGCTCTCGAATGCAACCAAGCAGAAATCTATTCAATTTTAACAATGCAGCTTTCGCGCGCGATATTTTCCACCAAGTAGAAGTCCACCTTAAATATGTGTTGAAGTTAATTCCTCAGTTAATTTTGTGCTGAGAAAAACTGCTGTCATCTCACCTCATCCTCAATCCATACGATGATCCCATCCCATCCCACCCCACCCCATCCTATCCCAGTTTATCCTATCCTAGACCGTCCCATCCCAGTCCGTCTCACTCTGGTCCGTCCTATCCCAGTTCATCCCATCCCAGACCGTCCCATCCCAGTCCGTCTCATCCCGGTCCATCCTATCCCAGTCTATCCCATCCCGTTCCATCATATCCCAATCCATCCCGTGCTTGTCCATTCTATCTCATGCCATTCCACTGAATTTTATCATATTCCATCTCACTTCATCCAACCATTATCCATTCTTCCATTCATCTTCAATACATTCCCTGCAACTTGAAAACACTCTTCCACCGAATTCCCCTAAATCTCCTTTCGAACTACCTCAATGTAGCAAAATTTGAGGTTCTGAGGGCAAGAAAATGATATTTTACAGGTGGGACACGATTCTGATCAGGATTACGAAGGCCTTATATACACGTCAATGGAGGATTGCTATCAGGTGTACACTTCAATGGATGGCACGGGTGGAAAACACGTTGAACCAATGACGAATAAACGTCCGACGTCTTCATTTGATGAAGAACCAGAGATATACGAGGACATGGAAGGCAGGAATGGTTGTAAGTTACACTTGCGTACAGATAATTAGTTTTGTTGCATTCAAGGAAAAGTCCAGAAAGAATGATATTTTTTTTTACTTTTCTGTTTATTATATTTTTTCTTTTCATTCCGTCAACTCAACTCACTTTACTTCAACTCACTTCATTTCACATGATTTCATATCGCTGCACCTCACCTAACTTGACTTTCTTTTTCTTCACTTCACGTCATTTCTTTGTACTTCACTTCCATATACTTCACCTCACCTCACCTCACCTCACCTCACCTCACCTCACCTCACCTCACCTCACTTCACTTCACTTCACCTCATCTCTACTCGCCACACCTCACCTCATCTAAATGCGCTATACTTTATCACGCCACCTCACCACACTTCACCTCGGCTCTGCTCACCTCACCTCACTACTCTTCTCTTCACTTCACCTCGCCTCAACTCACCTCACCTCGCCTCAACTCACCTCACTTCAACGCACTTCACCTTACGTCACCACACCTCACTTCACATCATTTCACCTTCCCTCACCTTACCACTCCTCACCTCATCTTTGAATTCAGTTCACTGCTTTTCACTTCACTTCACTTTACGTTCCTTTGCTTTACTTCACTTTCCTTTAATTAACCTCTCTCCACTCCATTTCACTTCACGTCACTTCACTTCAATTTACTTCACTTCATGTAACTTTACTTTACTTCACTTCACTTCACTTTACTTCACTTCACTTTACTTTACTTTACTTTTCTTTACTTTTACTTCACTTTTACTTCACTCCACTTCACTTCACTCCAGGTCACTCCACTCCACTTCATTTTACTTTACTTCACTTCACTTTACTTCTTTCCACGTCACTCCACTCCACTCCACTTCACTTCACTTCACTTCTCCTTTCTTCGCTTCACTTTACTTCACTTCACTTCACTCTACTTCACTTCACTTCACTTTTATTCACTTTACTTTACTTCACTTCACTTTACTTCACTTTACTTCACTTCACTTCACTTCACTTTACTTCACTTCACTTTACTTCACTTTACTTCACTTTACTTCACTTCACTTTACTTCACTTTACTTCACTTCACTTTACTTCACTTCACTTTACTTCACTTCACTTTACTTTATTTCACTTTACTTCACTTTACTTTACTTCACTTTACTTTACTTCACTTTACTTTACTTCACTTTGCATTGCTTCACTCCACTCCACTTCGCTTCACTTTACTTTACTTTACTTTACTTCACTCCACTCCACTCCACTTCACTTCACTTCACTTCACTTCACTTCTCTTCTCTTTTCTTCGCTTCACTTTACTTGACTTCACTTCACTCTACTTCACTTCACTTCACTTTACTTCACTTCACTTCACTCTACTTCACTTTACTTCACTTCACTTTATTTTACTTCACTTCACTTCACTTCACTTTACTTTGCTTTACTTTGCTTTACTTTACTTTACTTTACTTTACTTTACTTTTCTTTGCTTTACTTTACTTTACCTTACTTTACTTTACTTTACTTTACTTTACATCACTTTACTTTACTTTACTTTACTATACTTTACTTTACTTTACTATACTTTACTTTACTATACTTCATTTCACCTTACTTCACTCCACGTCACTTCACTTCTTGCCACTTCACTTCAATTCACCTCACTGCACCTCACTTTGATTTAACTTGTGCGGAGTGTTTTTCAATTTTATAAATTGTTAGCCTGTTTTGTTTGATTCCTCTCATTTTTTTTTGTTTGTTTTTTTTTCCCCTTTTGTGAAACTTTATTATCTCACAGCTGAAGAGCATTATGACATCCCTCGCCCAGAGGGCGACTCTTTCGACACGTACGATGAAGTCGAGGGCAAACGACACGAGGAAACCTTAAAGAAAATCGATGAGTACAAAGTGTTTGGCCGTATGACGGAAAAAGAAGTCCAACTTGCACTGATAATGAAGAGAGTTAAGGAAAGGTACATCACTCAAGACCAAGCACTTGAAATGGCAAAAGTACTTCGGCTGGAGGTATGTCAGTTAAGGGAACCAAAACCTTGTAAAACCTTGGCGCCACAAATTAAATACTTTTAGGAAAACAAGGCACAAAGGTTTAAGATAACGCGGCGACAACGCCGTTGTAAACTTACATGCTGTGTTTTCCGAAACTCCCCATTCTGAGGCCAAATTTTCACTCCGAGGACAAGGGTGGAAACCCTTACGAAAATTTTGTATGTGATTTCACAGGTGTAAATCATTTGGAATTGAAACATTTTCACTTACGAATTCTTTCATTTCACATGTGAAATCAGAGCTTTTTCACATGTGAAATACCTTATTCATATGTGAAATGACTCGGTTCAAAATTTCATGTGAAATGTTGGTTTACGGAACATGTGTATCACATGTGAAACGGATGATTCACGCATGAAAATTCATTTTACATATGAAGTGTTTCTATCACTTATGGAATTGAAACATTCTCACATATGAAATACTATTCTCATACGCGAAATCGCGCGTGAAATTTTCGTAACGTTACAATACAATCTCTTTTCCAAATCAAAAGAAATCAATAATTTGTGGTTCTTAGCGTTAACTTCGTGTCGTCTCGGGTCCACACAAGCCAGGACAAAGAGTATTTTCACATGTTCGCGATGAAACCGATCCCGAAAGACGTGGAGAGGTTTTTTGGGCTGATGAGAAAACCGGGAAAACCTTGCAATATTAACACTTTATCTTACTCATTATTTGCACCCATCGATCATTGTTGACGTACGTAAAATTACTAATTTTGATTTGAATTTTTTAGCCCAAAGTTGATCGTCCACCGGTAGCACGAAAGCCCAAGATTCTGAAAAAGATGTCAGGTTAGCTAAATGGACGAAAATCTTTTGAACTTCGTACGTTATTCTACACTGTCTACTTAGTATCCTATTTTGGTAAACAAAATGGATAGCTTAGGTTGCAGTTAGCATGGTTTCTCGAGTGCAATGTGAAAAGAACTTGCACGCGTGAGTTTTTCAAAGGCTATTTAATATATCTGGTCCACACCCATGCTGTCTGAGACTGTCACAAAGTCGCCTTGTGTGAAACAATTGGACGTTCCCCTCTTCCTACGAATTTAGTTGACCGCTTCACGCTCTAAATCGTGAGCTCTTGAGGTACTGTCTGGAGTCGTGGGACAGTCTGAAATGTTCAACTCCGATCATCACTTCATGTTGCGTGGAGCCTTCTTTGATTATCACTTTGACCGAGGGAGATCTCTCCTTGACGAGTTAAATCGCCTGGCTAAAATGATAGAATTAATGTAATGCGAGACAATCGTCTTGTACTTGTTTCTTCTTTGAATACCTTGCCAACACGTTATCTTATAACGTTGTAACAGTGAATTGTAATGTGTCAACTTATATTTCGAAGTTAAGACTTGTAAACGGAATTTATTTCGCTGCCTATCTTCGTATAGCATGAGATCAAACATATTATAGCGAATTTATGGAGGCTATTGAACAATTATTCGCCGAATTGACAGAACAATTGCTCACCTACCCTATTCACCATACGTCGCATAACTGTTTTCACGTAGGGTTTTTTTAAAACAGTTAATGTGTTACCAAACTCAGTCGGCTTGTCGCCCACTCATCATTTTTGAATAGAACATTTTGAGCACATCCTGGGTGCATTTATCGTTAAAAAATAATAGAAATACATATCTTTGGATACTTAATTGCCCAAATTTTGTTGCTGTTACGATATTGTCTGGCACAGCGGCTTTTTTTGTTGAAAAAAAGCTCTTCTTCCTCAGCTTAAACAAAACTGGACGCCATCTTGTTTTACTCGAAGGTGAATAGCGCAGGATATTCCGAGATAGAGGAATCAATCAGATTGCACAAAGAACACCATTCACCTGCGAGGTATATCCTAATTCGAAATATTTTAGTTTCTGAAGACTGTCTTTTATTTTTCCTTAGCCCCAGTGATGAGTGAACTAACTAACAAGGTAAGACTGAGTTTCTGTGACCTCCTCTATACCAAATCATACCAGAACTGATATATTGAATACCATAACTCGAATGATCGAATACCATAACGGATAAATGAAAACCTGATAGATACCAGAAGTTAAAAACCCATAAGGAAAAAGAAGAATGATTAGTTCGCCATTAGTTTAAAGCATTAGTTTATCACCCTTGTCAATTGAAAAGTTATGGAGAGGCAGGAGGATTTTTTTAAACAACAAGTTGAATTCCCAATTCTGTTAAGTTTGTTAAAACAGTTTGCATGGTGATTTAGTTCACTAAAGAAGGAAATGAAGGACTAAATGAACTTCCACAGCTCAAATTTTCCATTTGCTAAGTCATTTAGAACTTCCGCGGAATAGTATTAATAAGGATGATGGTCATGATCGTGATGGTGATGGTGAGGATGATGATGATGATGGTGATGGTTGTGATGGTGACAGTGGTGATGGTGATGATGACAATAATGGTAGTGACCATGGTAACGATGGTGATGTTGATCAAAATGGTGATAGTGATGGTCACAAGAATGGTAATGACCATGGTGATGATGGTGATCATGATGGTGAGAATGATGACAATGATGGTGATGGTGAAAACGGTGGTGATTGTGACAACTGTGGTGGTGATGACAACAATAATGACAGTGATCATGGTAGTGATAGTGATTGTAATAGTGATGATGATGGTGGTATGGTGATAATGACAATAATGGTGATAATCATGGTAATGATTGTGATGATGATACTGATGATGATGATACTGATGATGATGATGGTAATGATAATAATAACAGTGATGATCATGGTGATGATTAGCCTATTCTATTCTTGTTGATGATTAGTCTCCTCTATCGTTCTATGCGGTATTTTGACAGGGAATAACTTGTATTAAGACCATTTCCTTATCCATACAAATTTGTAAAATGGATAGTGCTAACTGTCATTCCATTTCACCTCCAACTTAGGTTAACTCTTTACAAAGGACATCTTCCACAAGTTCTAGATCGAGTGAGTAAAGTTTATCTGCTGTTTGTATTGTTTAAAACCTCATTACGCTTGTCGTTCCGGGATTAAGATCATACGCTGGAAGTTCAAAAAGGATGATAATGTGAGCAAAACACAACTAAATAGGAGAGTATTCTGCCGAATTCAAGTCAGAACTGGGGCTTTGCAAGCTAAGTTAAGATTTTAGACCAGGGTAAATATTGTTTCACAACAGTTTGTCGCTCGAAGTTAAACATACCGTCTGTACTTTCCCTTACTTACATTCATATGAATGAATACCTTTATTTTAACACGCTGGCCTCGTCAACCGAAGTTGATTTCCACAAGAGGCGTGAGTTGAGTATCCATATGAACTGCCATAAGAACTGCCATAAGAACTGCCATATGGACTGTACCGGGATGGTGGTGCATAACGACCATAGCTGTAATAATAGTCATAATAACTATCACGATACTGATATCAATTTCAAATGTTTCGTACTAAAACTTGATCATCTCAGCCTCCTGGCTTTTTAGTCTTGTTGAAGTGTTGATTCGTACGCAACAAAGTAGTGAGCACACGACGGTATCAGTTTAATTGATTTCGTGGTTAATCTTATTAAATCTTTTCAGGCGTTAGCAGTGTAAGTAGTGGTGGATCAGTTGCCAGTTCAGGTTATACGGTAAGCAAGAATTCCTAACTTTTCATAGGTTTATCACAGGCAAGTAGACAGACAGGAATGTTGACAAGCAGGCAGGCAGACTGATAAACAGACAGGATTGTTGGCAAGCAAGTAGATAGACAGACAGGAATCCTGGCAAGCAGACTGACAAGCAGATAAAAAATGGAGTTAGTATATATATAACGAAGGAAATTTCCCATTGTCAGATTCATATTTTAAGACGGAACCGGGACCAGTCACGAGAAATGCAACTCTACGGCCTCTTGCAGGGAATCGAGCTCGCGACTCTTCGAATCTAGACAGTCGTGTTCTGCCAACTGAGTTGTGAAGGCCATTGCCTATATTTGATGAATATAGGAAAGTAGACGTCAGGTAGCAGACGGACAGACGGACAAGAGAGAGTGACAAGCAGACAGAAATAGACACCGTGAGACTGTCAAATCTACAGAAACAAAGTCTTTCGAAAAACGACCAATGTATTCTAAACACTAAATGCAGCGCGTTTATTTGAGTGACTGACACTTTTAACTCGTTATTGCCATATCTCATGGTATACTTCTTTTGAAATTTCATCATCTTAACTTGTAACGTCTCCTGATTTTTTAGAGTGAAGAAACTTTACGACCGAAATTTGGAGCTACGGTAAGTTATTGAAGAAACAAGTATATCACGCAACGTAACTCTTTAACCCTTCCCGGTCGGTACCCGACTTTTTAACTTTACTCTGGCTAAAATTCGACTCTGCTTGGTACAGGGAGGATCTATATGCTTGAAAATATGTTTATGTTTTTACCGCGTATGTTTTCTTGCGTCTAGGATGGCCTCGGAGGAAAGGCATTTCCAAGGACACCTGGTTTACCTCAGAAACCTGGTAAGAATGAGTGTATAATTTAAGACCCTTCACATTCAGTACAACCTTTATAATACTTGTTAATAATTAGTCAAGAAAAAACAAAAGGATTTAAAGTTTCGTAGGTTGTTGTAAATGCGATACAACATACGTGTTGTATCGTGATACAACTCCTAGTTTACATTAACTTTACGTGCTATTTTCTCGGCCAAAACCGTAGGGATCATCGGCACTTTTCAGGAAAATGAATGTTTACATGTATGTGTACCATAAGTAAATTACAATTTTCGCGTTAGTATTGTTTTGGACATACAATCACTTGCCTTCGGCTTGTGCTTGAATATCCAATACAACATCGCCGCTTATATCGTAAATAGCACTTATTTCAGCCAACTTTGTGATGAAATTTTGCCTGATTACTTATAACAACGATGTCTCAAAGATTATCACAAAAAATGGCGAGCGGATTATATTTTGTCGGAGGAGTACTTGTGGTATTTCATTGCCGCTTTTCTAGTTCAGCCGAACTAGGGACAGTCGCGTAGCCGGGAATTTGAAAGAGGGGGGCCAGGGGAAACTTTAGACGAACGTACCGACAAGACGTTAGCAATGTACCGAGAAATAAAATTAAGGAAAAATCAAAGTTAATCAAACCGAGAGGAGAAAAAACTTGAAATTCGATAAAGGAATAAATGATTTCTACTTTGCAAGCTCTGGCTAGTAAAATGTTATTAAATTTCGAAAATGATTTAACACAAAAGTGTTACACACATCACGTGGGCTATGATATATACCAACGTATCTTCTTTTTCGACCATGACCGATACCACAACCACTTTGTCGTGAGGGTTGTCTGGATGTACAGTATCATTTTTGTCGGTTAAAAAACAAAACAGAATTCCTTACGAGTATTTTGTATTGAACGTCTTTCCCGTACTTAACTTTCGCCGGAGCTTATTTAACAATTTTTTAATTCCATAATTCAAACGCAAACGGAATCCGCGACAGACAGACTTAATGCACCAACAAATGTACTGGATGTACCGACAGACCTAGCCAGGGCGAAAAGTGGGGGGGGGAAACTGCCCACCCTGCCCCTCCCCCTCGTCTACCCTAATGACTAGGACTGATTTTACGAGATGTGGAAGTTTACTGGCTTTGGCAAAAACCTTTTTCCTATTTTCTGAAATTTTATGTAATATGGTAGTCCAAACTTAAAGTGTATTTCCCGTATTTTTTTTTTAGTTAAATCTCCCGCACCTGCACCTCGCAGGGACAGACCTTTACCAAAAGGGCCTCCTCGAGTTCCTTGCAACAGACCGAGATCTTAGTCATCCTAGTTTAATAGTGACATTAGGGGAAAGTCACGTGATATGGACCGTGTTGGAAAGAGCGGGCTCTTATCTAATCCGGCTGTATTTCAAAAGCAAAGTGATAATCACGTGAATGAATAGATTTGGTAATTCTTACTGACGCCTAAGCCGCGTCAGAACGTAGATTTTTACTGGAGTAAGTCCCAAGAAAGCTCTACCCAGGGTGAGAAGATTAGGGACAAAATTATTGGAAATGCGATCTAAGTTTCTTGGCATTTTTAACCAAGAATTTATCTATAAGTGATCGATTTGAGAATCAGGACGTGATTCACTCCAATGTCGCGCCGACTGATTATGAGTGTTCATGCTGGTTAGCCTAAGTGGCTTGTTGGAAGCGTGCCAAATGTCCATATACATACCTTGAAAGTTATGAAGTTTGACTTTATTCGATTTGTCAGTGTTTTCTATGTAGCTTATGAAGTTACATTTCTCCTGAGGAATGGAATTTTTTATTAATTTAAAAAAAAAATGAAAGAAGGCTGAAAGTAATGAAGTATTTTCATACATAGAACAATGTAGTTTTTGTGATATAATCACAGACCACAGACTTTTGTATTCCGAGTTTGTGTCGAAGAACGTAGGCAAAAACAGTTAGGACGATAGCGATGAAGAATTTCGAACTCTCGTCATTGTATTTGACAGAAAAATACCACGTTGTTGGTGTATAATGCTGTTTATTTTGAAATTAACACGAATAGCTGTTGCTTAACCTTTCTCGACATAGGCAACCGTTCAATACATTACTCTGTCCAACGCCAGACGATTTAACTCGTCAGGAAGACACCTGCCACCTAGAAAAGACTAAAAACCGTCTTACTTGAGCCTTTCTTGACGGTGGAGGCCATTTAATATTTTACTCTGGATAACGCCAGAGTATTTCTGTCGTCAAGGAGCGACATAACATCTGGCAAGGGTTAAACTAGGACTTAATACGGCACTAGCACGACCGAAATTGAATTTTAAAATTGTGTGCAGCCACTTGAAGAGCATACCTATGGCTCCATGTACACAATGTGGTTATAGCATACGATTCTTCATCCAAGCGTATTCGTAGTTGGTCACTCGAGTCAGAATTCGAGTTAGGATTTGAGTAAGGAATCCTAACTACAAAGTAACTTATTTGTTATCTAAAAATATATGTGATCGCTTCGTACCCGCGTCTGGAGCTAACCCTAACCCTAATCTCAACTCGAGTCCCAACTCGGGTTCTTGTCATCCTCATTTGATGAACTCATGAAAGCGTAACTCCGTTCGCGATTCACTTACGAATGGTGTAATTTTCCCTGAAGTCTCATAAGATTGACTCGTATTTATCTGGAGAAACAATCGCATCCAACAGTTGTACCACGTCGATCAGGCCTATCGGATATGGATGAGTTTCTGAATCGAGTTCCAGTTAGATTGAGATTAGGGTCGAGTTTATCTCTATAAGAGTAACGGTGAGCGTAGGACATAACGGTGACGTGCTTCGAGCTCTAAAGCAGTGACATTTTGCAATTTGGTGATGTGAAAGTCATTAAAGGTAGGCGACAGATTAAGGATGCTGCACCATGCACAGTACTTCATTTTGTCGTTTCTGCATTGAACTGTACCTTACTAATACGGTTTCAATACCTCACACTGCAAAATAATTTGTCGTTATTTCAGTGATTCAAATTCAAATTAACATCCCCGTCCTCTTGGTTTTCTAAGGTTCTTTAACATGACGACTAAAAACGCAGAAATAAACGGGGGAAAAAAAAAACAGGTTATTTAAAACCTCGAATGACTTACATATCATTCAGCTACGCTTGGTTTGTTAATAATCGACGCACGAACTTTACTAGAAAATATGGAAACTTGTCATTGTAAAGACGATCTATGTGAATAAATATATTTACAATTTTATATATTTTTATTGGTACTCGTTTTGCTATATATGTATATATATATTTCCACTTCCGCAACTGACGGATTACATCAAAATACAATAGTGTTGATCAATAGAGTTAACTCACATTCCTTAATTACCTTTTATATTAACTCTATTGATCAATACTTTTGAGGTAATCTGTCAGTTGCGAAAGTGGAAAAACAGCCCAAATGTGTTGTCTAAAAATTTTAAAAATCCTAAACGTCCACCAATAGAGAAATGGAATAGAGACTCAGCAAAACATTTCCGTCAAAAATAAACCAAATGGTTTGAACCGTGAAGAATCCAGTAGCTATTGAAGGTAGATCGCCCAAGTTAGGGTAGTCTTGAGACTGTTGGTTTCTGCGACTGAAGATGACCACCGCTCAGGCCGTCGAAACGTCTGTCACCAACAGTCTCTCTCAAGACTACCCTAACCTGGACGATCTACGTTCAACACGTACTATTTCTGTCAAGGCTTTTCTTGTAGTGCCTGAAGTGTGAAAAGTTATACTTCTACCTTTGCAGTAATATATTGGTCGCAAAGCCTTCGACAAATGAGTAGTTGAACCTTTGCTTCTTGCTCTCAACAGACAAAAAAAATAGAAAAGAAAAGTTGGGGAGGGGGCAATCTCCAAAGCTTCAGCCACAGACAGACCAATCGCATACCTTCGTCACTTCTGATCTAAATCCTCAATCTAAAATGTGCCTCAAATAGGGACCGAGGTCACCAAGAAGCCTTTCGTAGAAATTTAGTGTTCCTTCAAATGCGACTAGAATTCATTTTCATAACGCAGGTTTACCAATTGACAGCAGGCCACTTTGACAGTTCAAATGAACAAATATTTTCACTTTCTGTCGAAATCATCTTCATGCCGACCCACAAGTCTGTCATCCATGAAGTGGCTTCCTGCATTTCCCAGAAACTCACATTGTTTAACTACCTTTTTGCTAGTACAAACTCTTTTTTTAGTATCAATTCACTCTTTTTTAAATATTATATTCATGTGCACAAAGGAGGAAGTAATTGATTTGCAGAGTAAAGTCTTTCTTCCAAGTCAACGGATTCCCTGGATTTTTAGCAGTTTTAAAATTCCGCAGATTTTTGTCGTTGGACCTCGTTGGCGTGATTCCAAGCATTGCAATATCATTCTGAACGATGAGAAAGAGTGTGACGTGTTATCACATACGGAAGGTCACTAATGTAGACTTGTAATGGCGGATGTTGAAAGTGGCTTCGACACTTTCAATAACAATAAAGAACTTGAAGATGGAGAAATAGACGACCTAGAGGAAGGTGAAATAACAGACAATGAACCAGGACTTTCTGGGTATCGTTATAGTGGCAGAGAGGAAAGGTCTTCGACTGAAAATGAACGCCAAGAAGTGTGGAAACTCGAAACCCAATTGAAATCACAACGTCCAACTCATGTGACTTATGACAGGAATGTGGTCAGACAACCGAACTGTTCTCATCGTTATGGAGGACAATGGATGGGGCCTTCTTTGACGAGAAACTATGGTAGTATTGACGCTGAACGAGGAAGCTTTAACGACAACGTTGACCTCAGTAGGCCAGAGAAGTTTCGTAATTTTCCTGACCCAAGCAGAAAGTTCCGGCCTCCTTCTGGCCAATTTCGGCGACCTCTCTATCAAAGTTGTATCCTTTTTAAACTTAAACGTTTGGGTAGTGATATGAGTGAAGTAAGCTGAGGTAAAGATGGCTCTTTATGGACCAAATCAAAACGTTTTATTTTATATACAGACAATTCATGTAACGAAGATACGTGATTTGACTTAGCGTGATTTGTTTATCATTTATCTCGTTTCTCTAGTGTAATTATTAGCTATTATTATAACTTGAAGTGTCCTCACACCTGGGCATAATTGGGGGAATGTTTAAACGGATGTTTAAAGATACTTCCCTAGTTTTGACGGAATGATTCCTCAAGACTCCAAACTGCGCCACGGTGATGCAGTTCTAGAGTGTCCGTCCAATAATCTGTCAATCTGTTTCTTGTTCCCACTTGAATATCAAGTCACAAGATGACAGTTTTCGGTCTGTGTTTTATTCTTTACTTTTTCAAATCGTCCTCTGGTTGTGGTTTTTGATTAAGAAGAGTTGCACTGAGTTTAAAGTAACTTGTGAAATTGAAATGAAGGCATACACAATATTTCAATGTTATCATTCTACTATACTATTGTATTGTTCCAAGAATGTTTTAGCCCTGCCTATAAATTGAATGAGATTTTCTGCCTGTAAATAGGCCATTTAATTCAAATTGCCTTATTAGTTTGGATTAAAACAATGCCTGATGCTAATCTTCTTATGAAAGTGAGTTTTTCTATGAATTTGGATTAAATCTAACTTTTATATGAAAGGATTAGTTCAAGGCGATATTTTGAAGTAAAGGAATATAGATACATGGAAAATGGCCTACTGAAATTTAAAAGTTGATGAACAATCAGTAATTGCTCTTCCTGTTGCTGTTAGTAGTGCTTGAAAAGTAAGTGATTTCTAGCAGGTCAGGAAGAACTTTTATGCCAGGCTGCTTTTCATGTTGCCAGAACTCAAGATCTCCATCATGGAGTCAGGGTCCTTGTAAAAGGCAGACAATTGTCTTGACTGACATATTCATTTAAGCTGTAAAGATAGAGATATGGCGATTTCAAAACAGAGACAGTTATCATAATTTTCATTGCAAGAAAAGGCAGCATATAAAACTGAGTGGCAAAATTTACCCAATTAACAAATTACAAATAAAGTTACCATGTGTATATACAGTTTGAATCATTACCTAGTCAATGAGCCAATTACATAAAAATGCAAAACTTATTCATGGTTGTTAACAGGCATGAACAACATTCATCAAGTAATGCCGTGGACTATTTTGTTTTTTGACTGTTTGTTTGGGCTTAAATTTAGAATCAAACTATCTGCTCTGTTCCCCTTGCCTTGTTTTGATTTATTTCTTTTCTTCTTTCTTTGCTGTTTCCTGTTCTCACACCTTCCCCTTTTCTCATTGGCTTTGTGTTATCCTATACCTTGTAAATATAATTAAATATGTGAACTCTCTGTATTCATTCCTACTCTGAAGATGTTGCATGACTATCAACGAAACATCAGTTAAATCTATTTTTTATCAATGTCTATTTCCTTGAAAATTTTGAGCTGGGCTCTTATTTTCATTTTACGACTTCACTTTCTGCCTGGTAAATTGCTGGTGACTATCTTGATGATACCATTTAGTCATTTTATGACTTTGTTAAGTGCCTGCAAGATGGCCAAGTTACTTGGCTAGTAAAGTGTTGGAGAGAAGTTACACTGCTCTCAGCTGTGGTGAACTAGCAAATACTTCCAATTAAGTTAATGTGTTATTTTCATTAACTGTTTCTGTCAAAGATAACGTTCATCCCCCTGTCATTGATAAAAAATACCCCGTCTCATCATACCAAAAAGTTCACAAACCACTCTCACGTTTGCCAAGGCAAGATTTCAATGAAAACTTATCTGAAGAAGATGATGACTTTGAATTTCTTCTTGAGAAGTACAAGCATTTGCAGGAACAGTTGGATGAACTGGGGCCGGGAGCGCAACGTAGCCATTCCTTGGCAGATGAATTGATAGACGACACTTTTGTTGACATTCCCTTGGATGATTTGCCGAGTGGGGCACAGGAAAAAGAAAACTTGGATGACAAAGTCAGCCAACTTGAGCAGGACTTTAATGAAACTACACAAAAGTTGGAACTTTCTGAGAACTTCTCTGGAACTGATGAGGGGAATGATGGCGGGGAGTACCTTTCTAGGAAGTTTTCACCTTTTAGAATAAAAGCTAGAACAAAAAAAGTTCGAACTCTGAGTGAACTTAATAAGATGGACTTGGTTGCTAGGGGAATTGACCAAGACTTCGATGTTACAAGGACAAACTTATCAGCAAACAGTAGCTTAAGAAATGAGGAGGGAACTAGGCAACTTCAGAGAGAAGCTCCGGCAAGGAAGAGTAAGTCAAGACGACGACGCCTAAGGAAAAATGAAAGAAAGAGAAGGAAAGCTTCAGCTCAATCTGGGAGTCATTCTGGTAACAAAGTGTCCTCGACCGACATTTATGAGGAGTTAGGTGTGGCAGTCAAGAAAGATAACAGTTCTCACAGTGGTAAAAATAATAGGTAAGAATTGCGGTTTAACTTTGCCAGCTCTTTGCTAACATATGGATTTCACTGACAGACAGTGGGCAAATATTGGTCAATCTTATATCCCCAGGAGATATTTCAAAGCCCCAGATCATGAATTATATTTTAGAATGGTTGGTCCTGATTCTCCGAAGAGGGCTCACACTTTACCCCTCTCAGGTGAACTGACAGCCTAATCTCTAACAATTTGCTGAATCCCCTTCCATGTCTATATGTGGATCAATGTCCTATGGACCTCATTTAACCCATCAGGATGATTCCTAAGTAATTTCTCCTGATGTTTTCTTTAGAAGTGAAACCAAAAAGACCATTATGAGAAGAAAGCAGCGGTTAAAAGCTTGGCAAGAGAAACAGGCCTTGGCAAAAAGCCAGGAGAGTGCAAAGAACTTTGAATTAACCAAAGATGACTATCTGGAAAAACCTATGGATGTTGACACTGATTTTACAGGTGTTAATCATCATTGACACTGTTTTGGTAGTCGTCATAATCACCATCATCATAATCACCATCATCATAATCACCATCATCATAATCACCATCATCATCTTCATCCTTATTGTTAATGATTGTTCCCAACATTGCCATCATTACCATGGTCACTGCCATTACTGTCATCATCACCATCTCTACCATAATCATTGCTATTACAATCACCATCATTACCATGGTCACTGCCATTATTGCCATCATTACCATCACCACCATAATCGTCACTATTACCATCACCATCATCACCATGGTTGCTACAATTGTCATGATCACCATCACCATTATCACCATCACCATTGTTATCATCACCATCACCATTGTCATCATCACCATCACCATTGTCATCATCACCATCACCATTGTCATCACTATCACCATTGTTATCATCACCATTGTCATCATCACCATCATCATTACCATTACCATCATTGTCATCGGCACTGTTGCCATCGTCACCATCACAACTACCGTCATCATCTTCATCTTCATTTTAATGGTTGTCATAATTACCATCACCATTGTCATCAACCATCATCATCACCACTACCATCATCGTCATTATTGTCATCGTCACCATCACAACCACCATCATCTTCGTTTTCATTTTGATGGTTGTTATCATCACCATCACCATCACCATCACCATGGTTGTCGTGGTCATGGACTAATGTATGTATGACTTCTTATATATAAGGTGCTGGTAAAATTGAAGAATCGAACCCACCCTTACCTCTAGTTGAAGTTCAACCTCCTCCTCCACCGGCTGAAGAGTTAGCTACTTCGAGTACTTCACATATAATGCCACTCATGGCAGCGGTAAGTGATTTCAATGGGCATTACAATGGAACTCGCGAATGTATCTTGTTTAGTGAAACAGAGAGGTCAGTAAGCAAGTAAACAGTCAAGTTGCATGCTTTTTATACTGTTTTTATCATCTAGGTCTTGAGTTTCCGTGGTAATGAGTATATTGATTACAACCATTTGTACATACTTATTAACTGCAAACGTACTGTTTCTGAATTACAGAGGCCGTATGGTTTTTATCCAGGTTATATGGACCATTGGATGGGAGGTGGCGTGTCTGTTTTTGGACAGCCTCTATTTGAACAATCAAGTAACAGCCATGAAGGTAGTATCTTTAAGTTATGGAGTGAGAATGAGGAAAGGGCGTTAACCTTACAAGATCTCCAGGGAAGCTGGGAGTATTTATCCCCTTGTTAACCCGAACATCAAGTCTTAGTCTGCTGTGTTGTTTTTCTTCGCCAGGTTTGCGTACTCAACCCGCGAGAGATGAGAACTTAGTCGAGGATAATCGCGCGGCAATACCAGACCAGAACGCTATTGGTGACGAAGAAGATGATGAAGCTAGCGTGCTGGCGCTTCGGGAACAATTACTTAAATCCATGGTATCCAAACGTGCAGCGAGAAGTGCCGATAAAACGAATGAAAGAAGTAATGAAGCTAGCACCACGTCCAACAACAGCCGAGCCGCGTCACCATATCCAATCGACGTACCAAGAGTTGCAAGTCCAGGAGTTGGAAGACCTGAGAAAACTCCAGCAAAGGGTGGCCCCCCACCCAAAGTGAGTATTACCAACAAAACAAAATGGTTACCTCCGCTCCTGTCGTTCTCAGGAGGACATTTTATTCCTTAAATTCCATAAGAATTTCTAATTTTCCGCTCGGTGATTTGTAGGAGCGAGCATCACAAGTGAAAATATAATTATTTATCAGGAACAAAATGATTAGGTTTTTTCAGCTAGCGTCTTGACGACATGAAGCATATACAACAATTATTGGCCGAAGGCGAAGTAAATTTTGATTAATCGAGGAAAAGACAAGGGGATTATTCAACAATATTGTCTGAGCCTGAAGCGAATAATTGTTTAGTACATATATACAGGTAGTTACTTGAAAGAAAGTGGTATTTACAAAGGTATGCGCAAATGCCTTAAGTGTTATAAACATCTGTGGGTGATTATCGAGAAATGTGACGTAATTTTAGGCGAATCGCCACGCGGATTTTCCATAGTCACTTTCGTAATGATACTAATACTTATCAAATGTCCTTTCTTTTTTAACTATCGAGACATGACTGGAAACCTAAGTCCGTCAACCTTGTAGATTGTCACAACCTTCATCAGTGGCTGCATTCTGGTGTCCAATTCCCATTATTAACAACCTAGTTGAACGCTTAACATTGCAATCTCGTCCGCAAAATATTCAGACAGTTGAGTTCCATCGTTAATTGTTGATATTTTTATATTCTTTACCAGCTCAACCTTGCCCCGCCAAAACACGAGCCAGTGGTTATTCGCCTCGGAGAGGATTCAGATGACAGCGCCGAATCCGAAGGCGAAAGCCCCAGCCAGAAAACTGGCTCACTTTTTGGAGGGTTAGATTCCTTAATTAAAGAAGCTAGGTAAGTTACAGGCCCGAGTCCACTGGCTGGTTGGTTTGTGGGTGGATTGGTTGGTGGGTTCATTAGTTAGTTTGGTTTGGTCTGTAGGAAGAATAATTGGTTAGTTTGGCTTGGTTGGTAGGATCAGTGATTGTTTTGTTTGGTGTTTGCTGGTTGATTGGTTGATTGGTTAATTGGTTGGTCTGTTCAGTTGGTTTGGTTGGTTGGTTGGTTGGTTGGTTAGTTTGGTTTGGTTGATAGGATGAATGATTAGTTGGTTTAGCTGATTTAGATGGTTGTTTAGTTTGTGCTTCGGTGAGCTGGGATGACTTGGTTTGTATGTATTGTGTATGGTTAATATGATTTTCTCGTCTGCATAGTGTGGTTGGTCGGTTGTTGATACCAATTAGGATGTTTGGCTATTTCCACCAAAGCAACCAGCGATAACTTTGCCTTGTTTGAAGACATTCGTTTACGTGATCTTTGGAATAATAGTCGTCTTAAGAACATGTCTCAGATTTATCCTGTTGGAGATTTTGACAAGAACTATAAATCTATGACCGACTGATCGATGACCGCTTATTTATTTCCCAATGAACGTTTTTAGCATTGTTTTGCTGTTTTTATTTTTGTCTTCTTGTTGTTTCAGTTACTGATTTTTAGATTGGTGTCCTTACATTTTTATATCTCCTGTAGACAACGTGCTTCGAGCAAACCTAAGGAGGAGTCACCCAAAGAGGAAGGTGAAAATATTGTTGAACCTACAACACCTGATGCACTGTCAATTTTGCCTCAAGAAAAGCGTACTGAGTATAAAAAGCTAAAACAAGCGTTGGCACTTCGACAACAGCAACAACAGCTACGAAAAGGACAATATCAAGGACAAAAACATTTCAAAAAGCAGAAACAGCAGCGACAACCGAAGTCGCATCAACACGAGCAAGGATCCCCAAAAGAACAAAAGCAGAAACGACACCAACAATCCAAACCTGGTGGACAGCAACTACAGAAGCAGCAGCTACAACAACAGCAGCAGCAGCTACAACAACAACAACAACAACAGCATCAACAACAGCAACAACAACAACAGCAACAACAACAGCAGCAACATAAACTACAACAACAACAACAGCACCAACTGCAACGAAAACTGCTACGAGAAGAAGGTATAACATTCGTATTTTCTGTTGCATTTCATTATTATAAAGATTCGAATCAGGCCATTGTTGTTACAGATATTGCTGATTTATGTCTCTTCGATACTGTCCCTCTCTATCACCGTGTTTGCGTGTTTAAACTGTAGTGAAATTTAGTTCCGTGACTAAACCGATTTTATAAAGGTTTCACATAGGGAAAAACACAGTTTTAGCGACGTTTATGTGATTTCATTACCTAAATTATGAAATTAACGAACCGTAACAGATTGTGAAATTTCAAGAAAGTGGTATACTCACTACGATTTGACCATGTCATTTACTATAGTTACAAAGTTCATCACCTGGTGAATTTTAACTATAGTGGTTACTTATTAACTGAGTGTGAGGTCTGTAAGGGAAAGTACTTGGCTGAGGGCTGAGTGTAGTCTCTGCGGAAAATATCGAGCTTTTTGGTTCCTTTCTTCATCGCTTTTGACGAACTTCTGAGTTCTTGAGTGGACTGCTTAGGTTATCTTTCTTTTTTTTTTACCTATTACTGCCTTTCTGTCTTAGTGGAAACCAACACCAGTGAAAGCCCAGGGATAACAGTGAATCTTGACAAAATTGAAGACGAGCTAAAAGAAGAAGTGAAAAACCTCCAGGAAAAGCTGGTGGAGCACAAAAATATGATAGTCCAAGACCAGAAATTGTTGGAAAGTACTGAAAAACAACTAACAGACAGCTCCAAAGCTTTGGAGGAACACGAGGCCAGAGTAGCTGCTTTAAGACTGCAGCTTCAACGGGCAGAACGCTTGAAAGTTGTGCAGAAAGATCTGGTACACCAGTTGCAAATACAGGTGAGGATGAGGTGTTTTGCCGAAACCCACAATGTAGTTAAATACAGCAGCCAATGAACAGTTTCAAAAGCAGATTAGATTAGGGATCTCAGTGAAGTATATGACGTCACTATATAACCCTACGTCACTATATGACGTAGGGTTAAATCCCTTTTTGAAACTGAAACTTCACTTTTTATCGCAAGGTTCAGTTACCGGTTTGTCAGATTAAAGTTACCTTGGTCACATGTGAGACGAATGTTGTCTTGTTGCGAAAAGTGTCTATCCGTAGTTATCAAGCAAAACCCTCAATTCTTTGCCTGGTCATAGTACAACTTTTTTGATTATGTTCGTTTATAGAAACGACATCTCCTGCAAAAGCTTCTCGTGTGAAACTATTCTTTTTTTTTTCCTTAGAATATTCGCCTCAGCCAACGAATGTCGAAGAGGCAATCTACTGCCCGTGAATTGGAGGAAAGCTTACTTCGCAACAGGGCACTTCTGGTAGCACGGAAGGCGCGTAAACCTGGGCACCCAGTAAGTACCCGAGAGACGTCCCCGGGAGATGTAAAACCTGCGACTTTAAACTCCAAGCAGAGTATTGACGGTGTATCGATCAACGCTACACAGCCTAGTACGAGGTCTTTAGAGGAAGCGCGTGCAAAACTTAACGAGTTGTCACGAAACCTGGAACGGACGATCTCTGCCAAAAGAAGGAAGATGGGTGTTGGTGAAAAATTACGAAGGGTGAGTATGGGAATTGTTTTTAGAATGGAAAGGCGATGAATGAAGTGGTGAACATGTCTTGTGAGATGGTACTGAAAACGTTGAAGTGAATGTTCTCCTGGTTACGTGGTCATTAGACTCATTAATACGATTGCCGGATTGCATCATTGGTCGAACTTCTACTTGGAGCCTCGAAGAACTGGGAGTGAATGTGTTGCCAATGTGATAACACGAATGGAAAATGAAATTTTCAAACCTTATTGAAAATGTAAAATTAAAAGTGAAGGAGAATGAGGTTGGGTAGAATTGAAGGTAACTTAGGGCACGACGTAATGGAATGAGATGGGATCGGTGGGATGGGGTGGGATAAGATTGGATAGGGCAGGATAAGACGAGGTATAGTAGGACTAGATGGGACAGGATACAACGAGGTAGAATATGATTGGCTGGGGTAGGATAAGATAAGACGAGATCAGGTGGGATCAGGTGGGTTGGATAGGATAAGGTAAGATAGAATGGGATTGGATGGGATCAAATGAGATAGGATAGGATAGGATTGGATTCGATAGCATTCGTCGGGATTGTTTAGACAAAGTATAGTACAAAAATCGTTGGATCGAATCCAACACTGGTCCGTCGGCCATCCAAAACGTCCATCGCGCATTGGATCAGCTTGCGAAAGCCGTATAAGCTGAACTCCATGCATGACAATCATTGCCATGTTTTTCTACTTCCTACAGCTCAACAAGTCCCATCTGCCAAGTGGCAGCAATAGTTCAACAACTGCCAACGGATCATCGTCGACCTTAGAAAGAGGAAAACTGACGGAAGATAAACTCGCCTTGGAGAAAGCAAGACTGAAGAAGCTAGAAGAGGAGCTGTCCAAAAAATTACGACAACCTGGTGAGCGTCATACAGTGGTAAAAAGCTCAGCAGCTTCTCTAAAACACGAGGAAGAACGTGCTAGTTCTGATAGCGAGCTACTTGTGAAGAGAAGCAGCACTCGTGGCTTGACCCCTCCTGTGGAGTTCACCGCTGTTAGTACTGGCCATAAAGCTTCCAGTGAGAAAGGCGGGGGGTCGGTAGACGTCACTGACTCAGCTCGAAGTATTTTCAAAAACTCAGAGGAGTTAGAAAAGGTTAAAAAAATGCAGGTAAGGGATGCGTCGAACTTGATGCATCGTCAAGAATGTGTTACTGGGATAGTGCGAAACGTCGTGGTGCATTTGAGCGCATTAACATAAAGTTTCTGCTTGAGTTAAAGGAATTATGGAATATTGAAAGACGTAAGAACGCTTTCTTGCTTGGTGAAGGATACGTAAACAACTTGCGGTGTTTTGTCTGTCAACAGTTGTGCGAAACATACTTGCCGAGTTGCATTTCTAGGAACTGCAAGCTCTAACATTCAGTTCTTATTCTTCCAACTGCCGCATTTAGCATTGTTTATCTCTCACCAATAGTTTGTTCATGTAATCACTGAGTATCGTGCTCTGATACCTCACATACACATCTAAATCCTCGTAGCCCGTCAACTCAAAGTAACCAAAAAACTAATCAGCACCAAAGTCGCTGGAAATGTTGCTACAGACGACGACAGATACATTGTTTCATACCAAAACTATCCCCTTAGGGAATAACATAGTTGTATAAAAATATTGCCAGCGAGCCGTTCATTTTATTTTTACACTGAAGATGACTTGATGTCGAAAACGTTTTGTACCATTTTAATTAAAACTTTTTAACTTTTTAGCCTGTATATATCTTTGGAAGCGAACATTACGACAAAAGCATTTTTGTTTTCAATCATTCAGGTTGACAGAGAGTGTAGTGGTCCAACCTTCCCTAATATAGAGCTCCGCATGGCATTACCTGCGCATGTCATTTCAACTCAGTGTATCTGGCTCAACGTTCAGGATTCCTCGTTTTCTCAAGAGCTGGATATGCTTTCAGGTTGTGCTTCAGGTCTGGCCATAACTTCCTCGCCAGGAGTGACAAGTGAAAGTTTGGTTGGAGAAAAGTGGACTCGTAGTGCACGCGGTCCGTATAAAAGTCCTTTACTTCACTTCAGGTCTTATAGGTAAGCGCTGAGTATAAGCAATATAAACCTATCTTGAAAATTTCTTCTTGTGTCTTGACTAGAATGATTAAAATGGCACAGTTTGATCTTTTTGTAATTACTACCATTATACCGATGGTGTTTCTTGAAAAACAGATCAGCTCTACTTTCCTCATCGCTCTTCTCAACAAAACCCTTTCTCGACTGGTTTTAGATTTAGTCCATATTATCGCACAAAGAAAGGTCTCACGTTGGACTCGCTAACGTTCTCTCATCTCATCGATCCCCGTCAGCCCTTTTGTTCCTTTGCCCTCCACGGGATCTGCAATGATCCCAAGTGTACCCATCAGCACATCAAAGACGTTGCTCCCAATGATGGAGAAATCCTCGAAGATTTTGCCTCCTATTTTCCACCCACGAGTGGTAAAGCCAGCGGAAAAGAGGCCCTTGAAAAGGCCGTGAAGACTTCCGTGGAGACTGTTACCAAGCAGTACGCAGGAAAAGTTTCTCAAGCTGAGCTTCGGGTATTGTTTGTTAATCATTTAAAGAAGAAAAAAGCCGGCGGAGTTTACAATGTAGTGCTGGAACAAAGACCCTGGAGGCCTTCTTCCTGTCGGGAGAAGAATCCATTGTCGAGTAAGGATCGTCTGTCAAAGGAAGACGATGAGATTGTCTTTACTCAAACAACCTTCAGCTGGAAAAACTGGAAGAGGAAGATTCAGACTAAAATGAACGTCCGTTTGGGTGGTGACGAAGAATGGTAAGTTTAGTCCGAAAGCGGCCGTACGCCAGTGTGCATGCGCACGTGCTCCACTCGTCTGTGCGCGTCAAACCTGGGGAGGTTGACCGAGCTTAGTTCGGGAAAAAGCGCAAGATATTCGACTGTAGCGTTGATGGCGTAGTACTGAACGACGTTGGTCCTTTCAGTACGATACCCCATAATATTTCGCTTTCGTATCCTTGATTCCAGTCAATAAAATGTCGATACGAATGATCAAATGCTATGGTACTGCAATCTCCCTAACTCAGTGCTAATTTTGAGCAATATCGATCCAAGGGATATAATAGCGCGACCAGAATTAAAGTCCAATGGAAGACCACCAAAGCCTTTGTAATCTACCAATTGTTGTACCTCCAATACGAAACGTGACCAAAGAGGCCTTAATGCTTCCTTGAAACGTATATGTTTCGTCTTTCTCCACTATTTTCATGTGTTTGAGTGTTTTAAAAGACATTTGTTAAAAGACCTGGAAAATATGAAGCTCGACCTTGATAATCACTGTACTGTAAAAGTTTAAGTTCTGTCATTTGAATATCATCATGTTAGTTCCTCCAGATATCAACACCGTCGTGTTGTCGCGTAGCCAATGCGTAGTCGTCGTGTTCGCGTTATGTTGTCGTCGAGCTGTCGTCGTATTGTCGTATTACTGTCGTCTTGTTGACCTTACGTTATTTAATCACTTTAAAAGGTGAAATGTCGATGTCAATGTCAGAGGAGTTGAGGTGAGATAAGAAGTCTTGGCGCCAAGTCAAAGTCAAACGAAACTCTTGTTACATTAATTCTTTTTGTCTGTGGTTTCAGCCAAGAAGTTCGCTACTTTTCCGAGAATTACGACAACGTAAAAACGCTAGAAAAAGCGACACAAGAAAACCCTACCGACGTCGAGTTGTGGATCAAACTTGCCATGTTACACGCGGGATCGCGTGGAACAAGAGTAGACAACAAGGAGAATCTGGATAAGGCGCTTAGTGTTCTGGCGCAAGCGCTAGAGGGTAATCGTCACTCAGAGGTAAGGCGGTCATAACTATGGCGAGTTTATTAAGAACTTAGAATACACAAGAATTTCATTGTGTTTAATACCAAACAGTGCTGAAGTCCCTTCTCTTCACTCCACTTTACTCCGCTAGAGTCCCTCCACTCCACTCTATTCCACTCCACTCTATTCCACTCCACTCTATTCCACTCCACTCTATTCCACTCCACTCTATTCCACTCCACTCCACTCCACTCTATTCCACTTCACTCTACTGCACTCCACTCTACTCCACTATACTCCACTCCACAGCACACCACTTCTCTGCACTCCCATCCGCTCCACTCCACTCTCCTCATTCCCCTCTACTTCAGCCCATAGTCTATTCCACGCTAATTCACTACAGTTCACTTCAACTCCTCCTCACACCTCTTCACTACCTTCTCCTCTCTACTTCACTCTACTACACTGTCATCCTTTACTCTCCATTCCATTCTACTCCACTCACTGACACTCCACTCCAGTCTAGCTCAGTTGGCAGAGCGTTGCCCTTGTTTCTCTGGGTAACGGGTTTGATTCTCAGCCGGTAGCATTAGAGTTTAATTTTTAACGGCTGGTCCCGATTGAATCTTAAAAATGTATGATTCTGACGCTCGAAAATGTTCCCCATCATATATTTATTTAAGTTTGTTACTCAAACTACCTGTATTTATATCTTCCCCTCAGAAACTGTGGTTAAAGTACCTGGAGCTGTTCCATTGCAGAGGGACTCCAAACGAACTTTACGAAGTCTGTGAGGAAGCTGTTCAGTTGGCGCCATCTTACGACATTTGGTGGGCCTATTTAGACATGGCCTCCGAATATGGACGTAAAGTTAACATCTGTCTGAGATTCATTGAGTTTTTACAAATAACAGGTTCTGAGACTGACCTCAAGTCGCATCGTTTGCTCGAAGCAGTCCTGTACCTCGTCCAGCTTGACAAACATTGCGGGTACAACACACTGGCGTCCAACCGCTTTCAGGTCGCGCTTCTTGTCCAAGAGCCAAATGACTCGCACAGGACACTTGCGTCGCTCGTGGACCATCTCGTGTGTGCTGATCTATGTCTTTTCTGGCTGTGTTATATCCATCTCGTGGAGTTCTCCCACTTGCCTCGGGATTTATTCGACCCTGCTTGTAGTAAACCCTCCAGGATCGTGTGCAAGGATGATTTCGTATTTCCTTGGAAACCAGGTGGTGGTACAACTTACGCATTTCCAAGACTTCTGAAGTTGTTTCACCGTAAGTGTGCGCGTTGATCGAGTAAAAGGAATCCAATGGGGGTGGATGGAGTCATTCAAGGTTGTATTCAGCTTGTATTGCGGTGAAGGGTTTACCTAGGGTCAGTTTGGGATTTTACTGCAGCGAAAAAGGATCCAAGTAGGATCCTGGAAGGATCAAATTTGGATTATCATGAATGTGAGACTGGCTTGAAATTTTCGTGACGACTCTTTTCCAACCTTTCTGTATTCTTCTGGAACTAGTACTCAAGCTCTCGCCAAAGGCTTTCATAGCTTAGTTGACTTAGCGGTGCGCTAGATTGGCGCGGGTTGATTCCCAATCGTAGGCCCAAGAGTTGCATTTTTCGCAGCTGTTCCCGGTATGATAATAAAATATATTCTGGCACTCGAAAATTCATTCATCGTATGTAGAATAAGATTAACCACCGTTTGATTTCCTTCCAGATGCCCTCAAGGCATGCTCTGTTCTTTCAAAGTCCAGAGATAAGATTTCGTCTAGTCTTCCTCTTTTCAAAAATCTGATTGCCGTGGAACGAGCCTGTGATAAAACGGAATCTGCAAAACGCAGCTGTCAGCGGTTGTTAAAAGTGTCATCCAAAGAGATTGAACTGTGGCTTTGTATGGCTGCGCTGGAGCAGCTAGGTGGCCGTGAGGAGACTGTGGTGAAAGTTTACAAAAACGCCCTGGAAAAATGCGACGGGCATGCACAAATAGGCTATTCTGCTGCCAAGTATTTCTTAGAAAAGGTATATTATGTGCCTTTCTTCAGCTCTGTCTTCCTTACTTGTTTGCTCGCTTATTTGCTTTGCTTGCTTGCTACCTTCTATCCTTCCTTCCTTCTTTCTTTTCTTCTTTCTTTCCTTCCTTCCTCCCTTCCTAACTTCCAAACTTCCTTCCTTTCCCTCTTTCTTTCTTCCTCCCTCCCTTCCTTCCTTCCTTCCCTTCCCTTCCTTTCTTCCCCAGTCTTCTTTTCCTCTTACCTTTTTGTATCCTCTTACCACTCATTCTCCATCTTCCTCTTCCGCTCATCCTTATTTTCTTTTTCCCACAACCCACCAATTTTCTCTTCTTTTTCTCTTTCCCATTCCTGACTTCTTAATCTCATGTTCACACTTTTTCGCTTTTCTCTCCACCCCCCCTTCCACTTCTAGTCCTACCATTCTCTGCCCACCCGTTGTCTCTCCTATCGCACTTTTCCTCCTCCCTATTTCTATACCTTGGCATATGTAAGCAGACCTATGCTTTTCAACATTCTGCTTCTTTACTAGAACAATTTGAAAGAATGCCACGATGTTTTGTCATGCTGTGTTTACAGTAAGTTTGTCTTGGATGGTTCAAACGAAGGCCCCCGAACTCGAGCGAAATCACTTAAAATAACAACTATCAAACCTGAGCCTCTCCTACTTTTCCAAAAGCTCCTCTCTCTAACTCTTCCACTGGGCAGTCAGGTACCGCCTATCAAATCTGGAGTTAATCCTGCAAATCTGGGCTTAGAATGGGCTTATTTATGGCTTTGTTACTGGTAAGACTCAGAACTACTTTTTTTTCTTTTACTTTTTGATGAGAACCAGCGCGCCCAGAAGTATTAACTACCTTATAGTGAATGACTCTCGGCCTCAGTTTAATTGTAATAACAATAGTAAACCTCTTTGTAGTTTATTCGTTGAACTGTTTCCTTGCTTGGCAACTGAACAACGTCACAAGATGGCACAGGCCGCCTATGAAACTGCAATTCACAATACTGGCGAGCGAAAGCAAGTAAAGCTGCTTTGGACCGAGTACTTGCACTATATGTGCCGCCGACTGAGGGATAAGCAAGCTACAGCCGAAGAAGTCTCTGAAATTTTTCACAGATGTCTTGTCACAGTTCCTGCCGTCACTCCTCTGCCGTACTCATCCTCAAAATCGTGGTCTGACTACAGGTTTCATAACGAGGTAAAGTCATCAGAGACATGAAGAAGACATGTTGTACAAATGTGAAACCTTCGATCCGCCATCCCCCAATGGTTAGTGTCTCGCTGGGCATCAAGGTGACATGTTGTAGATACATGTTACCTTCACTGACCATTTCAATCCATGTATCTCAGTGGTAGGTGTCGCACTGGTCGTCAGATGATTACAGGTTGCATACATATGTAACCTTCGCTCACCATCTCAGTCAGTGTAGTTCAATGGTAAGAGTGTCTCACTGGTCATCAGAAGATTACGGTTCAGATTCCCGTCGGTTAGAGTCTGAGATACGACATTGATCGTCCTCTGTGATCGTTTATGTATGTTGAGTTTGCATGTGACTCTAAGCAAATTAATATTTTTTGACTCTACTTCTTATTGAAATTTACTTTCATCTTCTCCTTTAGATTATGGTTCTGTATCGCGCGTGTTTGGGTGACTCGTTTTCATGGAGTGTTTACGACAAATACTTAGAGTTGTTTCCAGACAACTGTCTGATGGCAATCCAGTAATGTGTTGGATAACCGTTTAACTTAGCGTCCTGTTTCTCGTCGCTTGCACCATTTTCTGTCCTTCCTACTGTCGAACTTGTCTTCTCATTTTTTTATTGCCTCTCTTTTCTTTACTGTTTTTTTTCGTTTTGTTTTGTTTCTTTCTTTGTTTGTTTGTTTGTTTTTTTGAGGTATTTCTGCTTTTGGTTTCTCTTACGTCATACAAAATGTTTTCTATATCTCGTGCCTCTTCACATTCTTTCTTGTTGCAACTTCTTGGTAATGTCTGTTATTCGTCTCTCTTAAATCCTTTTGTGTTTTGACCCTTCCAAACTCTCCATTTCTTATTCGTTCATTTCTTTTAGTTGCTCCTGCCCGTCGAACCCAACTGTAGTTCCTCCGTGATTCGTTCCGTTCTACACGTTATTTCTTTGTTTTTATTATCGCAGAGCTATTGAATACGCGTATCAGAACAACCAAGTTGATAAGTCAAAGGAGATTCTCTCAACAGCTTTGTTGAAGACGCCATACAACATACATTTGTGGAAAATGTACCGTTCAACTCAAGCAAAAACAACAGTTTAACTGCTTTACACTATTCTAGTCCACTTTGGTGCACCTTACTTCGCTTCACTCGCTTTTAGTGTACTTTACTGCATAACGCTGCTGTCAACTTCACCCCACTTCACTGTACTTTAGTTCGTTATCACTTTTTAAACTATTTTGTTTTTTCACGTTTCCACAATATTCTTCTTACGTATACTATTTTCATATCATATTTGTTCTTAGTTACGCAAGACGTAAGTTACAAACCCTATATTGACAGAAACTAAAATTGGATTGATTTAAATGACAATTGTTTGTCCTTGTTCTCCTGTCTTTTTCTTTTGTTCTCTTTTCTTTCTTTTGATACATCATTTTTGAAAACAGAGCTATCTCCATTGAATTGAAAGAACGTCATATTGATCAGGTATTTTGGCACTTCTGATTCAACATGCGTGGTCAACTTTTACTAAGATATTTCTGATATTGTTCTGAATCCTTTTTTGGTACTAGTGATTTCCATACGACAAAACCTCAGCCGACGAAATATCAATGTCCAACTATTAGCTTTTTGAAAATCACTGGGAATATATATTTGTAGCAAATAACTGACTTAAAACTTGTTTTCTTTTCACATTTTTGCTCTGCTCTTACAGGCCAAACAGCTTTATGAACATGCTACCGAAGCCCTGCCGTTGGCTGCAACGTTATGGAAAGATGTAATCGATCTTATTTACTTTTTTTCGTATTTTCGTCGTCGATAATTATTTGAAGTTTGAAGTTTAGTTTAATTCACCTAGTCGTTACATTATTTGCAGTGATTTTGTTTATACTGTTGATTGATTTCAGTGATTCATTAGAGCTTTTCTCCAAGTGCCTGGGTTCTTGAAAGTGACGGGTTTTGACATGGGAACTCGAGATTATAGAACCCTTCACATCTCTGATTCTGGGACCACAAAATGAGCCACCATCTTTAATCATATTTCTATATTCAAAATTGCATTGAGGATATTTTTAAACACTTCGATCACAAAGGTTGTAAATGCATTTTTTTTTTCTCTCCATTTTCCCTTCAAATGCAGTTTGCGTTATTTCAACTTGCTCACGACCTGAACACAGACGAGAAGGCCGACACTGTCAACACTATGGTTGCTAATGGAAAAGAAAATGGTATCAATCTTGAAGACCTCCTGAAAAGTTTGCTACCGAAGTGAAAACAAAGAATATGCCGCGAAGAGAAATATAAAACCGTTGGTTAAATGGAAGAGCGAACTTGCCTGAAAGACATGATGACTTGATTTGAAAGACTGCGTGAGAAAGCGTCCGTTTTCACTACCGCCGTTCCAGCGTCCCGAAGGATGTGAAGTTGAAAATATTTTTCTACCTCAGAAAGGTTTATCGTGATTTGTCATGGCGAATTACCGTGTTTGGTAAGTATACCTTTGGTGATTACTGCCCTGTTTAGAAATTTGTGAAATCTTGAGATTTCTTAGAATTATTTGCGAGGATTTGGTTTGCTATTTGGGTTGTGTACACAGTCTATTTCATGTTGGGTCTTGAAAGATCTTCATAGTCGATGACTGAACCTCGTACAAACTCTCGGCTAAAGGTCTATGAATGGCTGAGAAGTGAGATTTGTATCTTTGAATTGGATATTGATATATTTGTCTGGTAATTTTGGATGTAGTAAACATAGTATTTATATATATACATATACCTATATATTTTATATAAATTTTGTAATAAATTTCAAATTTTGTCTTCCCGAAACGATTTGGTTTTATTGAAACCTCAACTTCATAGACGTTTTTATTTGTTTTGTTATGGGATGTTCTTTGTACAGTTTGTCTCGTTTTTACCTTCCTTCTCAGTTCTGAACTTTGTTACTGCGTCGAACTGCAATTGTTACTTTCTCTTGAAATCGAGAATCTTTTCAAATGTGCCAAATTGTTTAAAAATGGCCTTCTTCACTGCTCCACTTAAAAGTTGTTTCTTTGGTGTCTCGTTTCGCTGTAAGTTGTAGTTAATCATTTCAAATGTCTTTGTCTTGGAAAACTTCCTCACACTTTACAGTATGCGAACGCTTGTATTCATGTACAAGGGCGCTTACTCGTTTTTGACTAATTTCATTACTTCTTCACCCGCTCTTTTGTTCATAAGCTTAAACAGTCTTATTCTCCACTATAACGCCTATTCATTCATTCATTCATCAATTTCTTCTTCCATTTACCTCCTTGCTTGCTTCCCTTACTTTCTCATTTCTTTGTCCATTCATTCAGTCCAACGCTTATTGGTTATGTGATTGTTTCCTTCGCTTGTTCTTCTCTCCATTCTTTATTCGTTCCCTCCCTTCTCTTCTCTTCCTATCGTTCCATTCATTTCTTCACTATATCCCGTATTTAATGAGTCTATTTTCCTTTCAATCATTCTTTTTGTCCTCATTTTCCCTACCTTACCCACCCCGCTTGCCTGCCTACTCATCGTTTCCTTACAGCAAAAGAGGACACAATTCAAAACAATGCTAGGAATGGAATTGCCCTTCGGTCTTGCATATCGCTATAACGGACAGCTTATCAAAGAATTAAAAAACTCACTGGTCAGTAATAACGGAAGTCGAATCACAGAACTTCTACATCCAGCAAACTACAGTTTAACCTGGTTAATTGTGGTTAATTGTGAAGTTTTGTTTCATATAACTACAGTTTGCTAGGAAATTTAAATCCTGCTATGATGAACTTTGATGACAGAACTCACAGTTTAAGTTACAGCTTACAAAGCTCTCCATCGCCAAGAATGGTTGAATAAGCGTATTAAAAACATTATACTGTAATTAGTCTTAATGAATTTTAGTGATTAAATTTTTGTTTTTAACCCCAATTTCGTCTCGCCTTACTGTTCGTGTTTACATCTGTACCGAATTTAGGGAAAATCGTGATAACAAAAAGAAATCTTCAAGTGATTCGTGAGTTTAATGAACCCATATCTTATTTCTTATATCTTTTATAATATCAACATGTGTTCTCACCTTTATTTCACAATATTAACAGCTATTAAACAGCTCAAGGTTTCATATGACATTAGTAAACGCACTTCAGTTTTATTTACCAGTGGGTCTCTTGACCGCGTCTAAACTTAACGTCTTTTATCCTTTAACGTCTGTGAAGTGCAGATAAGAATATCTCGTCGTTCTCTTAAACTCTGAACACCAGGAGCGACTCACAAAGGTTGAAATAGTGTCCTTATATTTCATCACGAATACATTGAACTCTCTGCCCAATTTGGAAAATCCCCACTCTGACTGCATTGTCAAAGTTTTTGTCCAACCGTTTTAGCCACATTTTTTGTACTTCACCAGCAAGTTACGGATCAAACTTCCATCACCTAAAGACAGACCTACCGAAAAACAAACTAACATCGTCTACAAAATCGACTGTATGGATTGCTCATGGTGTTACATTGGAGAAACGGGGAGGTGTTTTGAAACGCGAAAAAAGGAACACATGAGGAACACAAAACTACGTATGACTGGTTCAAACATTGCCAACCATGCCTGGACCCACGACCACAGAATCGACTTCGACACCGGACATATAATTGATAAAGGAAAATATCGACAAAGAAAAACTTTGGAATCATGGCACACGGCAAAAACAACCAATGCCGACAACAATTTAAGAAGACTGCCAGAACAGTATACCATCTTACTTCACAAGTGACGCCGCTAACCATAACATTAAAATTCTTATCATTTAACACCACCTCATTATTCATACACGCCCACATTTCATCAACTCTATTTTTACCTCCTATATAATAGGGTTCATCTTCAAATTTCATCATTGTTAATTTACCTGTCGAAGATTGCAGACTGGCAATCGAAAGATCGTATTAATAAAATATTTTGGTCAGAGAACGCTTTAGTTGTTATCGTTTCTAGACTAGTTAATAACCTTGTTGGGACTAAATAAACATGAAACTACGTTGGAAATAACATTTACAAAGAGTTAATACGGAAATTCATGCAAGAAAAGGAAATAGTGAGCTACCTCAAATTAACTTCAGTGAGCTACCTTAAATTAACTTTTACGATTTGATGATCGGCCTGGTACGTAACTCAACTTGCAAAGCATTATGGGTACGATAAACCAAAATGGTGAAACGAGACTACACGTGGAGATGGTAAGTGTATAATTTTATCGATTTTTCGCCTTTTATACTTCGTAACTTTGAACTTGGGTAGTGGAGAAGTTTCCTTCAATGTTTAAAGAAGTGTCTAGATCGTTCTTCGGGTAAGATATGATACTTTTACAAATTTTTTGGCCGTCATAAATTTGAACACGTGTTAGAACAAATTGATCTTCAGACAACCTCTTCAGCCTTGAGCGAATGAATTTCCGTAGAATGACATTAAAACTGTTTGTAGTCTTTACATAGCTACAACGTGTAGGCCAAAATGTGTGAAAAGTTTCAGTTTTTCGCTTTCAAGTTTGGGTTAGAAAATCATGGATTTGTTTTGTAATTTTATAGTAATTTTCAATCAAATTTGTGGAACTGTGAAAAAAAGTCATCCTTGTACTGAGCAGGAAGCCTAGCAAAGACATCCAATATGGAGTAATTTTAACAATAATAAAGTGTCTGTTAGTTCATAATTCGAAGAAAATATGCATCTTGTCAACCTTGCTATTGTAGACGATCAATTGTTAGCTCTGAAGTTGAGTAATTTTGGTTGTAATATCACTAATTTTATCTCATTTTCCAGCCAGGCACTCTTATATTAAGTGGGTTACGAGTCAGCCACCCAGCGTGTACTTAATGTTCCAAGGACGTAAACTGCAGTTACTGCTCTCATGGTTGTACAATTTGACAGAAGTGCCATTGTGAAGTCAGTTCATCTTGTAGTAAAGTTTTTGTGCAGTATTCATGTATCAAGCTTCATTTGATTCATTCTAACTGGAAGGGTTAGATGACTGAGACATTATTAATTGTAAACAACATTAAGGTGTGTATTACTATAGGAAATTGTATTTTTTTTATTATTATTATTATTATCATTGTATTGTTATTATTTTACCTCTGTATGATGAGAAATGCTGCAATTTATTGACTGCTTTCAAAGTAGAATGACCAGTGCAATTTATTTAAGTCTCTGACAGACTGATAGTTGATTCATAACAAACATACTTTATAGATTTTAATTCTGTGGATTGATTTAAACCATATCTTAACCTTTAACAGAATTTGGGAAAAGCGATGAAGTATTACAAGGTAAAATTCTGCTAAGAGTGATTTAAGCAAGTGTGAAACTGCAAGGGGATAAGAAAGGAACCAGCTTTCAATAGTTTTTTTAATTGTAAACATGTTTAATGAAATTCAGTTCTTTTTAAACTTGTGCATAAAGAAACTTTCAACCAAGTAAAAAGTTTTTCAAGACACTATAAAAGAATGCACAGTTGTACAATGACCGTGCTCAACCTTAGTGGTAGTCCACTATTCCAGGAGTAGTAAAAATTGGGTTTGTGCTACTAAAATTTGAGAACCATTAGTCACTGGGCTAGTCCTATTAGACGAGGTTTGGGGGAAGGTAAGTACAGAAATATTAAGATTCTATTGATCACTAGTTGAGGTGTGTCTATTCATTTGATCAATAAACTGTTATCTCACCAATTGTGATAGTTTCTTTATTTGGTTAATATTTTATTTTACTGCTACCAATCAACATATACTTTTACTTTAAACTCCTTGCAGAGAATCTTACTTTTCCATAATCGCTCATGGACAATCAACAGGCTAAAGACAAGTTACATATGATTGTTAAATCTCACCAATAAGTCAAACAGATGCAAAATACTATCACAACAATGTAACTTTTTACATTTGTTTGCAAACAAAGCTAATTTGACAAAAAATGAAAATCGACAAAAAGAAAAGTTGATATTACACTGACATAATTCAGGGTTTGGCTACAATGTGATGATGCCTTTTGGCTAGTAAATTTTAAGCTTCACTAACCCAGGAATTGGTGAAAAAGTTAAGGTTGAGCACTGAATGAGGAATGAACTAAAAAGTGTTTTGCCACCTGCTAATATGACCTGATCTGTTTTCCTGGAAGTTTCAGGATTTTCTCTGACTCTGCTGTGATGATTTTTTTTATCTATAAACTTTCGTTCTGCTGAACTGGTTTGATGAAACGTTGTGATCTGAGCAGACCCTCTGTTTTAGTGAGAAAATGTAATTCTGGTTGCAAATATGCTAAATTTACTTCATATCTGCAAAAACCATTTGCTGGAATGAAGGCTGTGTGCTACAAATCCCATCAGATACTCACAAGTGTGCACAAAAATAATCTTTTGAAGTCAATTTAATGTTTTAAATATAGAGCATCTGTGATAGTATCAGATTGTTCCAGTTGACCAAACATGTGAGTGATATTTTCACACTGCCTTCAATTGATTAGACTGAAGAATTAGAGGATGTGCAACCTTTTCATGATTGTAAAAACTTACGCATCTGTGTGTCTTCCAGCTTGAACAGGTTGTCATAGTAAATGCTCTTCCAGTGAACTTGTCATGGCGGTAATAACATGGCCTGGCTACATGCAGGTAAATAGTAAAATTGATTTTTGGTTTGCAGGTTGTGCAATGATGTGGATATAAAATGAATTACTTCACCTGACTATTCAAGCTGAAGACATTGCTAACCTCTGAGCACTGACCTCAATAAGCCAAACCTTACTTTGATAATGAAACTAATTCCTTAACTGGGCTGTTCAGATAGCAATCAATTTCTATTTAAGTTATGCAAACGCACCCAATATGAAATATGATGGCAAATAGTCTACATTGCTTAGTTTATATTTTAGATTTTATCCAAGTAAGTACAGTAGTTGCTTGGTTAGTTTCTCATTAAGGATGTTTGATCCAATTTCTTTTTTACCAAGGACATTTTCTGGTTGTTATATACTTTTTAAACAACTTAACTTGATAAACTTTGAGCCTTTAATTGAATTGTTGTCACCATTAAAAACCACCGTTAAATGGTAAGACACTTTGTTGGACATTCTCATATATGGATGTCAAATAATTATGAAAATTCATGGTCAATGCAAGGCTTGAATTAATTGGAAAATCTTACATGCACAGCATGCACCTAATTTTTTTAACTACCTGCACCACCAATTATTTATGTGCACAGACATGTTCAAAAAAATTCTCGAAACACAATTTCACTTCTTTTCAATAATGATCTGGTTTACTTGAAGTTTTCGAGTGAGACTCCTCAGAACGCAGGCTCACTTGATGATTATGGCAAAAGGACGGGCGTAAGATTGCACAGTGGATTAAGAATCGTTCATGATTGAATTATCAGCTAAATAATATTGATATGCTATTTGCTACAAACTACTATTATGTCCCATGTCCAATCGTTACCCTGAAGCTAAGGTAATGATGCTGATTACGAAGTGCAGCCCATGCAGTCACTGTGTGAAACGTGCGTTCGTGCACATGTGCATGTGGTATTTCGAGCCTTGCAATGAATAGTTGTGGTCTGCCTAAAATTCATTGTGTTGTACACTTTATAGATTCAACCAGACTTGATCTTTCTTGATCACAGCTGATCACTGCAGTGTTAAACAGTCAAAAAGAAGCCATCTGTTATGCATTAGGTGAGGGAAGAGTTTTTAATACCTTTATTATTATTTTCAACTAGAGTCATGTGTTCTTAGTAGTTGCATGGTTTGAGTAATTTATGCTCTTAGTTTTAATTTATTGATCTACTGCATCTCTTGGTTGTCTGGCTGTTGCTGCAATGATGAATTCTTCAAACAACAATCTGAATCCACCACATGTTGATTAAAATCGAGCTTTTTAATACTGAGCAGCAGTACAGGGTTCGCACGTGCAACATATGTTCTTTTACTGTTGTTACCTTGGAAAAACCATCTTTTCACACGTTTAGACTATCATTTGTAAGAGACGTTTGCTTTCTAATATTTTTCTTTGTTTGGTGAAATCCCGTTATTTTTATGATTTCAGAATTTGATTGGAACATAGCACTTCCAGATTTTTAAAGAGAAGTAGTTACTCATTTGAAACCTGCGTTAATTCATGTTTCAATCGCCACTGTTTGAAATTGCGAGTGAGATTCTTTTTAGAGGTATTCAATAAGACAACGGAAAATTAAAGTTATTGAAGAGCAATTGAAGGAAATCTTGTCTTTTTGCCTCTCGGAACTCGTACCTTGGTCTTTGTTTATTTTGGATATTCTCAAACAATCTTAAGTGAACAGTTCTGTAAAATGAGAGACTTCATTTAGAAAGCATCACTTTCTGTAATACAAAATAATGATAATAATAATACACTTATAATTTGATAATATAATAATGACAATTTGTGAATCTTAATAATTGGTTCAGGATAGTAATAATTGTTTGATAATAAATCATCAAATTTTTTTTCTGATGTCTGTCATTGTCTTTTGACATACTGACCAATTTTAGTGTGATGCCCATTGGGAAAGCATTATCCACGGATTCCGTCTATGGATGACGTAATATGACTGCAGGACTGATATCAAGACACCGAGGTGTTTGTTGAGAAGTGTACTGGTTTTCATTTGTAACCCTTTATGGCGATATTTCGTGCAATTGCTGGACATTGCTATTTTTATCAAAGATAACTTCACCCAAGGATTATGTTGATTTTGTTTTCGGCCTTCAGTCCTGCCGTTGTTTGGCTTTTTGTTTTTGTTCACACACTTTATGTATTAACCAGCTTACGCTAAAGATAAATTTTCGGGCTATCGAAATTATTTATTTTCTTGTCGATTCCCCTTGACGAGTAAAATGGTCTGGCATTGACCACAGTAAAATTTAAAAGTCAGATACCCACCGAAAAGAGCAAGGCTCGAAATACCGCATGCACACGTGCACGAATGCACGTAAAATTCGAGATGTGCATGTAACTTTTGTCACTTACATGCACTGCGTGCACGTAGAAATTTTCACACAGTGACTGCATCGGCTGCACTTCATAATCAGCATCATTACCTTAGCTTCAGAGTAACGATTGGACATGAGACATTGCAGTAGTTTGTAGCAAATAGCATATCAATATTATTTAGCTGATAATTCAATCATGAACGATTCTTAATCCACTGTGCAATCTTACGCCCGTCCTTTTGCCATAATCATCAAGTGAGCCTACGTTCTGAGGAGTCTCACTCGAAAACTTCAAGTAAACGAAATCATTATTGAAAAGAAGTGAAATTGTGTTTCGAGAATTTTTTTGAACATGTCTGTGCACATAAATAATTGGTGGTGCAGGTAGTTAAAAAAATTAGGTGCATGCTGTGCATGTAAGATTTTCCTATTAATTCAAGCCTTGAAAGAGGAAAGACCCATCCGGGGACCATTTGCGGAAATGTAAATCCAATGTTCTATGGCAAGGTTGAAGCCACGAGCTGCGATTCCAGCAACGTCCTCTTAAACCGCTGCAATTACAGGGCCGTTGTCAATAGAGTGGTCACAAGTTGTGCATGGATGTGGTCTTAATTGCCGGTGAAGTGTGAGATATAGTACGCTGAACGTTGGGCATTTATACTCGATCTAAAATCGATTAAAGGTTTAGGTAAAGCTTAATTTTCGAAGTTCATGATATAGAGTGGCCTCTCTATCAGCAACGGTGGTCGAGCTTTCAAATAGAATTTCTGACACTCGAAAATATACCTTCGCTTAAATATATCATATACGATAGATCTACCTTACGTAAATGCCAAATATTATAATATACTTTAAAGGTAGATCGGGTATAGCATCTTCTGTCATTAGATCATTGCAGTTCTGTTAACTATTATTTTTGAATGATTCACTGAAATTAAACCCACGCAGTTTAATAAATTGAAGTAGTACATCTAGTTTGAAGTGATGAGTGGCACAATGCTTCAAGAATTGTGGACAGTGCTCCCGTCTTGTTGCCTGAAATCATTCCATGTGGACATCACCATGTGCACAGGGGCCATCTGATCAAACTCATAGATGCATTTGAATATCCGACTAAAATGTCCTATAATACGCGGCCTCTGTTTAGAGTTACTTTACCAGTGTCGGCAACTTGAGACCTCGGCGTTTCGTTAAATAGGCATTAATGTAATTTGCTCCTGTGTGCAGCGTTACTTCGCAAAGAGGGCGAAGTGTTAGAAAAATCTCCCCCTTCCCCCCAAAAAATCCATCCTAAAATTATTCTTACTTCGTAAATACCCCGTCCAGACGGCAAAAAACTTTGAAGAATGCGATCGCGATACTTGATTGTGTTTACACGGATAGGAGATCGTGATCGCAAGCCTGAATCCTCTCATATTGGGGGCAAGAAGAGGTAATTTTGTAGCCTAGAGTAAAAGGCTTGAAGTAGCAAAGTGGTGAAAAGCGTTCAAGCGTGGTTCAAGGCTTGTGGCAAATATTACGAAGTATTCAAAGAAGTGGCGACATTGCAGCACTTTTACTATTCTCGTGGAAATTTTTTTTTCCAGGGCTGATTACTTGTTGGGTTTTATGCATTTTTTCATTCAACGATTAGGGCTTTAACGTCCTCGTTAGACCAAGACACAGGGCCAGAAATTGTGATTTTTTAAACAAGTTTATACAAGCATCAAGAGTTCCAGACTTCCGCAACTCACGTGCTGCAATGTGGGATAGGCTCAAAGGTCACGTGAGCACCAATTCGACGAGTGCCACTGTTTACAGCTTGAATATTCATAAGGAAGGTTATAATTTTCGCTTTGTGTTTGACAAGATTTGTGAACTCCATCAAATTGACATAAGGAGAAGTTTACAGGAGTCATCGGCGGAGTATTGAACCGTAAGTAAACATGTTAATCCGTTGTGTAATTTTTATTTTAAGACGAACGTTTTGATGTCTGTATGTTTGCCTAGTCTGCTTCGAGAGTTTCTGGATAGAATGGTGATAATAGAGAATTTTTTTCAAATCGTAGGCTTTTTGAAGATAAGTATACTAATGAGCGGAATTTCGATCGACGAAGTTCAAACGTGGCATGTCAATGCTTCAAAAAATTAATTTAAGAAACCTTAAAGTGAGTGGCAAGAAGGCTGAACTGATAGCCCGTGTGTTTGCTACATCTGAGTTGGGTATTTCGGTGTACCTTACTTCTGTCCAAAGAACATTGAACAGAGATGAAAAACTGAAACTGTTAAAAATGCCAGAAAGTTTATTACCAGATCCGTTGTTGCTAAAAAGATGTGTGGTTTGGGGAAACCGAGAATGTGCAATCTTGACCTTCCAATATTTCTGAGCGACATCAGTATTCTTAATGTCCGATCACCCAGGTAAAAGATACTCACCTGCACCAACGCATGCTGAATGAGTATAAGGTAAGCAAAGCATATCGCTGTTTGACTCTGGTTGGCTATAGGACGTTTTCATGCATATTATGTCTAACGGAATCGAAATATTGTTTCCTGAAGGCAAGGAGAGGGAGGCCGAGACTGCATCCTTTCGGTTTCCCCAACCCACCCATCTTTAAGCAACGACGGATCTGGTAATAAACTTTCTGGCATTTTTAACAGTTTCAGTTTTTCATCATCTTGGTTCCGTGTTCTTTGGACGGTAGTAAGGTACACCGAAATACCCAACTCAGATGCAGCAAACACACGGGCTATCAGTTCAGCCTTCTTTCCACTCACTTTAAGGCTTCTTAAATTAATTTTTCAAAGCATTGACATGCCACGTTTGAACTTTGTCGATCGAAATTCCGCTCATTAGTACACTTATCTTCAAAAAGCCTACGATTTGAAAAAAATTCTCTATTATCACCATTCTATCCAGAAACTCTCGAAGCAGAGTAGGCAAACATACAGACATCAAAATGTTCGTCTTAAAATAAAAATTACACAATGGATTAACATGTTTACTTACGGTTCAATACTCCGCCGATGACTCCTGTAAACTTCTCCTTATGTCAATTTGATGGAGTTCACAGATCTTGTCGAATACAAAGTGAAAATCTTAACCTTCCTTATGAATATTCAAGCTGTAAACAGTGGCACTCATCAAATTGGTGCACACATGACCTTTGAGCCTATCTCACATTACAGCACGCGAGTTGCGGAAATCTGGAATTCTTGATGCTTGTATTGGTAACATATAGTAACAACTTTCATAAATATAGAAACTCACGAGACTGCCCGTGCCGGCGACTCTTGTGCAACATCGGGATAACCATCTCAAAATCTTGTACACGGTGATTTTCGATCACAATAGCTAACTAACCGCGTCTAAACGTGTTAAAAGATAACAGTGATTTCAAACTCTTCACTTCCCACTCTGCATCATAAAATTCTTTGACTGCCTGAAATTACATGTACTTAAAAAGTCATTAGTAATCAATGACTAGCTTCGTAAGTGTCTTTAGAAGTGTTTAAGTCCTTGGCATGCAGTTCACAGCAAAGATTTAGTTGCTTTTCCCGGCTCTTACAACAGTGATTATCCAACGCCAAAAAATAAATAATTTTTTTATAATTTTTTCAATAAATTCGCAGGCGTGTTTTGCCAAAATTGATAAACATGTTACGATAGCACAGTAGACTGTTTCACTATGGTTAAACATTACAAAAATTATCCCACTTTATGTAATTTCCACAACCTGTCTCACAAATTTGAATGATTTCCTTGTAGCGTGCGAGAATACTGTTAATCGGTGTTCTTCTTCATTTTCATGCTTGGTGAATTCATTCTATAAGATCTTATGGTTACTTTCATTCTGGCCAGTGGTACCACATGTTTAATTCACGTTGGTCTTTTCAATGGTGCGTTCGAACTTGGCTGATAGGGTACGCATTGTTTTCCTTAGTAACTTGCCTAGACGAGAAACGGTTCTTACTTCATTTCTCATCTTCCTCAGCTTCTGCCTTCTCGTCTTGCATTTCCTTGTCATTCCAATATTGTTAATACGCTTCTGTGCTAACCGTATAAACTGTGCTTCGTCGATATCCACCTGATAACACGTTAGAAAAAGCCTCAGTGCTATGGACACTATCAAGAATGTTCCAAAATGCATCTCAAATTATGCAAAGAAACGAATAAAGAAGTGTCTCAAGACAAGGGGACGACTTTCTTCAATTCACTTGTCGCTCGATGTGTACTCCTGTTTGGACTGTTCTAGTTTTGGTCTTTCGATGTGGTATTTATACATTAGTCAACTTTGGGCATTCCATTTATTCTAGGTATATTTTTAGCCAAATGTCTAAAAGATCCTCTACTTCGCAGCAGGCTTGGTAGGTGTGTCACTGAAGTCAAGCATGATGTTGAAAAGTGAGTACTGCTGAGTCTCTGAAAATATTGGAACTCCATGAAGAACCAGCCCACGATTTCTCTGCAGGGAAGTTTGATTTCCAGGGCTTGATGAGAAACTTACGCAATTCGCCCAAACAGTCGTTGGTTTACTTCAACCCTGAGAATAACTGCTGCCGAGGCCGTCGAAACATCGGTTACCGCCAAAACCGTCATTTATCTGTAGACCCATCAACCTACACAATGGACGTCAAACGTCTGATGGTTTGGTGTGTGGCAGGCTTTAGTTTTTTCGATTGTCTGGTGGATTTTGAGATGAAAGCAAGTCGATCAACATCATTTTATCAGTTCAAGGTTTATCAGTCTTAATACCAGATATGAAGCCATTTCTTTACGAAGGCATATACGTGTAAAGACGTTTAAATTTTCACACTTTGCCGTTTGTTTTCGTTTTATTATTTTATCTTTGCCACAACGAAATCGTATTCTTCATTATCTGATTTCTCAGAAGTAGGTGCATACACGATTGAAGACATTGCTGGACGTGCGCATCAATAACACTTCTCCTACCCCGAGTAGGACTACTTAGCACAGCCTGTTTCGTAATTAATTGGGTCAGTTCAAAAACCTCCCTCATTACGCATATCTAAGTCACGTCAAGAGCAATAGCGTTTACGACAGCAGATGCCAGCAACAGTCTTGCGGCATAGCTGGTAGAATTATGCTAGGAACGCATAGTTCGTAGTTCCAAAGTCCTTTAGTGTTCTGGCAATATATATAATTGTCTGGTTGTTGATGTTCGCTAATTATCTCGTAATATAACCCCTTCTTCCCCATGGAAAACCGTTCTTCCGTTCCCATGTTAACCAGCATGTATTTCACCGGATTTCTTTCGTGTTTCTTAGAACTTGCGTTTTGTGTTAAGTGGTTCTTCAACCAGAAAAATTATTGGCTTCGTGTTCCTAGAATATCGGACTGCCAGTCGGTTGATGTTTATCTGGTGACTGTAAAGCTCTGGTTGAACTTTCTTTTTGACTTCTGTTCGATTATAATCCTGGAAATTCGTATTTAGACGTAAAAATTTGTGTTCTTCGTTTCCGTCTCCCAAGTTGGCTTGCTTAAGGTTTCGCAATCATGGCGTGGGAGCGGGTTCTCTTATGCAACTGAACGCTACATTGAAAGCCAAACCTTACTCTTGGGGCAAAAATTCTAATTGCCATGCCTGACTCTTTTTAGCCCTATAAGGCTTGGTTATGGGATCTGTATCCATTCCTGTGGAGTTATTGTATCCACTGTTACGAAAGTTAAAGATACTGGAATGATATATTGGTCGTACACCAGGTGTCGGGTCTTTCGAACTTATGAACCGGACTACAGTTTGTCATTATGACAAATGATACCCTCCTCCAATTTTACTTCGCATTGTCCAGTGTGTTTTGTTCGTGTTTACATTTTCTTGTTTGTGGTGGCAACTGTGATCAACGTGAGGTCGTTGTACAATAAACGATCAAGCCCCGCTAAGTTTTGAAATACAGGGATCCCTTAAGCAAATAACACTGAAAAGGTGCAATGCTATTTATTATCAACAGCATTCTGTTGCAATCATCAGAAATATGTGGTTGTTTGTTTTGCTTTGTAAAACACTTAACACACTATACCTGTACATTAAATTTCCAGACATCCGAAACCTTAAAGGATTTCAGACAGTTTTCAAATTTCAGCTCGTGTTATATTTTGAATTGGACAGCGGATTTTGTCTTTTACAGACGCACTAGTGAACAATGACAGTTCGTGCAAGTTCTCGATCGTCTTGAATACTTGCTTGTATGTGTGATCTAAATCTCAAAAGTGCTTGACAAACCTTTAGGATTCATAGTAATTAGTCCACCCATGGAAAAGTTATATTGTAATGCAAATTAATCTTTTCAAGAGCTAGGGATGTTCTGTTCAATAAAATTATCTGGCGTTAGGCGTAATTTAGGTATAAGATGCGTGCGTCATGTCAGTTCAGAAAGGGTTTAGCTACGGAGATTGTGTTGCATTTACGAAACCGCGTATAAAGCTACTCGTGTAACAAACTTTGTATCATTTGATTTCTTGTTCCCTGCAATTCTTATACCAACTTGCAACGGGTGTAATTGTTGTATGGAAGGCGGCTTCTCGAGTAAATTTTTGGGGAGGACATTAATAAGAAAACATTGAGTCTAAGCAGGCTTTTTAACTATCCTTGAATACACCTACTGGATCCTGATGTACTCTTTAAATACTAACGTCTTGAATTTAACGTTCCGAGGATAGCGCGAACCGTGGCTGAACATCGGCTTGACTCTTGCCTGGAATCTTCTCGATTTTCCTTTTGACAGACTGTTCAAAGAATTCTAAATCTTTCACGTACTATTCATTTTCAGTTATCTTCAAGGGTTCCCCTCTCTCCCTCCCGTCACTGTCAACTCTCGCAAGTGGCTCTTGATCGCATGAGTAAAGATTTTCCTGGGGGCATTTGCAAATTGCGTGGCTCAGCTCAGTCAAACACAGCGGGTTTTCAGTCTAGAGTTCCGGTTTATTTCAAATTTAACGGCGACTTGCCTTGTTAGTTCAGGAGGCCGCGCATAAATTTCAAATCACGGGTGAAAGTTGGGAATTTTTTGAGAAATATTTGATCTAACGTATCGGATCAAATCGTGTATTCGCAAAACCTAACAAAAGTAAAATTGACATTTCTGCGGAATCAATTTTAAAGTGTAAGGAATGACTGAAGGAACAGGTGCAGTTTAATCCTGCATGGGATAAGTAATGTGGTTCACTCAAAACAGTCTTCAGGACGTGTTGCAACATTCACCGAGTAGTTGTGTGTAGACGTTCTCTTGAAATGACCTTTTTCTCCAGAGCAAAGAATCGTATGCGACAATCTTATCTTGTGGGTGGGCCTTTGGACAGCGTCCATCGGTTGAGTTATATAATACGAGTTAGGTAATCCAAGTTAGGTAATCAAGTTAGGTAATCATGTTAACTAAATAAAAACGAAGCGACTTTCAGGTAAAAGAAGACCATGTCCCTCCGGATCTTTCTCCACAGGGTTTTCCGCATGGTTTTGAGAAGCTGTAGGTCTCTTTTGGTCTCAGCTTCGATGTTTGGGCGGCAAACTCAAGAATTTGAACGTTGATAACATGTCGCAGACAAAAAAGGCAATTTTTCCGAACATTTGTGGCAGGCAAACATTTTTAGTTTTAACTGGTGGTGGTTATCTCTTCGAGCAACCGACAGTATAACTGCCTAGTAAAGCCAAAATGAACTGTTGGAAGTAACATTTTCAAAACGCAGCGATTACTGTGAACGAGAAGCGTTTAGAATAAAAAAGAGTAGTGAAAATGGTCTGGAAAAATCCTTGTATTGAGGAAGCATGCTTTAATTGGATGTACGTCCAAGAATCGTGACTATTGATTTTTTCGGGCGGAAAACGTAGACGTAATATAAAAATGAGAGCCCAGCTCATGATTTTTATGTGGAGAGGCATAATGACAGAAATAAAACACAAAGTATTTAAAACAACTTTACTAACGTTTCGTTGCGGACGTGCAACATCTTCAGAGTGACTAATTTACAAATGTGACTAAAACCTATATATCTATTTACACGTGATGATAAGTTACATGAGAACTAAACAACAGGATTAAAGTGACAAGATGTAGGGTGACAGGACATAGAGATGAAATGAAATGAAGTGAAAAGAGGACCGCGTAGAACTAAAATAATGAAAGGGGTATGGATGAGGTGTTTTCGTTGAGAGAGGATCTAAATTTCGATATAAGTAAGCTCTCTCGTAAGAGGAGCTCAAAGTTGGAGTTCGAACGACAGAAAGAGATGATAGTGAAATCATCAGGAGAGATGTGGTCACGAGATTGATGTGCGTGGGCAAGAACGCTTGAAAGGGAATTCGTTGCAAGTTTCCTTCCCGTCAGAGGCGAAACTCCCATATGCTCTGAGATTCGCGTATGAAAATGCCGGCGCGTTTGGCCGAAATACAACACTCTGCAGCATTGACACGAGTGTTTATAAATAATACGCGACCTCATCAGCTTGGGAATTCGGTCTTTGAAAGAAAAGAAACCCGACAGTCGTCTGCCTGACTGGAAGATGAAACGCACGGTAACGTGTGGAAAAGCAGAGAAACATAGTTTAGCAATTTGAGTTCGGATTTGTAGAATGTGAGCCTGTGAAAGGGAGAGAAAAGTTGAGAACAGTTTTGTGAGGTGTGTTTGAGTTTCGTGTGGGCGGACTGAATAGTTTATCGAGAAAGATTCTAATGCAGCTGTCAAGGAAAGTGTTCGCCCACACGAAACTCAAACACACCTGACAAAACTGTTCTCAACTTTTCTCTCCCTTTCACAGGCTCACACTCTTTACAAATCCGAACTCAAATTGCTAAACTATGTTCCTTTGCTTTTCCACACGTTACCGTGCGTTTCATCTTCCAGTCAGGCAGACGACTGTCAGGTTTCTTTTCTTTCAAAGACCGAATTCCCAAGCTGATGAGGTCGCGTATTATTTATAAATACTCGTGTCAATGCTGCAGAGCGTTGTATTTCGGCCAAACGCGCCGGCATTTTCATACGCGAATCTCAGAGCATATGGGAGTTTCGCCTCTGACGGGAAGGAAACTTGCAACGAATTCCCTTTCAAGCGTTCTTGCCCACGCACATCAATCTCGTGACCACATCTCTCCTGATGATTTCACTATCATCTCTTCCTGTCGTTCGAACTCCAACTTTGAGCTCCTCCTGCGAAAGAGCTTACTTATATCGAAATTTAGACCCTCTCTCAACGAAAACATCTCATCCATACCCCTTTCTTTATTTTAGTTCTACGCGGTCCTCTTTTCACTTCATTTCATTTCATCTCTATGTCCTGTCACCCTACATCTTGTCACTTTAATCTTATTGTTTAGCTCTCATGTAACTTATCATCACGTGTAAATAGATATATAGGTTTTAGTCACATTTGTAAATTAGTCACTCTGAAGATGTTGCACGTCCGCAACGAAACGTTAGTAAAGTTGTTTTAAATACTTTGTGTTTTATTTCTGTCATTATGCCTCTCCACATAAAAATCATGAGCTGGGCTCTCATTTTTATATTACGTGTACTTCTAAGAAATACGAAAAACCTCACTGTTTGCTTGACATTTTCTATGGAATGTGGGTATTTACTCTATTTCTTTTTTCTTCCTTTCTTTCTTTCCTTACTTCTTTCCTTTCTTTCTTCCTGTCCTTTTTTCTTTCTTTCTTTCTTTTTTCCGTTCTTCCTGTCTTTCTTTTCTTTCTTTCTTTCTTTTTTCCTTTCTTTCTTTCTGTCTTTCTTTATTTGTCTTTCTTTTCCTTCTTTCTTTTCTTTCTTTCTTCCTGTCCTTCTTTCTTCCTTTCTTTCTTTCTGTCTTTTGTTTCTTTTCTTTCTTTCTTTCTGTCTTTTGTTTCTTTTCTTTCTTCTTTTCTTTCTTTCTTCCTTCCTTCCTTTCTTTCTCCCTTTCTTTCTTTCTTACTTTCTTTCCTTCTTTCTTCTTTCTTTCCTCCTTTCTCTTCCTTTCTTTCATTTCTCTCTCTCTCACTCGCACACCGACTTTTTCGCTGACTTTTATTACGTCTCTTTCCAATTATGAATTTTCTGCTAAAAAAGAAAACTACCTGAGACCGATTTAGGTCTTACTTCTTTTTTTCTATTTAAACTCGTGCATCAACCATCGTAACAGATGCTCGTGTTGTTGCTTCCAGATTATCATTTTGTCATTGACAGCTTATTTGCTCAATAATAAAAAAACCCTGGGAGCAATTATCGAAAACAAAAGCGGCTGCTTTGTAGAGCTGCGAATTCGTGTTTACGTTTATTCCTGCGATTAACCACCCACGGACTTGGCCTTTAGTTTGTAGAAAACCCTGGCATATTATGATAGATGTAAAGTTGCTTTGCAAAATTGTGAAAGTTGACAAGTCCTCTGCTCCTTGAAATTGTTCTCAAGGTTAAGATAAGAGATGTAGAGTTGATGGTACTCGTCAAACTGCTCATGGCGAAGTCACTTCTAACCAGACCAGATATTACTTACAATTGATGTACTAACAATAGACTTCCTTTAAAAATCCATTCACCTTTTATGAGAACAACGGGTGACATGATCATCTGACAATACTGCAAGGACTATTGAAAATTTTATTATGACTCTGAATTTGATAGCTGCTGGTAACGACCTTGGCATTTTCAGTCGTGCAAGGTTATTTCTGGAAGCGAGTGTCTTCAGAGCAGAGATGCGTGGTGCCTACCCTGATTCGAATCTTAACGTTACCCGTTGTCTTTGGATCTCATCCTGTAATCAGGTCCCTTCATGCAGTAAGTTACCTATCAGTGAAGTTGGATTCCTGAATTCATATTATAGTTAATAATGATAATCCTCATCTAAGCTATTTTGTCATTGCTGCAACATACTGTGCAATGTTTCCCCGTTGTCCGTGACTTTATTGGTTTTTGATCTTTATAATGCAAATTATTTTATGTAAATGTTTGGGTAAACACAAGGTTATTGTTGAGGTACCAGAAATGTCAGTTACAACGAACAGTCTTTCTCATGGCTTTCAACGGCCGGTCAAGCTGAACATGCAACATCCCTTCAAACTGTTTACCATTAAAATATCGCGTGAGTCCGTACGGTAAGCAGGCATAAGGCTTTTATTTTTTAAATCTTGTGTATGGCACAACTTTGATCATCGTTTCCAGTTATTCAATTACCGGCACGTGCAATCAATCCCTGTGTAACATCTTTTCTGCAACACAGAAGACGTGAACTAACTCGCCATTTCGCGAAGTACTGATTTAAAAGATCTAACACCTGCTTTTCTTCTTGAGCTTAAAAAACTTCGCTGCTACTGCGTGGGCATGCAATAGCTCACATGATGCCATGTTCCCATTGCTCCCTCCGTTACAAAACAGACCAAACGGACTTTTTGTTTCACTATAAATGTTTGTCGTGTCTTTTTTTGCCACACGCGACGGGAGTAAACGTGGGAAGTTCATCCTGGGACAAATTCCATGCCGTTCTTCACACGAAGAAATTTTATCGCCGGAACGTTTTTTATCTGAACTGCAGAAAATTAGTCATTAAACATTTATATATATATATATATAACTATCAATGAGACTTTCTGCAGTACTACTCAAGAAAGGGTCGACTAATCGACGAATGGAAGGCATGGTGATCATCTCCCAGGAATCGTAGAGAATTTTTGCCTGCCACGAAGGCGTTTATAGTTTTTGTTTTATGAATATGATCTCAGTTCAACAGGTCTCTAAAAATAGTCCACCTCCAAATATTTATATATTTGGCAGACATTCAAAACGGATCAGAGACGAATCAGCAGACATTCCTAATTTTGGAAACAATAATCTCACGTATGTTTCAACTTTGTGAGATTTTGTCGGAAATTTGTCATGGATCAGTTTGATTAAAGTACTTCGGGATTCCTGAAACACGTGGGGGACCTATACTAAGACCTAATTTTTTTACCTTTCTTGATAGTATAAGTCTATTTTGCTTTTACATGATAGGCCTATCAGCAACTTAAAAACCAATTTTTTGATATTTTGGCGTGCATTTCCAAAATATCTGCATGCTTATAAACAATGTCCACATTTACTCATCCCTATGTTGTGGCAGAATGTTACTTTGGACAAATATGTGACCATTAATTTAGACCACTCTCGAACTAGACTATTTGCAAATATTTGGACACGGTTGTTTGTCGACCAGTCTTCCCTATAAACAAGGTTATGGACCCACGATTTTTAGAGAAATTGTTTGTAACCTTAGATTATGTTGAGCGAGGTCCACGTAGTATTTTACTGAAAACGGAGATTGTGAAAACGTCTTCAAAATCGTACTTCTTTGAAACATCACCGAAGCCTACTTTACCTGTAATTCCTGTAATTCAATAAACTTCTAGAACCTATTTTAGGCGTTAAGACGGAGGATGTTTCCGATAACTTCTAGATGAATTCTATCGGCTGAGCGGGTAAGGGACATTTCTAAAATATTCTGGCAATTATCATTCGGAATACGAGAAGAGAATGTTGCCTGCCTTAAGTAAACCTACCAATTGTCCATTTTGCCTCTAAAACTAAATTTTAAATAGATATAACTATTTCCTCCTGTCCAGATGTCTATTTTGCGAGTACAATTGTCTGGCGTTCGTAGGAGTAACAAAAAACAAAGACATAAGCGAACAGGAAAGATTCAATACAAGTTACGTTACGAGGAACAGTCAGAATTCCAGAAATACAGGAAATATTTTGAGAATTCTTCGAATCCATTCCATTTCTGAAAATATCCACTGAATCTCTGGAACCTTCGGTAAGTCAATTTCTGATGTCATGCGACAAAGAATACAAAACATTTTGACGTTAAACTTTCACACCGAACGTCTGCGGACCTAATATTGGAGAAGTTTAACTCTAGATTTCAAGAATTTAGTTTTTGATGTATCAAGAGAATCTTAATGCTCTTTGTCGTTTGAGCATTTAATGACTTGGTGGAAACACTTAATCTTTTAATGCATGATATTTTTTACTTTTATTCTTTGTTTATTCTTTGCTCTTGCCTTGTTCTCTCGATGTCTTTGACACTTGCATTAACAGATTTTTTCGATTCAGCTGGAGCTTTTCTCTCGTGGATCTTTTGAGAGAAGTGGAATGAAAATCCAGGCTGACCAGACTGAAATGTCAAAAGCTCACCCTGGCTGAAATTTTTATTTTTAATCAATTTCTTCGTGAGCTCGGGTTGTGATTCATCCATGTACTCAGTCCTTCACTGCTAAAGTCGCGTAAAACAGTTGACTTGAGCTGGTTTTGCACTCTCATCTTCGGGTTGCCTGACCGCTGCTCTACCAATTTAGCTATCGACTCGACTTTTCTAGTTGACTTTAGCAGTGTACTGTAGGGTTTTTTATGAAATATTCTGTTCGTGTTCATAATTCCCTGAGGATGAATCGGAAATACAATCAGTCCTTAATGTTCCATTTAGGGAAAAGAATTTTAAATGATCCAAGCCTTCAATTTAATTCGTAAATAAACTTAGATATTGGGGTCGTGCCATCCGCTATTTTGTACAAGGTCTTCGTCTTTAATCATATTATACAAACTTCCCACTCACAGCTGAAGCTTTCCCGGCGTTCCTGTCTTCTCACATTAAGAGATACACCTCATAATTCTCTTTCAAAAGAGCGTGGGTAACCCAGCAAACCATACGTAACCTTATATGGTTATAACCGTGGCACAAGGCTATTAACAAATTTAAAACTTCGGTCCTGTGCAACAGTATACCGTTTGAATTAGCGTTATGGGTAATTTTTTGGGCAAAGCCAAAGAACTTATATTCCGGAAAGGAGCTGTCTCATATCATAGCTTCGATTAAAGACTGTATTAACATATACAAACCTCTAATTTATTTGGAAACGGTAAATTACTATATTTACATAACATGACAATGTTATTTGGTAGTTATGGCAAAAACAAATTACTCCTGAGGTTTTTCAATCGTTTTAAGAGCTTTTTTCCTCTGCCCCGAAGCAAACATGAGCACTTTCTTTGTTAATTCCATGAAAATTTTTACCTCAGTTGGACAGCTAAACAGTAAACCGCGTGACTTTGTTTGAACTGTTAAAAGAGTAATTTTAACCAAAAATAACCTGTCGCTTATTGTGCTGGAGAATTAATGGCCATCCACTAAAGTTATTCGCAATGAACTTCGACATACATCTCGCACATGCTGTGGGTTCCCAGCTCCAAACCACTAATTTTAGAAACTTGAAATTGGTGAATTCCACGTGTAGGTATCTATAATCTATATACGTGTTTACAATAAACTGAAAAATGAGCCAATAACATTAGAAGGAAGGGTTATATAAGTTGCAGCGAGTGACCGAGGTGAAACGAGACGTGAGATTTTCCGCGGTAAAGACAGCAGACAATCGAAACTGAAGATGAAAGTGCTCACTCTGGTAATCTTTCTAGTGGTTATTTGTATGCTTCTGGATTTTTCCGATGGGTTCATTAGAGTTGCAAGTAAAAGGATCAACTGGCGAAAGAACGACGGAATGAAATTAAAAAGGATTTTGAAGAAAGAACTCCGTATTCTGAGGAAAAATCGTAAAGAATTAAAACACGCGAAGAAATCCCTCAAGAGGATTCTGGCCGATTCTAGTAAGATGGTAAGACCGTAGTAAATGAAATAGTTATACTTTCCGTTTCTTTAAGGACAATGTTTGCTTTAATTTGTGCATTAATTGCTAACGCAGAATCGATAAATTTTAACTGAATACTTTTTATCAGCAGTATCAAACGATGTTATCGTTAAAGAGTGTACGAAGCTGGTTATTACGTTCGCATATCTGCTGTCAACTTGAACTACGAACATTCATTAGCCCAACGAATAACATTTCTAACGGTCTGTTACGTGCAATTACAGAATGAGGGATGACATTGGTGCTCAAAGATTTTTTGATCTTTTTCTTTGATTTATAGAACGAAAGGTATAGAGAACGAAGAAGCAATCCTTTGCATTTTTTTGTATAGAGAAAATGATGCCAAGAAGAAATCAAACGCATTTAGGAAATAAGTTAAAACACTCAGGCTTCACACTTTTACTACCGAGCCTGGCGCTTGGCTGTGTCCATGGGTTCATGTGTAGAATAAAAATAATTCCCAGGTCTTAGAGGACACTATATTTTGTTTTGAGTTTTATCAATTCGTTCGACTGGATCGAACATTGTAAATTTATACAAAACATATTGTAAATATAAAGTCATATCAAAAATTATATTTGCTATGTTATTTCACTTAAATTAAATTTGTACAGAGATTGTTAAAAGATTGTGTATTTAGGTCTGCTGTGCAGATACGTTTACTAGGAGATAACGTTCGGAAGATTTTATGCTGGCATAAACGATCACCTCTTTATCCATTTAGCTATATTTTGACAAAATGTAAATAAAATATGTTAAAAAAGTGCTGGTGGCATTGTGACCAATATGTTTTTGAAGTCACTTCAAGGGGACAAGTCATTAAAAATTCAAAGTCGTGCATTGTTTAAAGTTATTCTTTTTGTTCGTGTATTGTTATGAAGTTCTATAGACCATGCTTTTGGTATGCCAGCCTTTTCTAGAGAAAAGTGATCTTTCCAGCTTGTCGGAAGATTAGTAAAATTCACCTGCGAGGATTCATGTTGAACTGTAACGAGGTATTCTTCTGTTGCCACGCAAAATACAATCGGTTTTGAAATTAAAACTTATTAATGTGCAAGCCGGTTCAGTTCGAAGTTAACAAGTGCTATATTAACGTGCTATCTTCCAGCAGATCATCTGCAAATGACTGAGCGTCAATGAATGCGGATTGATTAATGTTACTCATTAATTTTCTAATCTAAATTTCCTACTCATTTGTCAATTGACTATACATTTGCCCAAGCAGCCCTTCTGAAACTCCGACAACCTTTTAAATAAAACTTCTCTTTAATCAAAGATGAGAATCCGGATACATGACGTAGATTTAAATTTGAAGTTTTATGTTACGTCTTTCAAACTAGACAAACGGCCGTTTCTTGTCGTCCATTAAACAACTTATTTAACTACATCAGCATTTGTGGTTTCACTTACGAGAGATGTTATCACGATAGAGCAAACCACATACAAAATATTACAGTGAACAGATAATCAAGAGATGTGTTTTTATATCCTGTCATGTATTTTATTGAACATAATAAATATGTTGTTATCATGCTGACGACTTTGGAGCTAGGGAATGACTGGAATAAAAACAATAATTTGGTTTTTATTACGCGCGAATTTATGTTACATTCCAATTTTTAGAATAATAAAATGATAAATGTAAGAGAAACTAGATCAACTAATCACAATGTAGACCGTTATAGGATCGCAGAGAAGACTGAATGCGATACGCCAAAACGCTCAGGAAACAAAGAAAGTTGGGGAAAAGAGCAAAAGGAAAAAAACAAAAAAAAAAATGAACTGGAAAGACTAAATGCTATGAACACCAGGACTTGTTCAACACATTCGCTCTAAAATTTACAATTTGTCGCTGGCTTGAGCGATATAGATTTGGATTGAACTTAAATCACGGATTTCATATTACAAAACATGGTTTTCAATCTCACCATTAGCAAATTCCCATATCTGCTCTAAACCATTACCCAAATTAATGAAATCAAAGAAAATGCATAAAGAAAGTAGAGGTCATGTTGATCTTACCCATTTCACAATTGGTATTTGAGATTTACACTAGATCTACGATTTTACTAAATGGAGGGCAAGGAAAACAAGCTTCGATAGTATGAGAGCGTGATTGCGCAGTTTTCACCACATTTTGGTGGGAAAACTCAAACTCAAGCCCTTTCACGACGACTTTCTTTTGAAAATCTCGTTTAGAACGAGATGCGATCGATTCTGAATATATGTATACATGAAATTGCTTAGAGTTTTGATACAAAAATGAGTAGAATGCCTCAGGGAATATCTCAACGACAAAGTTTTCCTTTGGCTAAAAAACGAACTTTGTTGTTTTGTGTGAGAATCTTAGTTGTTGAGCCGTAGTTTTGGTAACGAAAATCTGTATGGATGTTTACTTCGCGTGATTTGTTCCAGAGCAAAACTGTCTGTATCTTCATTATCTACTTGAACGTGGACTTTTGCTCAGCTTTTCTCATCGACTGCAATGTGCTCAAGTTCGTCGATTAAGAGTTAGCACTATCAAGATGCGAGATACAGAATTAACTTCCCTCTGCTCGCCAAATCTTTGTTTATTGATATGCAGTCGTACTTTGACCTCGCAATCTATCTAAACATTGCCACTGACAAGTTATTTACCCCTCGCATAACCAAAAGACAACTTTCCATTGTCTGTGACCACAACATGTCAATTTACAAGCATGATTTATTTGTTTTTCTGCGTGAAGCCTCGTAAATTTGTCGCCCGTCCATTTGTAACAACGCAGAGCACCCCATGTAAATCTAGATTGGTTATTTCTAACATGTAGGCGTATAGATAGCGCCTGTTGAGTTAACTTGGTGAGATTTTCACCCGATTAATCCGCATTGCCTATTTCTGGCACCATGTCATCTGCAGTCATCACCCGTTGTGATGCGTACCTCCAACGCGAATCAGACTGACAGAGTTATGCAAATTTGCAAATAACTTGCCTTTCTAAAGGGCCCCGTATTTTGTGATGAAACTCGTTTGAGAATTTTGACTTTGAAGATAAAAAGAGGATATTCTATGCTCTTGTTTGTTGCAAATTAAATGCAGCGTTACTGTTCTGTAACAATCCACAAATGCAAGGACTGAAACCAAGTTGAACAAATAATCTAGCTTCATGGTCGATCTTACTCATAACCATGACTATCCGATTCTGACAATACATGTGATCAACTTCCTCAAACATGTTATGATACAATTCTTGTTTTACTGTTTTTCTCTCGTGGCATATTTTCATTATACTGAAGTTTAACAACTGGTGCTGTAGTATAAAATAGTGTATTAGCGATACCCGATCTTCAGTTATACAAGTAATCTATAGTACATTTCCCTATCGAGAAAGCATCTCTTAAATGAATGCATGTTATTTTCTAAGGGGTTTTAAGCTGCTTTTCATCATCATTATTTTCATTTTCAAAACCTACATTGCCATGAGTGAAAATTGAATACCTCGAATCAAAATTTCATACTCAACTGGGCTTTCACATGTGAAAAGATAACCAGTGAGAGGCAAGAGATGAATGTGAGGACCAATCAGGAAACAGTTTGAAAAAGGCATGCAAAAACTTTTGTGTAGTTGGTGTATTGATTGGCATATTACAAGCAACCATTATTTGCACAGAATCCGTGTCATATGACCTGATTCTAGCTAAACTTGTTTGACGTTTTCAGCTGCCATAACGAGTTTGATAATAAAAAGTTAAAACTTCTTCTTTAGGGCTATTTGGTTGCGGAAAGTTTTATGAACTGAAGTGAAGTCTTTACTTCAACACAGTAACTCAAAATGACACTGGATGTGGAGATTACAAAGTGACCCTCGGTGCCTGAAGAATACATGTATAATGCAAGCAATTGAAATAATTGTTCGTATAATGAGCAAATACAAAATCATTTCAATAAACAAAACACAGAAACATGTATATTTATTTAAGAAAACAGGTCTTAAGCATGTTCTTAAACATGTTGTCAAACACGTTTTTAAAACATGTTCTCAAAATTTGTTTTTAAAACATGTTTTCAAAAACATATTTTTCAAAACATGTTTTTAAAAACATATTTTTAAAAGCATGCATTCAAACTTGTTCAGAAGAAGAGAAAAAGCTCGAAAGCTTTGCTTTCATAAAATTATGTGGTTCTATTTTTAAATATTTTCACATAGCTTAGAGCGTTCTTACACGAAAGGATTTTTAACGACAACTAAGGATATATCACATAAAAAAATTGGTAAGCGTAAATCTGTCGTACAACAATTTGCATTGCAAATTATCGCTTAAATTCGTTCCTTATAACATCACCTTAAAAACTTTGGTGCGACCATGATATTGCTGAGAATGTTTTCGTATACCAGTGGGTTTCGTAGTGCTGTTACACTCATATACTCCGAACCACAAACATTAGTGCTCGTAAATCATTTAGTAACACCTCCTATGTAGGGAAACTATGTTAAGTTCTCCCACGAACCTCACCGTCGCCTCATAAGCGCCACCGAGCCGAAAAGAAAAGTTATGAGCTCAGAATAATTAAACCAGTGTTTGCATAAAGAAGCTACCTAAGGTTTTTTATCCTCAGACTGGCATTTTCCAAAACGCCAGTACATTTAGAACACTGTTATTTATCCAACGCCTACGCGTTTCAGGTTATATGTGGGTTAACCTTGAAGAAAGCTTCAAACGTAAAGATTGGCCATCTGTCGTGTCGAACGTGTTACAAACAAACCTACGCATCTTTGCATGTGAACAATGAAACTTTTGCAAAAATTAAGTTCGCTGGAAAAAAATAATAAATACAACTCATTTACGTTAACGGTGTCAAAAGAGAATACTTTATGCCATCCATAGCAGTGGATAATGCTTAAAATGTACCAATATTTTTTAAAGTAAAACTCGGTTGGGAGTTTCCATTTTCAAGAGCCAACAAAGAGTTAACGATAACATAAGTTGTCATATGAAAAGACGAAAAATTCTCAACATTTCGTTGTTTTGCTGCTCAAGAGAAATTGAAATTAAAATTGTTCAGTTAGAGATCTTGGATGATGAAATGTTTATGAAAATCTTTGTGGTTTTCAAATTTTTAAGTAGTTTCGTGCCTACCTATCTTAGATGGAAGATTTTTTCGCGTAATTTTGATGTACGCAGCTGTTATAAAGACAAGAGCCGTCACATCTAAATCAAATTTTATACAGATCTTTTTTTGTCTCAGAAGGGACAGACTCATCGGCCGTGATGATACGAATAATGTAAATTCCATGAAGGAACACTCACTAGATTTTATCTTAAGTATCATTAAATTTGATTTATTCCATCATATCTTTGTTTTGTTTCCTTTTATTTATTTCCTTCGATAATAGTTTACAATACAAACCATTCTTGACTATTTGAGGTCTGTGACGGTGAGGTTTGTAATTCCATGTATGCCAGCTGATAGATTCGTGAAGTGACCACCAAACAGCTGGAGGGATATATTGAGAATCGGCTTAATGACACGGCAAAATTTTGGAACCTCTCAAATTTTCGGAAAAGGTATTAGACCAAGTGTTCGGGCGTTTAGAATGAGTTATTAAGAATAACTGTCAGAAAGAGATCAGATATATACAACAAGAAACAATATCTGTATTGGCACATGCACAACATTTACAAGAAAAGTGCATGCAGAAGATGGCTGCAATGTACGAGTTTTGAAATCCCTTCTGCGGAAGGAGTCTTACCGCTAAAACCAAATCACACAATACGATATACAAGGCTGTAAAATCGCTATCCTGAACATTATTAATTTCCAGTTGCCAATTTAATACACAACAAACTGAGGAAACTGATTATGTGTGGCAAATATTTTATTCAAGCACGTGCATTTATTTCTGCTGATTTCTACCTATTTTTATACAATATATTCGCGGACTAACATGTCATATTTTATAAAACATTTTGACACAACATCTGTTACACATTGCTCAAACGGAATCTATTGATTCTTCCTCATTTCTCAAAAAAAATCTAGTCTTGTTCAGCAATGAAATAAATCTCATAAGTTTTTTTTCAGCAAAATCTGCATAACTCTATACAAATTATAAATATGTTACACGCGCTTTATTTTGCGATGATATTGTATTAGATATTTTGTTGTTGACGTGGTCGTTCAGAGCTCAGTGATTCCATTGTGTTTTGATATGCGAATTATTTTCTTCGCAGTCCATTTTAGTTCTCTGCAAAGTTATTCCCTCATAACTACTCCTTTTTGAATTTCCAGCAGTTGATAAACGTTTTGAGTGGGTCTGGAATATTTAAACCAATGGATCTTTCTCATGCAACCTTTCTCATATCCAGTCTGAGTGTAGCGAACAGAATTATTCCAAACATCAATCACCACACTATCAACTTCATAAGCTTCTCTGGAGTGTCTAAATGCTCCGCAGGGCAGATTGGATTAGACTTTTCCAGGTAAATCGCGAATTCGTGAAACGAGTCAAGACAATCCCAATCAATTATTAAAGCATTTGGTGATTTTTGACCGCTAAAAAATGGTCTTTGATATTCCACGGCTCTTCTTTCTTCGTAACCATAATCCGGAGTTCTGTTTCCGAACGTCTTTGCCATGTTTTGCCCTATCTTTTCTGCCCTCATTTGTCCATGAAGTGTGCTGGAAAATCGTTGATGTTGTGTATTCCTGCTGGCCCATTGGTCGCCATTGACACTTTGCTGCGAAAGACCATTGCAACCCTCTGCCATCCACTGGTCCATAAGTAAGTTAGCTTGGAGAGCTGGGAATTGTCCAAGTGTTGGGACTCAGTTTTCTTGTTGTACTTTGAAGAGAAGCGAGCTCCCAATGAACAAGACCAACAGAACATGCGACGTATGATGACTCCTCTCTTTGAAAAGTTTGTAAATGATTGGGGAATGAATCTCCCTTGGCCTTTTATTCGTTCAAATGTGGGAAAGGTTCTGTATGGGTACACCTGTCCTCAGTCGAGAATAATCATAATGAGAACACTAGAAATTTGGGAAGTTGTGAAACATCTGTCGTGCATTGTGGCCATCATGTGCCGAACTGCTCGTCGACACACGAGTCATCACTGGCTGGCATGAGGAAGTTTTTTGTCCGCACGTAATTTTTCAAAATGGGAAAATTCCAAACTCATTGAGACTATCACGCCTAAAAAAGGTAATTTATTCCGCTAAAATGCAAACCATCCAAGACGACACAAGAGCCTCTGCCCCATGAACAATGGACTGGGAATATATTATTTTCCGCGTCAAGACAACGTGGTTTGCAAAACAGCTTGTTTGAAGAACAAACAGTATTTATTAGTGGTTCATTCATTAGAAGAAAGCCTTTGTGAATAGTTTAATCGCCATATGTTTAAGCGATGGGGCAATGCTCAAAGAGATCAAATCTTTCTTTTTACTGTCGAAAAAATCGCCATTTAAGGCTTCAGTACTTAACGGAGACACTAGCTCCAGCAACGTATTTTTCCTGCCAACAGCATTTGAACTGACCTGGCCGGGATAAATGGATTACACCATCTCAACTCGTCCTTTTACAATTTATGTTTTAACTGTTGTCTCAAAGTCACAAAGATAAGAATCAAAAAAGGAAATTATGCTTTTAAACTGCACAATGCTCGGAAATAAGATATTGGAAAAGTAATATGCGCCTCGTGTTAGGCGTTTACAGACAAATGAATGATAGATGATGACAAGATGTTGTTAACGTGCTACTTTACAAGTTTGCAATCGTTGCAGATGTTCATGCGTCCGACTCATGATATCAGTCACTCTTTTCAGCCCGCTTCCTAATTGAAGTCGAACCCGGAACCTTCTGAGAGGCACTCGATTCGTGTCTCTGCGTTCATCAAATTATTGGGGCCAACCCTTTTAAAGTAGCGCGTTAAAATTCTCTTTTACAAGCTTGACAAACGCCTTTAGTTGAAAGAAAACTTTTTTCTGATTGAGAGAAAACCTTTTATGGTGATAGCTGTATGAAAGAGCAACTGTTAACACATCTGAAATCTGCAAAAATTTTTGCTTTCTTAAAAATATAATTTCAAGATGTTTGTCATTTTACTTTAGACTCGATTCCTATTTTCATGTAATAAAATATTGTTTGTTCCAAATGGCGGCAGCAGATGATGTAAATGGAGAGTTGTATCTTTGGACATGCTCTTTCTAAATATTCATATGTCGCTTGCTCAGTTTTATCACATCACTGTCATAAATGTTTGGGACGCCGGCGTCAAATTTGATGACAGTTCACGGAACGAGACGAGATGTCAAAGTAACATAGATCAAACTGCCATCCGGAAACGGCAACAATTGATAATTGAATCAGTTCTTATTCTCTTCTTATAATCACTTTTCCCATTTATATATAAACTTTAGGTTCGCTTATGTTAGTTCACTTGGTCTGAAGATGATTTTCCAATAAAATCGAAATATCACCATTTCACAGTTTTCACCTTTTGTTAACTTAAATCTTAAGTTGAAAGATGGCCTTCGTCTTCGGAATTTGCTTTCTCTTATATTTCGAGAATAGACAAGTCAAGTTTTCAAGTAGCAAAGTTGGGTTGTAAAAGTAGTAAAGCGTAGTGTGTTCATTCTCTTTTATCAGATACTCTCATCAAAATTAAAGCAGTAGGGAATGTCGAATACATGTTAAGACTTCCTTTCGAATAATTATCCTGATTCGCGTCGTCCCTTATCAGAATTTGGTTGAAGTCGATTAGAACTGGCAATTGAAAGAGATCGAAATCTGTAATTGACATTAACTCTCCTTTTCTTTCAAGATAGCCATATTTTATTTAATAGAACTCTCCGAACGCAAGTTGTTGTTGTTGTTGTTGTAGCTGTCATCGTTTTTTTTTCTTGGTTACTACCAACCTTTTATTAAAACCTGATGATTGTACTTCGGATTTTATATGTAAGTAGTGTACATTCCAAAAGCTGAGTTGACCTGAGCGGGATTTGAACTCGCATCTTCGTTTGACGAGACCGCTGTTCTATCAGCCATCGTAGGCGCGAAATATTTTCGCGACAGTTTACGACGTCAGCGTCAATGAAGGCGGGCGTAAAATTGTCAGAGAATATATGGAGCATTTAAAATGAATTCTACGAGCATGCTGTTCCCAGTTGACTCGAAAGCTCAATTGAGCAGCGATCCTGTAATCCAAAGACCTGAGTTGGAATCATGCACAAATCAATTCAATTTCACGACTTCTGAAAAACACGAGTCCTCCTTGCTTAGAATCAAGGAGCTTGCGTTGGCTTTTTTCGTGGCAATATCCTAATAGTCACATTGGTGGTTTTTGCATTAGACAAGTATTATCCATCAGGATGAACTTGGGCAAGCATTTTGGGGTTCGTCGGGTTATGTGTGTGTTGTTTGAAGATGGGAATAAGACGCATCATCCCCACAGAGCAATTATCTTCCGAAGTGCGTCTTGAAAGACGAAATAAAATATACTTATTCGGTATAAAATAGCACATCTAAACTCTCTTTTACTTGTTCATTTGGCCGTGGCATCACTTCGGTACAAGTTACCTCAAGTTGATGCAAGTTGATTTAAAGAGACTAACATTTTGGGATTTTGGTCTTGTATTTGAGCACTGATCGTCAATTAGATATATCTGAGTTTGTCGAACTCTGGCCGAAAATTTACTGCTTGGGAATTTCACAAAATAGCTATTGAGTCAAATGTCTGTGGAATATTTTTTCTGATCGAAACTTAAAAGAATTCATTTCGCGATGCTAGTTCAATGAGGCGAGGGATTTGCCACGTGCTGTAATGCCCAGCATTCTTCACGAACAAAGGACGGCACGTGCCATGGGAGCCAATCAGGCGGCTCTATTGGATTGCATGCAGCTGATCTTGCTGAGGATACTTACAAAGCACGCGGGTTTGTCTGCACATTGACTTTGCCTAGATAAGGCGGTTTGAAAGAATTGGATAAGATTTGAAGAAATATCATAATGGGACTCGAACGAGAATATTATAGTCCCGATCTACACGTCACAATTCTTGCGTACGAATGTTCTTTGTGATGTATACGATTTAGTCACAAGAGCCTTAAGGATGTATTGAAACATTTGTCAGCGAATAGTGAGCAGGAATTCAGCTCTTATGAGTTGATTGGATACGCCAGCGTGATGAATCGTACGTGACAATCGTACCATGTGTTTGGGCCTTTAAATATTGCTTAAATTGATTGCTCTAAATCTATTTTTATATCTTCCTCATACCTTTGCCCGAAAGCTCAGCTGACACCCATTTGGCTCAGTGGTTCCCATATATTGTTAACAGTTGGAAATATTTACACAAAAGGACGTTGACTTAAATACCAAACACATTTTGTCGTTCAGTAGATCAGTGCCCGAAGGCTCACACGGAAGTATCAATTTGGTATCTTCGTAACTCATCGATGAAATCAGTTCAAAGTAATCTTGTTCTTGCTTTTTTTTTCTTCGGGGAAATCTCAGTGTACGTTCCTCCAATACCACATAATTAAGAATAATATTTCATTGAGGTAAGTTATAACTCTAATCTGTATATATAAATTTGGAGCGTCACGGCGTTTGTCTGTTACCTTAAAACTCCAGAACCACAAGACTTACAGAAGATTCAATAGCATATTTGAACTCACCATGACCAGATGAGTAACATTAGCTATCAATACCTCAGAAAATACCTCAAAAAAGAAACCATGGTACAGAAACAATAACATTATCTACACATATCTCTGATACTCTGTGCACAATTATTTCTTCGTGAGGAACCATTCAATTTTCTAAAATCATATTTGAAAGAAAAGGGAACTTTTTCATTTGTTCTCCATAATCCCGGGCGAAGCTCGGGTACCCTGGCTGGTCATGTTATAAATGTGATGGTCCAGACAATAATAGTAAAAGGAATAAAAAAGGCATGAATTGAATTATAAGATTAAGACCTCCGCCCGGATCGTAGATTGCTACTATTTTCAAGAGGTTATAACTATTTCAGAATCATCCTCAGAGATAAACATGAACAGAAATTTTTCAAGATAATCTAACACTGCCGAAGTCAACTGAAAAATATTGACTCGAGCGGGATTTGAACTCGCACCACTCAAGTCAACATTTTTCAGTTAATTTAGGCAGTTTCAGATTATCATGAAAATTTTCTGTTCATAACTATTTTCTGGGAGAATGTCTCCACTTGACAAAAAAATTAAAAAAAAAATTGACTGGCGTTAGCTGGATTAAAATAAGGTAAAAAGCTCAAAGTTTCGTAACTGCCGTGACCGATCGCGAAGAATTTTGACGTTTCGAGCAAAGACCCTTGGTCTGAGGGAAACGTATCAGCGTAGAGAGCGACTCGAATCAGCCAAGAAGACCCCGGGGAAACTCCTTTACAGCAACCTGATCGGCCATCATTTCACCCTCTGACGAAGAGCCTTTGCTCGAAACGTTAGACTTCTTTGCGATAGGTCATGGCAGTTACCAACCTTTAAACTTGTAACGTTCTACTGACCAGACTGGAAAAGAGTCATGCGTGAAAAGTTCTCTTTCTTTCAATATTCTTTCAAATGACATGTCCTAATTCAACCTATATCGAAGCGACGAAGCGATCAATGTGGAGCTTAGTTTTCTTATATTTATGCTACGAAAGAATTCGCCGTGACACCGTCTTGGAGCACGAGAAGATTTAGTACACCTGAATGTCCCAATACGTTTAGGTCCACCATTTCATTGGCATTTTAATGTAAACAACCACTCGTCGCAATTGCTCACTCGATAAGGCGAATAAAATGGCGGTGAACAAAGTGCAATGCGAGTGGACGAATTTTGAGTTACATCAATGTGCACAACCATGAAAATAGCATACTGGACGCCGTCAGTTTGATGACAATGTTTAAGTTCAGGTAGAGTTCTCCATGTCTTCTTTGATATTCAAATGGTGAATACCACAGGGACGTTTCATGAACAAAAATCAAGTCAAGTGTTCCAGCAGGAAGCTGACGAAGGTCCTACCATTAGCAAGTGCTGATCAATTGGTCCTTACAGAAAAAAAAAATACTATTGATTTCATAAAATTGTGAATTATGTATTTGGTCCACGCTGGCCTTCTTAAAATTTTAATGTCTTAATATTGATGTGAAGTGTCTTAATCAAAGTTAAAAACATGCCTAAGGTTTTCAGGGGGCAGCGCTTATCGCGGGAGGACAATTAACTCCACTTTCGTTGAGCCGGCGTTTTGAACCAATCCGTATCAGCGGGGAAGACTCCGAAGAAACTCCATTCCAACAACCTGATTCGCTACCAGTCTCCTTTCTTGCTTCCTGGGCAGCAGTCGACTCTGAGCGTGCACCGTAGTCCTCCATTTTTTCGGTTTTGATCGGAATGTCTGGAGCCTCGGGACCACCGTTCTGGTCTAACGGTTTGTTGTCGTCCCCAAATCCCTGGCCAAGCTCTGTCCGGCTAGTCAGCAAGCGCTGTATTGAAGCCTGGGAAATACGCTGTGATTCTTCAAGTCTCCTGGTTTGCTCGTCGATGAATCGAAATTGCCAATTCCACGAAGCATTGTAGAGAAAAGGTCGGAGATCAAATCTACAGACATAAAACAAACCTATATTTTTACCCTGTTTTGCTAGAATATATCCACCCCCATCCCTTCTCTCATCTATCCCTCTCTCCGTCCCTCTCCAAGTTTGTCCCTCTCCCTCTCGGCTTTAGTCTATCTTTCTCACATCCTCCTTCTTTCTCACATCCTCCCTCTTTCTCAGTCCTTCCCTCCTCCTCTCTCACCATTCTTCCCTCAGTGTTTTACCTCGTCCCTCCCTATATCCCTCTCTTTGTCCTTACGACCATCCTTCCTGACGCTTATCCCTCTGTTCCTCCATCCCTCCCTATATTCATTTGTTCTATCCCTCACTTCATCTCTTCCCTCTCATTTCCTTCCCTTCCCTTTCCTTCCTTATATTTTCATTTTCCTTCACTCGCCCTTGTTCAGTCTCCTCTTCCTTTGGTTTTCTTATGCCTCTTTCCTTTCAACTCCTTTCCGTCTCTTGTCTTCCTTCCCATCTTCTCCTTTCAGTTCCATTAGGTTCCCTGCCGCGACCAACCTGTTATCATCTGGTGAATAAGACTCCGCATGGTACGCAGGCGTGAGGACCGTCATCTTATGTCTGTTGATGGCATACGAACGGAAGAAATGTTTCACCTTATTAGCGATCACCGTCGGCGAATGCTTCTCTTTCCACATGTCACAGAGCTTACAGAACATCTTGAATGGGCCGCAAGCATGGATCTTACGAAGGCGACCAAAAACAGAGAGCTCATCATATGTCATGCCCATGTCATCCTGTGAAAACGAGATCAAAAAGAACTATATACATCACAAGAAACATTGGATAAGACTAGAGTGTGACCACCAATCTCACCTCATCTGTTTGTTGTGTAGCACCATTCATGAGCGGTTCTAATTCAGCGGTAGGAGGAGCACCCATAATGGTGATCAATGAACTGAAATTGAATTTCTCCACGCAATAAAACACGAATGATCGCAGATCCTTTTTGCTTATTCCGCCAATGGGGTTGATGTCGGCGCTGGAGCAGTCATACTTTGTCATGTAGCCACGAAGACTTGGAGAAATTGAATTAAAGAACATTAAATCAAAAGTCAGTTTTGCATGACTGTTCAATTCTCTACTTTCAATTTATTATTTCAATTTATTACAACACTCAGCTAGGCTTCAAGTTTATTTAATCAATAATCTCGGTTTTTCCTGATGCTATGTGTACGTTTGTCAAGCTAGTTAAATCAGAAAAACGATATGTGTTGCCACATAGGCAAAACACATATCGAACTTGCATCTGAGCTCGCTGTCTTAGTCGCAGTAGCCCAATAACTGAACAATCCAACCCACATCTCTTGGCACTGTTGCCTAGACAACAACTGTAAGACCTATCAATCCGCAAATATTGGTAATCTTGTCAAATACTGGGCCGACTACCAGTTCCCAATTGGTCCAACTAACTATGCCGCAACAACTAATCTCAAACAGTTTTAAACAAACTGAAACAGTTTTAAACCAACACTTCCACGCTGGCCTGACAGATCACTGGCACAAACAGTTCAACATTTCATAATTTTATAGTTTATACCCTTAGTATAACTATTTGAAAATTTTATCTCTTTATAGTGAATACCTTTCATCAGTATTGGCTGAGCCAAGAACTAAGAGACCACCACTCCTTCCTCTTACCCACAGGATTAGGTGAGCAAACAAATAAGCGAGGACCATTCGAATTCGAGCTTGGATGTTCTGTAACGCAATATTCTCACGATGAGAGCCGCCATTGGCCTTAAACTGCGGGACCTTTCCAGTAACAGCCGTAAATACAGCAAGAAAAGCGGTCACAATTGTGTCGATCTTGATGTCTAAAACAAACAAGCCTTGTTTGGTCTCATACGTGGCCGTATTTGGTCATTTACGTTACCTTATTTGGTCGCACGCGTTGGCTTATTTGGTCTTGTACTTCGCCATATTTGGTCATGTAAGTTACCTTATTTGGTCGTGCAACTTCGCTTATTTGTTCTTGTGTATTACCTTATTTGGTTGTGCCTGTTTCCTTTATTGGTCATACAAGTTCTCTGATGCGGTCAGGTTTATTGCCTTATTTGGTCGTGTACAATGTCTCGTTTCGTCATGTACACTGCCATGTTTCTTCCTGTCCATTGCCTAATTTGGTCACGCATAGGACACTATCTTACCCATGTGATAACTTCCGACGTCTTGCGACAAATTACGTGCCCGAGATCGAGTATCTTCCGAAGAGTTCCTGGTGCCCATGTAACACGTGGTGAAAATACGGCCGGCAAGCTCTTTAGGATCGACAGGAACATAGTCCCTAAAAGTTAAAAATAGACAATAATGTTACTTATGAATTCAAGTCAAAGTTCCCCATTAGTTCTCACGACAGTTCAGCATATTTCCTTTTCATTTGGCAGCTGAATTTCACTTACCGTTTGTTGTTTTGTTGGTCGTATTGTCGGGGTTTCAAAGTTTTCGAACTTTTTTACCCAAAGACGTCACGTAGTAAAGCATTTTCCGTTGTAGAATGTTACGATACCTAGCTCAAACGAACTTGTAGCACGAGACGTTAATTACATTGTTAATTTTCACTGGAAGAAATTTTGAGAGCCAGAATAGGTTTAACAGGTCCAACACAAACAATTCACCCGAGAACTCAAGCAAAATCCTTCTCGCATTGAACCTGTACAAGAACTAAGGGAGGTTTAGATTAAAGTGAAACGCTAATCTCTGGAGAGTCTTGTTTTCTGCTTGTTCTAATGAAGTTCCTCTCATTCAACTAACTTGTCCCACTAAACAATGTAAAAATTATCAGAACGAACTAGGAACAATAGACGAATGTCCTCAAGTACACACCTGTCACCAACGATCCTTCTTGCATCCTCCAGAACCTGGGTATCCCCATTTTTAACGGCTTGGCAAACCAAATGACACATTGAGGCAACAAGACAAGCCACTGAAGAACTGTCAATCCCTTGAAAGAGATTACGAATGTAACAGATATGACGTTCATTTTGAAACGAATTAATTGATATCAAAGTTGGAAATACGCAAGACGTCTACTTGATAAGTATAAAAAATTTTGGTTAAAGTAACTTCAGATATACATTTATTACCAAAACTATTTGCCCATGCCCTTTTTCTTTCTGTATACCGTATTTTCAACTTCGCTAACCTTCGCTCTTACTCGACTTACTTCGTATTCACGTATCATTCTGCCAAATCTACACACTTGGTTAATACTGACGTTATAACATACCTCCACTGAGTGGCAAGAAGAAGCCAGACATTCCGCTTCTTCTCAAGTAATCCCACAGCCAACAAGCTGGCCCTAAGCTTATCTCTTCTTCGGCTGCAACTGCCTTTAATGATACCGGTTGGTTTGCTGTTAAATGTGGATTATCTGTACACAAGTACTCGTCCAAGATTATCCTTGGATACTTCTCGGCCTTCGCTCCTTGAAACTGGAAAGTGTGCAGCGCTCCTCTGTAGGCATTTACGTCTGACAAATCAATTGTGGCCGTAATAACTTCGACGTCTTGCAAAGAGAAGTTTTTTCCTTGAGCAACTATTTTACCGTTCAGCGCAATCATCGAGCAACCATCATAGTAGACACGTCCCCCATCGCAGCCACGACAATTTGAATATATGTAAACACCACCAGACTGCGAACAAAGTTTAGTAATGTAACTTGCAAGTGTTTCGTGACATTCAATGATTTGGTATACCAACTTGTTTTCAAAGTAATGTAGAGTGGATAAGTTATGGAATGAGTAAATGTATGAATTTATAGAACGATGGATGAACGTATCGGTGAAACGACACTAGCCCTTGGGTAGAAGGGGCCGGACGAACAGTCATTGAACTGACAGATATATGTGTTGAACTTCCTGCGAGCCTGACGAATAGACGGATAAACTAATAGATGGACAGGTGGACCGAGGGATGGACAGACCGACCGACCAACGAACCGACGGGCAAACGAATGGACTGACGGTTGGGACAGATGAGACCAGACAGACCGATGGACTGATAGATGGATTGATCAATAGGCAGGCGGACGGATTGACCGATGGACAGACGGACTGACCAATAGAACACGGAGTGACCAATGGCCAAGCCGATGGTGAGACGGACGGACTGACGGACGGAAAGATACACAGACGGGCTGCCTGCCCGCCCGATGGACAGGAAAACCGTTGACTGGGTGGAAGGACCACCAGATGGACAGGTGGATGGAAGGTTGGATGGTGCGAAGAGATGGATGAGTGGATAGGGAAGTATGGGTTGAATAACTAAACGGGTGGGTGGATGGAAAGGTTGGACAGATGGGTGGATGGATGGACGAACGTATGGACGGATGGATGGACCGATGGACGAATTTATGGACCGACGGATGAACCGATGGACAAACGGACGGACGTACTGACGACGGACAGACAGACAGATGGATAGAGAGACAGGAAGACTAATGGATGGATGAACAGATGTATGCGTAGCAGAGGGTTTGGGTGGGTGAATGGAGTAGATAAGGTGGATGGTTAAATTTCAGGATACATGCAGAATTTTAGGGGGTAAGTGGGTGAACGGCAGGATGGATAGAGGATAAGATGGATCACAAAGTAGTGGTTCAAGACATTTTTAGGAATTCAACAAGGAGGCATGGCTGGATCAATGCTGTCTGGATTTGAGTCTTATTAAAGGGCCTCGGTATAGCTATGAGTTTTTATGTAGCAAAATAACACACTTACTTGAAAAAGCATGAAATTCCCTTGCCATGTGACTTACGTGTCATACATTGTACAAGAGGGATTATCTTACTGTAGCCTCAGCATACCTTACTAGTTGCACTTGTGATTAAATCAGCTTTATCCTGTAACTTTCTCAGTTCATGATGACTTCCACTAGAATTAGTGAAGATCTCCACCCCATCCAGCCCCATTGAAATATGAGGAGCATTTGAGCCAAAAAGTTCAGCACAAGTTTCAGTCCCAAAGGATGTGTCCCTGGTACAAATCACAGCATCGCCAAAGGGAACTGTTGTCTGACCAGTGATGTCTGATATTAACTTTGGAAGTATGAATTCCTCAGTTTGTCTCGTCTGTATGTAACAAAAGAGCAAAGGTAAAATTCTGTAAAGCATTTTTCTAAAAAGATGATGACATAAAAGTAGTCAAAGGCTAGTTGCTTTGTTTTATGCTTAAGATTACATTAGGGTTGAATTTAGAGTTCTTGTTGACACTATTTTCAGATTAGCTCTCTTTGGTGTATATTGAATGTTTTAATTTTATTCTCAGTGATACCAGACAATCTTATTCTGGCCAATGCCATAAAATTTTACTCACCATGGGGAGATATCACGGACTATAAATGGTTAATCTATGGGCAATACCAGCTAATCTGGTATAAATGAATGTTACCTATCCCTCCCTTTTTAGCACGACGAGCTGCCGAGAGGGCCCTGGCGACAAGGAAAGAATCGAGCGTTCCTCTAAACACAATTTTCTTTACACAAAACAATAAACAATAAAATACCTTTTCCCATGGCGAAAACCAACGTAGTTCTCTGTAGAGCCCATCATTCGCCATGATCATTTTCGGGCGAATAAGCAATATCTTGCGATTAAAGAAGATCACTTTGCAATTGTATCGTACATTCTTGTGCAATACTGGCATTCCAATGTCACAGACGATACCTTGAGCGACAGGCGATTTCAGGATACATGCAAGGGCTTGAAAGGAATGAAGGATCGTATCTTCTTCGTAGAAATGGTCGTTGCAGCCATAGCCACTCACTTCCAGCTCTGGTCCAAGGCGATAACATGCACCCTTTGCTTTTGCTTCGCTAATGCTTTGCAGAATTCGCTTAAGATTACCCTCGAAGTCTAGAGCCCACTGATTCAACGAACAGGTAGCCAAAGTTATCTTCCTACAAGCCATGTTTCCAGTTCCTAATTTGCAGTTTCTGTTTCCTTTTCTGATCGAACCAGTGTTTTGAACGCGTGCGTGATGTGCGCGTGCTGGAACCCTCGAAACGCGCGGGTCTTCAGCAAAACGAACTGTATTGAAACGGCTAGTTAAGTCTTAAAAGATCAAAATATTTACCAAAAATCAGAAAAATCTTATTTTGGTCCTTTTTTCCAGAAGTGAATCTTATATATTGAGCGAACTACATTTTAAATATGATTGGTTAAAAATGTTGCCCCGCGAGGGGATTTAATTCCAAGACGTCAGCGGTCTCTCCCATTTTAGCATGATCACAGAGGGAGTGAACAGGAAGCAGAACATAGCTCAGGAAGTCCGTTCTGATTATCATTTTTGTTTTGGTGTTCACCTCTTCGGTGGGATTCAAGTGTGGAAAAAGATTAACAATGTGGAAGGCTTCTGCAGGACATAATGTTCAGATTGATGCTAACGATGACGATGACTGGGAGACGGATCCCGATTTTGTTGTAAGTTAATGTGCTAAATTGACGTACGTGCGTTGACCTTTCTAACCTTCTGTGAACTAAAGAGAGTGAAGTTGTGCAACTTGGTTTTATGTCTTGCTTTTATTTTGGTATGAAATGAACGTTTCGTGTAGCCGGTTGAACTCTACTACTTTTTACTAAGTAAGATTACATATGTCCAAGGGGTTCGATCGAGTTTAAGTCAAAGTTTGCTCTACTGGTCCGTAAAAAGGTCTTTCGTAATGTTTGTGTCAATGTTTGACACAATGTAAAGTTGCGCGGAGTTGAGCATGCAACAATGAAAATCTTGTCGATGCTGTAAATAGTTTTTTGGGGGATTCGCATGTGGTAAAATGCGTCTGCTTGTTGTAATATTGTATTCAACCTTTTCATTTGTTACTTAAAAGTCTAAAATTAATACAATTTTGTGGTAATTAAGTTGTTTGTTAAATTCATTTGTTTGTTAATCATTAATGAGATAGGCAATTCCACACAATTTCCTTTGCTATAGTAGCTAATAGTGCACGTTGAATCAAAAGAATAAGTTTAAGCGGTCTGAGTCAAGGGTCTATAATCACTAGTCAAATTCAATATGATTAGTATGCCTGGCCATCACAGTCATCTATTTGAAGGAAGTGTGAACTATCACTGTAGATGAAGTGAAGCTGAAACCTTAATGGGACTTCATAAACCAAGTGACAAACCAGGACTTTGTTAAGAGCTAGAGAAATGCTGATCATTAGTGTTCTAAGCCTTCAGGTTAGCTAAAGGAAGAATAATTTTAGGCACGTGCAAAATTATACATTGGGACAGTAGACAAACAAATGAGCTGAAAATTCCAACATGTAATTGATTGTTTCTTTGCTAGTCGATCCCATAATGTAACATTGAAATTATATGGAAAGAATGCTGTTTAAAAAATCACACTGTCAAAAAATGTAGCTTGCTTCGTACCTTCTGAAGTGCAAAGTGCTGAAGCCTTTATGAATGACAATGCTATATGAAAGTTACTTAGATATTTTTGAATGGTTTTGTGAAGACCTTGAAATTTCTCTTGTCTTGGATAGTATATTCATACCTTGATGATCTGGATTTATATGGAGACATGACATACTGTATCTCTGGATAGAAAAGAGTCTGTACAAGCAAATATATCAACTTATAAATGTAGAAATAAATAAGATCCAGAGAGGTGAAATTTAAATAATCAAAAAATCAACTTATTGAGATATGGACAATCAAGGTTCAACTGCAAGTGCTTCTTTTAAGAAGTTGATAGCAGTTTTATTATAAAATTTTATAAACCTTGCTTGCTTAGCTTTTATTGAAGTCATCAGTCTTACAATTGTGTAATGTATCAACACAGCAGCATCTCTGTTATTTTAGAATGATGTCTCAGAAAAAGAGCAAAGATGGGGTGCAAAGACCATTGAAGGTTCAGGCCATGTGGAATCTATAAAGTATGTCCAAGTCTGTTAAAATAATCAAAACTCTGTTACAGTTCGTTAATTTTATATTCATTTAAAACATGTGAAGGTACTGAATACAGGAAAAATGTGAGTTGTCTACCAGGATTTGTTCCACAGACGGAATGTTTGTTGAAACAGTGGTGTTCTTGAGGTTTTTACACTATCTAAAAGTTAGAAAAAAAGCTTCTTGAGTGAAGGCCCTTCATCCGGAGATTGGCTACTAATCTCTGGACGAAGGGCCTTCACTCGAAACATCAAGAAGCTTTTTTTCTATCTTTTAGATAGTGTAAAAACCTCAAGAACGCCACTGTTTTATCAAAGCTATCTACACTGGACCCCGTGCCTTAGAATGTTTGTTGGTTAAGGTACAGACATTATCTGCCTCCAAGAAATGACCATCTCAGTCACTTCATTGTATGATAAGCATTGTGTGATCTTTCTTGCTCCTATCTGGACATAAAATTAACAATATTCTAGTACCACATCTACTAGATATGTCTGAACTTTAAATCAGGGATGTAGTGGAGGGGGGGCTCAGGGGGGCTGAGCCCCCCTTATTAAAATTCCATGGCAATTTGAGGGTGCTGAGCCCTCCTTTATATTTTTTGCAGATTGTGTAACTTTAATCATGTTTGAATGTTCTGTGAAATTTATGTAAAGATGTTCAGTCATTTCCAACAAGAATGATTTCAGTAATTTCTAGTCAGCCATAACATGTGCCGCCCAAGTAGTGATCGTGGCGATTGTATTCCTAATATTTTACCTTTTACAAACACAGAAACACTGTTAAATTTTAATTACAGAATTACTGTTAGCAAAAATTAAAAAAATAGCATTTTTCAAGTTTATCATTTTTTCGGTCCTCTCCTGATGTTCAGGACACTGTGTTGGTGAGCCCCCCTTGTTAAAGTTCCAGGACTACACCACTGCTTTAAATTTAGATACTGCTGTCAGTAGCTGTCGCAGGTTTTAAGAAACCTGACAGGATATTATAAGAGCTTGAAACTGGGGACAGTGGAAAGTTATTCAGCTGTTAACTACCATGAACTAACTGTCCATCTTTGCATGTGTAGTCCTATTTAGCTTGACTATTTATTGCTGTATTTAGTATTAAGGAACTCCGTCAGAATGTTGAACAAGATCATCAAAGGCTTAAGAAAGGTAAAAGTTTTATTGTCATTTGTCAAATGTTCTATTGTTTAGATTTGTTAATACTTTTCAGCACTTTTGATATGATATATGCAATTCCACATGCATGTGACTGATCATATGAATGAAAAGAAAGTAAAATTTATCTTTTTATGGTTCCTGGAAGAACTAAATTTAAATTGCATAATTTGTTTGTATAATGTTCCAGGTGTGCCATTTGCTGCACATGGTTGTTTTGCCTCACAAGAGCTGCACTAATCTTTTTTAATTTGGTAACAAATCCGTTCTTTAACAAACCTCATTCTTTCCTAGGTCAGTGAGGTTATGGAATAATCTGCCACAGGAGCTTAAAATTTTCTCAGATGTTCATCACTTTAAAAGACAACTCTCTTCCTTGTGTTATGAAAAACTTCTGACATACTTGCCGCCATAATTTCAATGTCACGATTGTCATTGATTGTTTGTACAATGCTAATTTAGGATTTAAGTTTTTTATACATAAATTTACAAAATCTATTTTGTTAGAGGGGTTATCAATTGGGATTTTATCCTGTTTCCCCCTTATCACCTTACATTATGTTTTTCTATTCTTTTTTTTATTACCTTTTACTCTGAATGTTCTTTTTATCTTGTTATCCATGTAAATATTTATTTAGTGACAAATTTAAAACTAAACTAAGCTTGTGAATCAATTTACCATAGAAGATATCATATAAAATATAAGATATCAACAACTTACTGAAAGCATACGATGTAGTTTACTAATGTTTCAAATATAATCTTAATTTCAATTTTTAGAGGAAGAGGCAAAAGGGTATCCTTGCTGATTACAGGGTTAGAAATAAGCAGATGTTCATTCTTCTGGCCAACAGGCAACTACACTTATTTGGCCTTTTAAATAATTCACCTTTTTATTTTTATTTATTTATTTATGTATGTATTTATTTTATTCTATTTTGATTGAGTCACTGAGATGAAAGACACAAAATTTGAGAAAAAATACCAGATAAAACATATTCCATAGAGGAACATCTTGAAAACTCAGAATACAAGTCAAAATCAAGACAAAAGTTGAATCAGTAATATTTATATTTTGGTTTTATTTGGTCTGATTAATTGGTCTGATGACGGATTTGAAATAAAACCGAAATACTACTAATTCAACTTTTGTCTTGATTTTGACTTGTATTCTGAGTTTTCATGATGTTCCTCTTTGGAATATGTCTTATCTTGTATTCTTTTATATTTTCGGCTGCCTCTGGCTTTTGGAAAAAAATATTTAACACAAATCTATATTTCAGTTCAGGTGACTTGAGAATTATAGACTGTTTGAGATGTTTGATTGGGCACATTTTTATCATGGGATGGTTCAAATTGAGGCAGGTTAAACTGTATCTCAGGGAACCGACTGTCTTCGTCTTGACAATCTGTAAGTTGTGCCTCACTTAACGCAAAACTCTAGACCAAAGGCATCATATGGTTATGGAGGAAAGTTTGGAGTTGAAAAAGACAGAATGGATAAGGTGAAGTGCTATATACATTATCTTCATGATATTTAACCTATTGAAGGGCTAGGACACGTTCCATTATTTTACTCTGGCTAATGCCAGACAATTTTACTTGACGTGTCAGAGGGATTAGCCCGGTCCCTCAGTGAGTTAATATTCCTGTCTGTATCAATCTTCATCCCAGATTTATATAATTCTGACACATTCTAAAAAATGGGCTTGTTCTAGACTGCCCTCGGTCATGACCACGTAGAGGAATTATCCAAACATAGTTCACAAGCTGACGCTGCAAAGGGATTTGGTGGAAAGTATGGTGTACAGAAGGATCGTGTTGATAAAGTAAGTGGCTAAAATGGAAATGATTTCATATTCGTGTGAGAAGTTCAACTCGGTATGCTTTTTATGGTTTTGTAACTTGTGAGTGCATTATCTAAACTTGTTTACACTTAGGCTCCAAATTTACGTCAGGTGGAGCTGAACGTGATCTTTACAAAACGGATTGTTTCCACTTTCTCTTTGTAGTCAGCTGTCGGCTTTGAGTATGAAGGAAAAACGGAGAAGCATGTCTCGCAGAAAGGTACAATCGCACGTGGGTCTCTTGATTTCGCAAGTCTTATACCATGTGTACATTTTTTTGTTTTTGATTTGTGTTGTAGATTATTCCAAAGGCTTTGGAGGAAAGTATGGTGTTCAGAAAGATAGAGTTGACCAGGTGAAATGAACGATTTTAAACCCAAGTTCATATTTGTTTTCTAATTTTTTTTTGTACTGTACTTCTAAGCTCGTTTGCTCGACGGCAAAAACACGAAACAACTCCAATGTAAACTAGAAGAGTTTCAAAATTTTCATCCATGTAAACGATTTGTGCGCGCGCAATATCGTTCATCGTTTACTCGTTCGAGAGACCGTCAGGGCCTGTGACCGAAAATTGAAGAAGAATAGAACCTACTGGGTATCCTACCGGTTGAAGTATTTTTCTGCACATTGGGTAAACGTTCACATACCTGCACGATTTTGTTTCATTCTGTACCTGTGCGTTAATGTCCAGTTGTTTACTTCTTTCTGAATGCGGGGCTTGCTTTATTTGTGCTGGTCGTGGAAATTTAGTCGCGTAAACAACCATTTTATTACCGTTTTCCCTGAAACTCAAGACCGGTATACTAGTGTTTACAGTGTATCTGGGCCGTCTGTAAAAATTTCTCATCTAAACCATCGAGTACTCGTAGAACCGTTGTCCTTTTTGTCGAAACAGTTCTACTTTTTCCCTCGTGTAAACAGCCTTTCAGCCTTTTTTCTTCCCATACAGTAGGTCCACTCCTTTCTCGTATCTTTTTCAATTCTTATCCACTGCACTTGCACGTCTTTCCCGTTCACTGCATTTAATCTCCCTTTTGTGTTATCGCCTCGTTCAGTTGCTCTTCTTCCTTTATCAACCGTCACGTGCATCTCGTCTCCTTTCGGCTTTCTTCCATTTAACTATATTTGTTGATGAACTGGCAACTTTATCTCCGTTTTTCTCTTAAGTCTGCCTTGGGTTGGGATTACCAAGCAGATCTAGAGAAGCATGAATCACAGAAAGGTAATTCATCAATAATATACCTGTACCTTTCTGTCTTGTCGTAATTCATATGTATGTGTGTGTCTGACTTTCTGCATACGTGCCTCTCTATCTGTCTGTCTTTCTTGTGTTTGTCTGTCTGTATTTTTCCAACTGACTGATTATCCGTCTTTGTCTCAGGGCGTCATCATTTGTCCAGTAGTCCGTCCATCTGACTGTTAGTTTATTAATTTATCTGTCTGTACGACCATCCGTCTGTCCGTCCGTCCGTATGTCCATCTACCCATTATTCAGTCCGTCCTTCCTTATGTTCGTCCTCCCGTCCGTCAGTACGTCCACTCGTCTGTCCATACATCCGCCAATTCATTGAGTTTATTCATTCGTTTTTCAAGAAAGAACTTCCGAAAAGCCTAAGTCTCTCAATGATTTATTCTGCAGATTACTCTAAGGGATTTGGTGGCAAATTTGGAGTTCAGAAAGATCGTGTAGACAAGGTGAATATCGTTGGGTTTGATAAGCAATATATAAAACGTGCGAAGTGTTTTATCGAAAGGTAAAACATTCACCTCTCATGAGTTTTTGATGTATCTTCTCACACCAAGCAATATTTTAGGAGCAGGTCAGGTGTAAGGTCACCTAGTTTGTTGAAGTGTTTTATGGTAATATCGAAACAAGTCTCAGTTGTAGCTTTTTCTTTTTTAACTTTGTACTCTTCTCGTGAATTGTTAATAAGTTTGAGAGGCAGTTTTCAAATTATGCTATTTAGTCACTCAAAACATGGATTGAGCTTCACAGAAACTTGAAAAGAATAGATTAGTAATTTCGATGTTATTACCTAGAGTGCTGTTGGCTGGGAGTACGAGGGGAAAACGGAGAAGCACGCTTCACAGAAAGGTAAAATTACTGTATCTTGGATTGTTATTCCATGATTTTAGAGCTGAAATCTTATATTTGCAGCTTTTTCTTCATGAAACGTCGAATACGTTATGGACTTTGCTTCCTTCTGAACAATTTGTAACGTGTTTTTAGATTACTCTACTGGATTTGGAGGGAAATATGGCGTACAGAAGGACCGTGTTGATGAGGTATAGGTCCAGTGGTTTTTACGTTTAAAAGCGAAGCGCAGGAAAATTATCAATATTTTATTTTGTGGCTGAGAGTGTCATTTAGGCTTGTATTTATGGAATAGCTCGCTTTAACGTTAAGTATTTGGTCGTGGTTCGTATTATACTTTGCCTAACTGCATGGTCAAGAGCCAACCTTTGCGTGAGCTTTAACTACCGTCAACATTTAGTTGAAGTTGAAGAATGAAGGGAAACTCTGAGCTTGCACACAGTTTCATGTACATTTGAGCGTGAAAGTCGTTAAGTTTAAGGGAGGGCTTCACCTTTATTTGGCATTAAAATTGACTAAGCTTTGACCATCGATAATTAACAGTTTTTAGCCCCAAAAGATGTAAAGACTGGACTTTCTGAAAACTATGGACTGTCAGCTACGAGTTGAAATAATCTTTTACCCAATTTGAATGCCTGGATTGTAATATGAGACCAAATAAACCACTGTCCACGAAAAGTTATATTTCACTGACTAAAAATGCCTTCCCCCAATATCTCATATACAATTGAATGAATTTAAATGAAAATTTTCCAGGTAAAAAGTTAAATATCAGGCTATGCCTCCATGAGTCTTTTTTTATGTATTCTTTTTGCTTGTCACGGAAACATTTCATCCTAACTGATGAAAAATTGAGGTGAGCACCCTCGCAAGTGATATTTGTTTAAGTTCTTTTTTATATGTCAAAGTAATTTTTACATTCGTTTTTTTTTTTTTTTCTCTCATTTTCCAGTCTGCGCTCGGATATGATTACGAGGGAAAGACAGAAAAACATGCCTCTCAGAAAGGTATTCCTCTTTACAAAAAAACCATTAATAAAATTCGCATGGTGAACAGTTTAGTTTTGTGCAAGAGTGCACACGTCTTTTCCAGAAATAGCAGCGTGAACGAGTTTGTTTGTGCTTCACAGATTACTCAACTGGATTCGGAGGGAAATTTGGTGTACAAACAGATAGAGTTGATCAGGTTGGAGAAGATGTATTTTAATTTCACAACTTTCACTCTTTGATTCCGAGAGATATCTGAAGAAGAAAAAGGATCTCAAGTTTGGTGCCCACATCAAAACCTGTCTGTTTTAAATTATCCGACAACTACACAGCATGTTCTTAGACCGGGTCTAGAGTACAAAGTTGCTCGCTAGTTTGTTAAACGCGGAACAGAAAAACAACAACAAACTAATCTTTATTTGGCACCGAGTTTAAGCTGTAACCGAGAAAGTACTTTTCAGAAGTTATTTTATTGAGCATTGGTTGAACCATCGCTGTTCTCAAAGTGAACAGGAAAGGGGTTGTAAAGAAACTTTATGAACAGTAAGTTCTATGAGAGATTTTGGAAATGCATTAACTTGGAAAAATCTTAAATGATAGATAAACGTTCGCCAAACTCTATTCTCAGAAAACGATTTCTGACCCCCAGACGGGGATCGTACCCGCAACCTTCTGATGACCAGTGAGGTTAGAGCTTGGTTTAGCATGGTTAGAGTGTCTCACTGGTCATCAGAAGGTTGCGATTTCGATCCCCGTCTGGGGCTTAGAAATCGTTGTCTGAGGATAGAGCTTTACGAACGTTTATCTATCATTCAATAAAATCCTTGTTATCTGTTATCTGCGTGCTAAACACCTCCAAGATAATTTCCTTCCCTCGTACTACATAAGGCTCACTGACCGAAGGGTCTGGCTTCAGGCTTCTACTCTGCCAGGGTTGAAGTTGTTTTAATATAAATTTCGTTCTTCCTGATAGTCCGCTGGAACGTTTGATGACATGACTGAGGTACAGTCAACGTATAAAACCGCCAGACCAAGTGCTGGTTCAGGTGAGTGTTCATGTGTTTTGGAGATCGCATTTAGACGAATCCCTTCCCGAATCATCTGGTTCTTAGGTGCCCAGAGGTTAAATGAGTCAAAAAATTAATTAGTAATACACTTACCTGAAAACGATTCTGAGACAAATTCTTGATGGGACATTATCTTCCTGTCATGTTTGCATTGTTTAACTTCTTCTTTATATGAAGCAAAGTCAGAGATTTTGAGTCGTTGTTTCTCCGACATTGTTGCTTAGTTTCGAACTTACTTAGCTTTCGCTGATTGTTTGGCAACCCATTAAAGCGCATTTGAATCCCATAATGCAGATGAAGTGACTGAATCCCATAATGCGGTGATTACTCCACTGTCTAGTCAGGCAAATTAAGATGAATAAATGTGCTGAAGTAACGAACGGAACAACGCAATACTGAGGCTTTGTACATTAGTTTCACTGATGAAGAGCTGGGTTTTTTTCCAAATGCCATGAAAGAATATAGTGTATGGTTTCCTCTTAGCAGCACCGATGTTAGAATGAAAGTCGTGTTATTCAAATATTGCATCTGCTGAGGGACAACTTAGTCACGATGTACAATCATTGGCTTCGGCCACAGCTAACTTCGTCCTAGAGAAATCATCTAATTCGCTGTTTGGATTAGTGACCGGGCGCCTCCTAAACCATACACTCTGGGTTCAAACCTTAGAACAGTCACGCTGGTATTTTTTACAGCAGTAATGTGGCTGGTCGATAGCCTATCATTTTTCACTTCGACGAAGGGCTTTTGCTCGAACGCCAGTGTTTCTTTACTCCATTTTGTGACTTTACAAGCTGTTTGTATTTTTGATGCACATTGACAACGTTGGTTTCGGCAGCACAACCATCGTGACAATCAACTTGGGTCTTTGCACAGGTACTGCGGGAAATCTTAAAGCACGATTTGAAAATATGGCAAAGGCCGAAGAAGAGGTAAGTATAGTTCCTTTTTTAAGGGCAAACTTACGAGAGTGGAAACTATGATGAGCAATGCTATGGTAACTGATTGAAAAGGTACTCCCAAATGTAATTTACGGCTAAAAATCGAAACGGGTATGGATGTTGACTTCAAATGCTGCCATTATCCACGAAGATTCGTTGCTTTAGGCTCTTTGTGTAATCATTCTACAACAAACCCCAGACCTCGACTATAAAACATTTTGTGACGAAGAGCAGATACCATTAAATTGAGCATGGAAGGAAAATATTTAACCAGGGCTGAGATGGAGTGTATTCGAGGATCTACAGTTTGCACTAAAAGCATTTTTACTGCCAACTTCCAGGACAATCGACGCCGTGCTGAAGAAGAAAAGGCTCGTCGCCAGGCCCGCGAGAAACGGGAAAAAGAGGCGGCCGAGAGAAGACAAGCACAGGTAAGTATATTTATGACAAGGTTGGCACCTTGAACTTCCTAATGCGTGATGACCGCGAATTTCTAGTATGTATGAAACGTCTATGCAGTAGTGGTGACGAGGTAAAAGAAATTCGAACGGTGGAATAAAATTCATAGTGGAAGTTAAATTCCAAAGAAATTGTCTTATTTGAAAGAAAATTTGAAATTATGCAGGTTGGCATTTGCAACTCTTTCTCTTTCAGTTGTGACATTAGATAGGGAATTTGAGGAGAAATTCGTTTGAGTTCTACGATGCTTCGAGTTTCTTAGTCTTACATTTTTTACAGGAGGAAGAAAAGGAGCGGGTCAAGAGAGAAGAAGAAGAACGACAGAGAGCTGAGCAAGAAAAAGCTGAGGCCGAGTTACGTGAGCAAGCCGAGGAAGAAGAGCGCAGGCGTGAGGAAGAAGAGCGCAGGCGTGAGGAAGAAGAACGCGAACGTGAAGCGCGTGAGCTCGCTGAACGCGAAGAGTATGAGCGCGCGGAACGGGAACGCGAGGAAAACGAACGTGCAGAGAGCGAACGTGCAGGAGCCGAGGGTGGAGATACTGAAGAACAAGCTGGTCATGAAGAACCTGAGGCAGATCACATATACGGCAATGTGGAGGCCACTGAACCACAAGAAGTTCCTGCTTCTGAGGTAAGAATGATGGCCGTTGTTAAACGGGGTCAGGTCAACCAGGTAACATAGCCATTTAATCTCAACGGGATTTTGGATCCCAGTGAGAACTTGATGGTTTAGCTGAGTTCCAATCAAGGAGGAGACAAAATGTCCTAAAATGACCCAGGTTAGGAGCATACAGGAAGCACAACTACATCGTGGTTTCAAGGTCACGAATAGACTTCTTTCTCACCAATGGTTGAGTTCACTTGACCAAACATGCTTCTTCTTTGGCATCGCACAGTTAAAATTTTGTTTGGGTTATCTTCATCTGGTAGTTTTCTTGCGGTTTTCTAGTTTCTATAAATTCGAAATCAACCAATTCAAAACCAGGCAACTCTGCTGGTCTTGTTAAGTTATTTTGGGAAATTCAGGGAACGTGGACACGTAAGAACTAACGAAGAGCTCGGAATCATATACACGTTTTATAGCTACCTCAATTAGCTCTTTCGCGGCACGATTCGTGTTCTATTTGCTCAATCTATAACGCCAGACAATTTTACTCGTAGAAGTAAATCAGCCAGCCACGAAACGATCGAACAATTATTAAACGGTACAAGCCTCGTTATCGAAATCCTAAATCTTCCGCAATTCTACTTTTGTTTTCCTACCAAACCTGGAAAAAACCTGCAGACACAATACATTCAGACGTAAATGTGTGTAGTATGTTTAGTTTTAAGTTGAATAATCGTTCTACGCTTACCGTGGCGTTTACACTGTGTATTTTACATATTTTAAAAATATAATTATCTTCTTTTGATACAGGTCTTCCATTGATATCAGTATATTTGTATGCACTAAAGGAATACACCGGTCCTAAATATTGTTAATAATAATAGCGACAACAATAATAATTATCATAATAATAATGATAATAGTAATAATAATGATAATAATAATCTCAGAACTGTGATGTCTGTCGAGACCTTACCTGGCAGGTTGCTGGGCGTCCGTAAGAGGCCGAGACCCATTCCACTTTTAGTTCGGTGGTGTGAGAGTTGTAGTCATAATGACTGTATGAATGATAATCATGATAAAAGTAATGATAAAATGATAATAATGATATAATAATAGTAGTCATGACTTTGTTACCACAATTAAGTTGTACTAAGGGTGGTGCCATTGATTTCTAAATCGGTGTTTAAGTTTGATTCCATGGTTTTAATGCGCATTTTTATATATTATTTATAATTTTAGGGATCTGGGTTGACTGCTGTCGCTTTGTTCGATTATCAAGCAGGTACGTGAAACGTGAATTGAGAACCAGCAGGAAAGTTGAAGAGTGTTGAGGTGGACACCTCTTGAAGTTCTTAAAATTCCCTCCCTTCCTTCCTTCCTCCCTTCCTTCCCTTCCTTCCTTCCTTCCTTCCTTCCTTCCTTCCTTCCTTCCTTCCTTCCTTCCTCCCTCCCTCCCTCCCTCCCTCCCTCCCTTCCTTCCTTCCTTCCTTCCTTCCTTCCTTCCTTCCTTCCTTCCTTCCTTCCCTCCATTCCTTTCTTACTTTCTTTCTTTCTTCACCCAGCGGATGAAGACGAGCTATCGTTTGATCCCGATGACATCATCACAGATATTGAGAAAATTGACCCCGGTTGGTGGAGAGGAACTTGTCGAGGAAAAAATGGAATCTTCCCAGCCAACTATGTAGAGCTACGGGAGTAGTTTACCACCATTACCACAACAGTAAAATCAAAACGACTTTAAAAACTCGGTACACAATTCTAATGCATAATTTTCAGTTAATTTTCTTTCTCCCAAATACTAATAAGAAACAAAGCACTTCACCTTAACAAGTATAATGTTCAGATCAATTTTGAAATTTCTCCACAACCGACGCCCAAGGTAAAAAAATTTCTGAACCAAAACCTGTCAACCATAATGGTGAATTAACTTTATCAGTGCGATTAATCCAACACTTATTGTTTGATGCACACGAAGTTTCTTGTTTGAGATTAGATATTGAGATGCATGGTATTACTGGAAAATGTCTCAGACGTATTTTTTGGTATGAACCGATGCCTGCTCATTCCAAATGCAGAATAGCATTAAAATTAAAAAAAAAAACAATTCAACCGTTTGCAGTATTTAAGTAAACTGAGTTCGGGTGTTTGTCAGTAAAATTTTTATTATCTCGAAAGATAACGATTTATCCCCAAGCAGGACAGGCGCGTGCAGTGCTACAGTGGCTAAGGTTCACAATCCTTGACCACGCTTGATTCTACTTGTTCTAACAAGAATTTTCAGTTGGTAGAGGTTTTTGTCCAAAAGCCCCATCCGGATCAGACGTGTGATATAGTAGGTTTACTATATAACTCATCAAGAGCCAGGGCTCGTCCCTTTGACGAGTGAAATCCTCTGGCATTAACCAGGGCAAAATATTAAAGTGTGTCCTTGCCCCTTCATGGGTTGATTACAGTTGTGTAGGAAGAAGTTTCAAAACAGGGCGTCGCTTGTCTCACGGTGACATTTGTTTGTCGTATTTCCATGGCCTGTTTCGGCCATAGCTGCTCCGACTCCCGTCAAATAACATTTTGGTTCTTTTATGAGCTTATAATTCATACTGCTAGATTTCGCATTTTTCTGCAAGAGCGAGCTTCCAAATGAGATCCCCAACCACTACGATGCTCGGATCTCTAGTCCTCTATAAACCCTCAATTCCTACTCTACGAATTTCAACTCCTACACCTAAACCTTCTTGACTCCCTGATGTAGCAGCTGTAACGAAGAATTTTAAACAAAACACGTTGGTGCAACAAACAATTCGTAAAAGTCATTCTCAAATGGCATGCTAATCTTGACCTACGCGGCACAATGCGGCTCCGTTATCACATACCTACGAAAGTCAGTCACTAGTTTTCTGCAGGTATTGCAACATTTGGGTATTCTGATGTTAAGAGAATCACATCTACCAGGGTGACCAATCTTACGCAACGTTATCGTCTTCATAAGGCCTCAAACGTATTAAAGTTTTTTTCTCGAATTATATCTCCTCGAAGAGGCTAAAGGGGCTAGTTCAAACCGCGGCTATATTCAGGATTATTTGCTTGCACAGGCGAAACAACTTTTTGAAAATATGTTGGGTGCCGTGGCCAGTGGTGATGGAATTTTGGGGTGGAACGGCACAGTCAATCTTTCGATATTTGAAAGACTTGAAAAAGGTAAGTAGCTTAAAACTTTGAGTACTGATTACTTACGGGCTAAAGTTTTGAAAAATCGTAGTTACAGTGTGGCTGCCCGTATGACAACAACCAACTTTTATTACCAAACGTTCAACTAGTTGGATTTCATGCGATGTTTTCATGCGTCGCCTGCATGCGATAACGCGTCACTTACTTTCAGTTCGAAAGTCGAATTGTAATTAGCTTATTTTCGTTGAAAACGTTGGGTTTTTTAATACATGTTATTGTTTTTCATTCACATATTTTACTATCTAAGTCTACCTAACACCGTTATTAGAATTTCTGGAACATCTGCGGGGAAATGCGTATGTGGATGTGGAAAACGCAAACTGTATATTAAGTTATTTTCAGTACCTAATTATTCATGCAGCACTAATGTCAATTCGATAGATGGGAACAAGTAGTGAGCTTCAAAGACTGAATGGGAAAACAAACGGCTTCAAAAAAGACCAAGTTTTTAATGTTATGAAGTTTAAGACGAATAAATCACTGGCACTAGACTGCAAATGCAGGTATGTTGAATACAAATCATATATTTTCCTCTTTATTCATTGAAAAAACAGGCTATTTGAAGTAAAAGCTATATTGCAAATGCAACGGGTTTGGAAAAACATTCGGGGGAAAAACAAACGTCTCCATGGCAGTTGATTTTTTCAGTAAAAACAAGTTGCATTCATCCTATTCTTGGTCCCGGCGAGAGACAAGAAACACTTGATGTTGCGGAATTTATTGGTTTATTCATGAGATGATCTGGTCAAACAGTGTTTACTGCTGAGACACTTGCAAGCAGAAATCTTTAATTTCACTGTTGTTCACTTAAAACCTCTCTGTTAGGTACAAGATTATGTATGTCAGCTGCTGTTCTAATTACGAGGTACTTTACCTCTCCCACATAGCAGATAATGCTTCTAGTTTTTTCCAACACATTTGGCCAGACCTGGAGAACTTTAAAGGGCTGATGTTCACAGTCCCACATACAACTCACTCTGTAGTGTTGGTGTAGGCTTGCTTTTCAGTAGAGGATTAAGGAATGTCTCAAAAGAATGGCCAAAGCGTATAGTTGTCTAACTCACTGATTGGAAACTGATTGTGTTTCTGCCAATGTGTCACGAAAGATTCCCTTTTTTTGACATTCGGGTATGGCACAAATGAAACTTTGCTGGGTTTGTTCAAGGATATACTTCCAAGTATAAAAAATGATTTGGAAACTCTTTTCACCAATCTTTTCCACTGCTGAATAAAATTGTGCATGGCTTCCCTAGGATGATGGAGTTTGAGTAATAAACCAGTGACAAGAGATAGTGTTGCATGTGATATCCAAACAATGAGATGAATGTTAAAAATACCAAACAATGCTGAACCAACTTGAGAGGGTTAGGATAAAGGATAAATTCAGAATATGAACCTCCAATCTGAATGCTACTGTCCACATTACATCCAATCCTGTGCAAGGCAATAAACGGGAAAGGGAAGATTTTTGCATGCAGGATGTAATTTTGAAAACATTAGCTTTTTGCTGGTTATAAGAGTTCAATTCAAGCTAATTTAAGCTAAAAGGCACTTGGTTTTTGTATGTATCAACCAGTTTGCAGCATATTTTCTTCCATGCAAGTATCCTTATGATGCCCAAGGAATTGGGTTTTTGTCTTTAAAACACAAAGGATTGGTACTTTATGGGACAACTATCTTACAACTGTCTACTGGCCTTGCTGCTCAGCAGATTGCGAGAGTTCACTTTCTCCAGTCTGCGATTGCTGGGTTGATTGTGGTGGTTGTTGTTGGTGATCAGGTGCTGCTGTTATGTAAACTTGCTGGGCCCCTCCTGGGGTGGCTGTTTGTATTTGGTAAATCTAAAAAATAATAATGAAAAAACAAAACAAGTTCAAGTTGATTGAGCTACATAAGTTTACCAGATTCAAGGTTCCTTACAACTGTTTACAAGTGGCCGGCTGATAACAAATTTTGAACTAATATTTTGCTTCCACAAGTGAACGACCTAATTAAAAATGAGCAAGCTTTTGACAAATTTGGCTGTCACCTTTTATCATGGATAAATGCTGCTAAATCAGGAACAGTTTTTATGGACAACAGGAGTAAAGGACTCCTTGAAATATGTCACATTAAATTGACATAATTGGGTGATTCAATACACTATTTTATTTCAGTATAGTGTGTATTCAAACCAAATCACTAACATACTTGTCCTCCATATGATGCATATTCTGCATGTTGTTGTGGCTGGCCTGTACTTGGTGTTAAATTCTGTGAAGTAGGTTGTGTCTGTTGCTGAGCCTCTTGACTGGAGACCTGAACTTGCTGGGGTGGCTGGGCTTGCACCTGTTGGCTGGTTTGTTGCTGTTGTGCCTGGACAACTTGGGGCTGAGATGTTGTAACACCTTGTATTTGTACAGCTGGTGGTTGTTGTTGCTGCTGTTGCTGCTGTGGTTGTGGCTGCTGCTGCTGCTGTTGTTGCTGGAGCTGGATTTGTTGTATACGATTTATATACTGCACTGAAGGAGGCAAATAATGGATCTATGAAAAATAAATGGTATTCATACACTAATAATGGGTAAATTAGTTAATTCCTTTTTTCACTAACAATCCCTTTTGTCTTCTTCAACCTCTGGTTTATCATCTGAATTATCCTCACACACAGTAGGTTAAGGCACTGTTCTTCCAGCAATATCTTATCTACTGATAGTCATCCTGCTGTATGCAATAACTGCAGGATAGTCAATGCATTAGATTATACCTAGTTTTTTGACCAACAATTCCTTTTGTCTATGGTACTTCAACCTCTGGCTTATCACCTGAATTATCCTCAGATAGGTTAAGGTGCTGTTCTACCAGCAATATTTTGTCTACTGATAGTCATCCTGGCATATGCAATAACTCCAGGATAGTCAATGCAGCAAGATCTATGCATGTAACTCCACTTCTATTCATCCAAGTGAACATGTGAGCAAAGTGTGGCTAACAAGTCAATTTCCATGCATACACTTTTTGTAGAAGCTCTTGTGAGTTTAATACATACATCAAGATGACCATTACAAGGCACAAAATCATGCATATAATACTGCCTTCAGTTTCATCAAAGGGACTTGCAGGGCTGTCGAGAGGTTTTGTAGGGCCCTGGGCAAAATATCAATTTGGGGCCCTTGATGACGTCATATATGTAACCATAAATCAGTGACGTAATTATGGAGCTGATGAGGGCCTTTACAAAGTTTATGTTAGGGGCCCCTGTCTCCCTTTTGGGGCTCCAACGCTCTGAAATGCTGTTTCTCTGCATTTTAAGAGCAGTAACCATTGCTCTAACCCAACTGCCATCCGTTATGTCACTGTCTTTAATCTTTGTTACGTCAAAAATGTAAAGCTCAAACATTTCAGGGGGCCTGGGGCAAGTTGCCCCTCCTGCCCCTCCTTCCCCCCCTCCTCTCAGCGGCCCTGGGGACTTGTATGACACTTGAGCTCTTCTGCATCTACCATAATACTTACTGGGTAAGATGCCTCACTTTGGTCTTGAGGTTGAGTTTGAATAAGTTGTTGCTGACCCTAAAGAGAAGGAATCTGCTTTATTGTGCTTTAATGAAGTAATACTTTGGTTCTCAAAAAAGTTATGAAATAACAGTGTAACAGTAATTAGACCACTTTAAACACTGACCCCCAAAACAATTTCTCTAGAAAAGTGGCTGGGCCTGAGAAGTTATATAATTTAATTGTCATACTTACTGACGCCATAGTCACCACTACAGTTCCTTGCTGGGGCTGTGTGATCCCTCCAATAACAGCTGGTTGTTGTGTGCCAACCTGAAGTTGTTGCTGTGTTTGGGCCTGTACTGCTTGGGGTTGCTGCTGAAATAGTGGGAAAAAATGTGATTGTTCTTAATCTTGCATGGAACTCATCCCTATATTGTATAGTTCCTTCCTTTGTAAAAGTAATGGGTGTGCTTTGAACAACAATGCATGGGCACATGGGGTTGGCTGCTGGCTGTTACTTCAAAATATCAAAAAAATGTGTACCTTTGATCTTAATTCAAAACATAATGATGTACCATTTTACTTCACAATTAAACCATCAAAGAAACAAATAAAATACAAATGGAAAACTTGATTATAGTTGGTAGTTACCTGTTGGTACTGATGAGCAAGTTGGAAGTAATACTGAACTTGTTCTTGTGGCGTTGCCATCATTGTATGGCGCATTGTATCCTAAAATACAACTCACAGTATATGAGTATATAACATGAACAAAGCCATGAAAATTTCAGTAAGGTTGAGGTTTGTTTACTAGAGGCTGGCCTGAGTTCTTAAGCTTATTGAAAAATTAGAAAATTTTGTTCTGGTTTCATGTTATTGCAACCCCTAAATACAAATGGCAAAATTTGGGAGTATGTTCACTTTTTACGAGTCAAAGTGCATTTTGGTTGTGGTTGGGTTTTTACTTTGATAATAAGTTAGTAGCTCATCTTTGTCTGGATAAAAAGCCTCAGGGTTGTAGTTCAGTCAAAATTGTTGCTTGGTGAACAAGTTCATAATGTTACTCAACAGAAGTATCATTTAACGATGATATTCTTATCACATTCTGATCTTTTATATTAAAATTGGACCAATTCCATTTTTAATTAAGGGACCAACTGTGACAATCAACCAACCTGTCTTTTGTTTGGTTTTAACTCATCGCGTGGAACTATGTCAATCAGGAAATCAAACATGTCATACTTTGTTATAGCCATAGCAATATCATTTCTCTGAAAAAAAACAATCCAGAAAGAATAAATATGCATGAGGGAACATTTATCATATTACAACAACAGGCTTGTAACTGTTTTACTTTAGCATCCAGTAGCATCCAGTTAATCCTAAATGGTCAAAAGAGAGTAAAGCAGGCAATTTAAGTATACAACTTTTAATACCTGAATTAAGTCTACCGCTTTTTAAGGTTTTGTAAGTTAGTACAGTGTGCCTACCTGAAGGGTCCTACGTTTATTGTCTTCTGTGTGCACCCAAGCTCGAAGAGACAATTCATTGATAAAGATTTCTGCCGCCTTTGCAAAGAGAACTGGAGCCTCAGCACTGATCATCTAAATGAGATAAATAAGGGAAATTTATTAACTTGAATTGGCCTACACTGCCAAGTTTTCTGCAGAACTTGTGTCAACATAACCATAGTTTACATTGTACCTTTACTTCTTCATCTTGTTTCATAATTTTCTTAATCCTTGCAAGTGGAAGTTCTTGTGTCTTGAAATCAGTCTGTAAACAACAACAAATAAGCATTACATGCACAATCTGTAATTTACCATCGTACTAAACAAATGTAATTCAGAATATACCTATAGTAGATCAGTGGGCATATTAAATTTTTTCCTTGCTTGGTTGAAAAGGAAATAGTCTGATTTCTTACAGTAATGTTTTTAAACAGCATTTTTATATGTTTGGAAATAGGGTATAAGAGCAGTAACTTGCCAACCACAACTTGATCTCAAGTGTAAGCAGTAGAACTTTGGGTAGCCTCCTTAAGACCTCACCATTGATCTTATTTCTTGCATCTTTTTAGGCCAAAAACTTGACAGGAGTTGACCAGCTTCTGTCTGCCCAGAACAAGGCTGAAAAAAGTTATACCATATTATAGTGTACAGTGTTATATATGTACATAATACACACACAGTATCCATATACGTGTACATATTCACACAAGGTTGTGGGCTTGATTGTTTGCAACTTGGAAATTGTTTTTCTGAGGTATACGCTTGAAAAATGTCCAACTATCATCTTCAGTATCTCCAAGGTCCCATATGCATTGGTATTATTAATCTCATGTACATTGTGCTTATATTGTATACTTTTACATTATATGCATACATTGTGTTTATAGTGTGTATGTGAGTACTTAACTGTATATATAATTATATATATATACTCACACACACACAATATAAACATTTCTATGTCTTACTGTATATGTATGTAGTAAGACAAACCAGCCTTCACATAAACCTGTTCCAAATGATGATAGACTACCACAGCAGGAATTTCTGTAATAAGTTTTATCCAAGATTTCAAGGACCTGACAGAGGCAGTGCCTCAAAACATTGAATAAAACTTTTTACACAAGTTCATGCTGTGGTTGTCTATATATATATATATATATATATGTATATATATATGTATATCTGTATATTTGTGTGTAATTTCAAGGTAGGAATTGGTTTAAACATTTACTTGCAACAAGTATTATTTAATTTGGACTTACTGTTTGTTCAAACACTTCAGTCATCATCAGGAGGACCTAAAGAAGTATCATTCCTTTAAAAGTACTGTGATTAACCAGTTAACTTAGCTATAGGTTGAACCACGATGTCCAGTTCACTGTTTTGCACCCACAACACCGACCACAGCAATTTTAGTAAACAATATTTTGAGTTGTGTGTCAAGGCTCAGGAGGATTTTGGATTAAAAACTTCATAAGAGTAAAGTGATCGACCTTACTAGCTCGTTTTTAAAGTTCACGATTAAAGTCCCATTGATTTTTTTTTTCAATATTACAACTCCAGATGAACGCTTTGCCATACGGTCGTTGTCGGGACTGTAGTACAGTGTGCAATACATGTATCGTAGTAAATAGTGAAATTAACAACAAAATTATCGAAAAGTTATTGTCAACATAACCCATGCTTTAAAAAGAGGAAACCTACACTTACTGTGAAAATAAAGAAGATCGCTTAATCAGTTTGGGTTTTACACCAAGAAAGCGTCAAGTAGGGCGATCTCACTCTTTCAAGATTATTACTGCTAACTTCGATAATAGGTTTTGCTTCCGCCAAAACGTTTCTGTGGGCTCAGTTAATTGGCCAGCGGTTATTCCAAACAAAACAACGCGCAAATTTCATTAACATATTTGGTATCAGTCTCCCAATTCAACAGCGTTCTCAGCACGACTGAACGCCAACCAATAGTGAAATTCGCATAGATATACAATGGTTGTCACGTATTAAACTTTAAATTCAGTCAGTTATTTTATCAGCATCTGAGATTTATCAATTGAAGGTTCACATTTTCTTGTCTTGTATAAAGTGGTCTTACCAAATTACCCGAAAGTTATGTATTTTGAAGTAGAAAAAATAAACCGAAATTTATCATCTCAAAACTTGGTACTCAAACGAAATGGACACAGTAACCGTGGGAATATTTCGACCTTATTTCGTGCCTTGAATAAGTCCCAAGATGTCAGTTTTCGGTTTAGTTTGTCTATTTTATTTTTTAAGACTCTCTACTGGTTATGGATTCTGTAGTTTGGAAACTTACTGTAAGCATTTTTAAATATAAGAGAAAGCAAATTCCGAAAAAGAAGGCCATCTTTTAACTTAAGATTTAAGTTAACGAAAGATGAAAACTGTGAAATACACTTCTTGGATGGCATTACAAATCCAAATTATTTAATCTACTTTACTGTTATCCACTATTTTTTAAATTTCTGTTTTTAAATGTCTCAATACTTCTCGACACACTTCTGTTGAGGAAGAAGAAGAAGAAGACCGTGTCTTTCAGCACGACGGCTTTGTTTGATATCCCTGTTATAGATATCATTAATTTCTTCAGCTTCTCTATGTCGCCCAATAAGTTTGATTCAAAAAATCGTGAAAAGGATCTTAAACTGTTAATAAAACTGTACACTAAATATTTAACCCTATCAAGAATATCTAGTCCACAGGAGGTAACGTCTGATTACACAAAAATGTACAAAGTCAGAAATACTTGGTGTAGAATCGACTTTACCTTTATGACAGGCTTTCATATTTTAGACAATTTATTTGTTTAATTTATGCTACTTATGGAGTACTTCATGTAAATATAGAATATAATATTGAAGAAGAAACCACATGGCGTGTGTGTCTTGAATTTAAGCGGTAAAAACCTAAGTTATCGAGAAGAACGAAAAGAAATGACAGAATACTAAACTCGCGAATACACTTGGTTTACATAAAGACATCAAGCGGGCTTTTTCTTAACTTCTAGTATAAAAGCACCGCTGTAAACTTGACAGATATAAATATTTGGTTTACATAAAGATATAAAGCGGGCATTTTCTTAACTTTAATATACAAGCACCGCTGTAAACTTGGGGATAAACATACATGATTTTTATCGATTTATCGTTGCGTAGTGCATAAATTACGTAAAGACTAATAAACTGGTCTGTTCTCTTGCATCCGCTAATCATGATTTCCTTAATGATTGCAAATTATTCTCACGTGTGAGTATACAGCTGACTGAAATTCTATTCAAACTAAGAAGAACTATGATATCTCTTCATTCTAGTTAATGACTAAATTTCCTGCATACCCATATTACAGACCCATTCCAGGTCACTCCATTTCAACTCTAAATATCTCTAGCTACAACAATCTACTTTTTTCTGTAGTTCTGAGAAGTAACGGTCAAGAAGGGACAAGTGATTAAGAATGTTCTTTCGACCAAATTTCCGAGAAGCCGAATCGAACTTCTGCATATCTGGATCTTCAGTGCAAGAAAACGTGACATCGTAGAAATCCTTGAGCAGACACCTGGAAAAAGTGAAAGGTCTTGTGTTAGTTCGGAGTATACTTCTAAAGATTTCTGAAATATAACACAGAAAGTTTTCCTCGTCTTACAATGATCTTTTTCACTGAAGCTCGTTTAATGTTTAAGCTATAAACATACGTAAAGATGTAATCAAATCGAGCGCCATCACGACGTCGTTTGTCAGTCTGTGCAGCACAACATTGTTTATTCCTGTTAGCAACCGAGAGAAAGTTTTCATGAGTGTACAAAAGAACTGTTTTGGCAGAATATCTGGTGACACTCTTTCTCTCTTTACTTCCACCTGGTGGAGCAAGGTGCCCCATATATCGGAGGGGCCCATAGCTCATAGAAAGAATGAATGGATCAGTCTTCTGCCATTTTACTTTCGCTTACGCCAAACAATTTTACCTGTCAAGGGAACATTTCCTGTCTGTCAAGGTTAACCTTTACATTGTCACTTCATATTAGCGGCTGGATGTGTAAACAAATGTGGTAGCTATCTTACCTCACTTTCTCAATTTCTTGTACTCTATTCTCTGTATTCGTTCTTTCCACTGTTACAGATGTATCCACTCCAGTTTTGGCGGCTTTTTCGGCCAGTATTTGGAAAGGAAAGTACTCCAAGTTGACGTCGTAGATATCGTTGGCCAATTTCTCCGCTTCCTGCTCGTTTAGCGGAGAGAAGATCGTCGGCTTTGTGCTCTTCTTCGTTAAGCTGGGCTCATCTCGGTCTGGATCCAGTTTGCGTTTCGTCTTGAGTTTAGACTTGGAAGCAATGTCCAGAGGCTGGACGTTCTCTTTGCTGTGCTTTCTCTTGAGAGAGGACTTCATGAGAGAAACGAGGTTGCTAGGACTTGTGGAAACACTTCTTGTTCTCTGTTCTGCCGTTTCTTTAGCTGGCGAGTCATTCTGATCCATCTCCGTCGGCGAGGGCTGAAGTCCCGAACGGGAATTCCGTGTGTTTTTAGCTTGGGGATCTGGGCTTCCCTTGCTGCTGTCAGGGGATCTTGGTGAAGATGGAGAGGATGAGATTTTCAAAGCTGGTGAAGATGACGAATCAGAAACAGAAGGGGAAACATTTCTCTCTGGCACCTTCCCTTGATATTGTGGCATAACAACCACATTTGGAGCTCCAGATTTCATGGTGTACCTCTGAGATGCATCTTTTTCGGTGACATATTCCCCACTGGTGCTTTTCAACCGGTGATTGGCACCCTGTGGCAATGTCTGGGGATTGACTGTCCCTTGAAGACCAGATGGTGTAATCCCAGGTGTAGAAGTCTTGATAGAGGTGCTGGCGGATGTCAGTCTGGCCGTTGTTGATGGTTGGGACGTCTTGCTTATCTGAGGGACCGGGGCTGTTGCTTGTGATATCTGTGGACCCCCGTGTGAAGAGGGAGCGCCATGGATATATTGTGCGTTCACGGAGGGATTCATCTCGTAGTATTTTCCGTTTGCATAAAACCCCGCATTGTTTACACTGTTATACTGGTTGGGCGGCCAATAATATGTTGTTCTTCCTTGACTCTGTACTTGATTTGGAGAAACTTGTTGATTGATTGCTGCTTGCTTGATCCCTGGTTTTGACGTACTTGAATCAGTTGATTCCGACCTCACTTCACAGTTGGCTTTCTCTTTCCATATTTTATAAGCATACGACTTTCTGTATTGTGCATCCCGCTTTGTGGCCTGGGCCGAGGCTTGCCCCGACGCAATCGCTTCCTTAATAAGGTCTTCGGGTTTCTTCGGAACCGCGTGGTTTGGGTGTCTCGTTTTCTTGGGTCCTGATCTGTTTCCAGGCCGCTTGGGCTTTTGGGTACCAGGACTGCGCTTTAGCAAAGGACTGGTTTCTACTTGCTTCTCTTGGCTTGCGGTTATTACATGCGGCTCAATCTCCTGTGGAGCGCTGCATCCTGGGGCATTTTTCACGTCAGTTGTGTTGTTCAGATTCGTTGGGCTTGTACAGGACTCAGGTGGTTCCTCACGGCCCTCGTGTATCCCTTTTGATCCTTTGTCATCCAGAGTCTTCGGTTTGTATTGCTTCGGGTGGCGTATCTTACGACGGTTTTTTGGAGAAGGAAACTGTGGCATAGTTTTGTTTTCATTTTCTGAAAACAAAAGAAATAAATAAAAAATTAATTGTAAACAAGCTATCAGAAATGTCGTAAGTTAAAACGTAGTTTTATAAAATAGCTGGAATACTGGTTATATTATACATATATACCTATTCATGTATATTATATATACTTATTCATATATATTATACCTACATATATACCCATTCATATATATTATACCTACATATATACCCATTCATATACATTATACATATATATACCTTCACCGATAAAGATGAGCATCGAGCTATTGTCGATGGATGAATGAACGAACTTTTAGGAACGAGTTAATTCGGTAATTTGATAAACAATCAATTATTAACAGTTAACCTTTATTTATCAAGTGCCAATTAAACAATCAGTCAGTTGCAAAATCACTCAGCCTGTTAGAAAATGCCATGAATAAGGGAATCAGTCAACAATCCAGACAATCAGGCAGTCATTCAATCAGTTAATTGATCGATCGATCGGTCAATCAATTAATCAATCAATCAATCTATAAATGAATCAGTCAGTCAACTAATGAGAACAGGTAAAAAGCGTTACGTTGGCTGGAAGGATAGTGTAGACAGTACGTAATAACGTCCAGGCTTTATTAAGGAAGATTTTCCACAGCTTTGACCTAAACGTGGCAAAAAGCGAATTGGAGGAAGGAAGGAATTGTACTAAAACAACCGAACAATGACTGGTGGGAAAGCTGCTTAGCAAAGAATGTTTTCACAACGTTTTTACCGAAACTATTCCAGCCCAGTGGCTGAACGTTAAGTCTTAAGAGTGTATTTTTTGAGGAAAATAAGTATATTGAAATGGCTAAAAAAAGAATTGTGAAAATACAGTCAGTGAATGAAGAGAAGAGGTCCTTGATATTTGAAGTGAAAGTGCTTCACCAGACTGAGTAAAGAGAGTCAATGATATAAAAATAGGATAAAGCGGAGACAGTTCAAAGGTTGATAACTGCCTTGACTGATCGCGATGAAATGTAACGTTTCGAGGAAAGGACCACCGTCAGAGAGTGAGACACGTTCGCATTCGGTTGTCTATTGATCAGATGATCAAGGCAAAGATTCCCTAGAAAAAAGCCATGCCGAACTTTGCTTGAGTTAGTACAAGTACAGCGCACTCCAAAAATATGAAAAGAGATACTTTGTCTTTTGAGTGAAAAATGAGAGAAGAGAGACTGAGAGGAAGGCAGTAGGTTGGAGAACTGACTGAAAATAGACCGCAGCCGAATTAGAGATCAGAGGAAATTATTATAGAACACAACTGGTCAAAAGCGAACCTTGAGTCAGACGAACTTTAGGAAAATTAGAACAGGTTGTCCAACATCTGTGTTATTGTTTACCCACGGATAAAGCTCTTGCCCGTTGAGAGGGACCGTGGTCATTTGAACTAAAGAACTCCTTACATATAACTCCTTATTTAGCACAGCAGCTGTCACAATATAGCGAAAGTGCCATGTTAGTGTGATGAAACAGTAGATGCCTCTCACGGATGCTAGACCAAAATAGAATAGTCAAATAAAGAACTGCGAAGAAACGGTATCAGTGTCCCTTTGGGGTGAAAGAACTCGATCAGAGAATATGAAAAGTTGGTTACAGTGATAGAAGTATGGTTACTGCTTAAGGAAGGATCTTTCTACAATCTTCTAAACGAAAGAAAAATCATCAACGTGGGAAAGGGAATAAAGGGAAACCAAAGTTATTGACATAACCAACTGGAAATAGTTTACTAAACTACAAAATCAAAATGAAAAAAGTGCAGCACTGTCGCAGTTTAGAGGGAAGGCCATTAACTGTTCACGAGTTTCACAATCAAAATCTTACAAGGCCGATATGGCCTGGTAACTAGTTGTTCAAACAGTTCATTCGCACGGCTTTGCTCAGGTTCGTTGTAAGTTATGACAAGTCTCTTACAAGTTGTTCATAAGCTTTCTGCACGTGACTTATGTCAACAAGACCGTTGTAGGTTGTTTCCTTGGCTCGTATAGAAAACCGCAAGAAACTTGTTGGCCGCAGCTGGGAATTTAGTGTAACTAACAAGCGACCACATCTTACAACAAGGCCAACGAGATCTGAGGTCTTGTCGAAAGCCTGATCTACGAAATACGATTGTCGCATACATTCGTCGTCCTGATGGATGTGATTCACTGACAACAATCTTCAGAACTTATTGCAACGTTCACCAACCAATAGTATGCAGGAATTGAGTTGTTAATGGAGAAAAAAAAACTCGAACAATCAAAATCCAAAATTACCTATAGCGGAGCTACTCTTTTCAATTCCCTACCAACTTACCGAACAGAAATAGAAAATTATTCTTATGCTACTTTCAAATCCAAACCGAAAGAATTTTTTCTTCAAATAAATGATGAGGTTCATTATCCAGAGGATCTTTCCTGCAACGATTGTAAACATTTTGTCCGATGTAATTGTAACTCGTTTTAACAAGTGTAGATAGATTCGATATCATTAGTTGCAAGCATTCTGCTGAGTTTAAATCTATATATTGTAATATACCAGATTGGTCATAATTTAACAAGGACCATCGTTGATAATACCACCGCAGGTAAAAATGTCATCCTCTTTAAAATGATTAATAATAATAATGATTAAAATGATAATAATAATAATGATTAAAATGATAATTAATAACAATGATTTGGAAATGTCGAAAGATATGTGTAATTCCTATTATCATTGGAGCACTGGGAACATTTAGTACAAAACTTTAAATTTTAGGCATCAAAGATCGAAGTGTACAACCATGTTGACTGAATGCTGAAAGCTTGTGTCTTAGGAACAGCAAAGATTATTAGAAGAGTGTTGAATATCTAAGTCCAATGGTTTTGGCTTGATGTCCGAGCCTTATGAACCACCAACACGAACTGATAGGTGTGAAGAAAAGACGATAATAATAATAATAACAGCATACACTAAGTTAAGGTTCTTGTACAACAGCTGTTGCCGCGCGAATGCGTCTCAAGAGGTTGGCAGTTGATAGAACAGCACTGTGGCGGGCAAATCATGTTATTGGTATTGTCTATTGTATTCTTCTATTCATAAACAGTCACGAATCCCTAGACTTCGTCGATGTGCAGACTGTTTCTCGCAGTACAGCTTATCAGACCACCTTCACATTCACCGCCAAGGGATTCCATACCCGTCCGCACCTTGCACTCGTCTAAACATTCTTTTGGATGGATTTTTCAATGTAAGACAATCAATTGACTTCGGAATGGATGTTATGGATCACTGGATATCCCAACAAGATTTCCCACGTTCATCGATGCCTTTGCACGGAAATTAAAAACAAGACGTTTCCTACAGATATTAATATTAAGTGTTCAGAGTTCAGTTTGACGCCTAGATAACCAACACGATCAACAGAATCGAAGAAGAATTCTTGTCATTGCGATTTACCAGAGCAGGTTCGTAAACAGTGAAGTCTCTCCTGCATGTCAAGATGTCACAATAATTCAATAGCGTTAAGACGTTATGTGTTGATATATTTTAAAAATATTTCCTAAGTCGAGACGTCGGCGCCTGTTGAACTGGTACGATGAAGCATAGAACATGAGATTACATATTTTAGGGGGTACCAATCCTTGAGGTGTGTCATATTTAATCATGAAGCACACCAAGTTGGAGGCATATGTCGGAAGTGCTTACTCTTCATTCTGTTGCACACTCAAAAAGTTAAACATTACTTCGCCGTCATCATGGCGTGTACAAAAAAACAACGGTAACTTTGGATGTCGTTCGGGACCTCAAGGTGAACAACGTCAATTTGGACAACGTCCTTTAAAATTTCAGCATTTAAAGAAATCACTGTTAATCATTTGCTACATTTGATACTTGTGCCTTATTTAACGACTTCCAACAGATGCAAATCTTCTGAAACAACCTTAGTCTCAGAATGAAGGTAATCTCAATTCTTGAGTAATAGTTTCTCCCGGTTTACAAGCTGTCATCTTGAGGACCGCCAGAAAACGGTCTGGGTGATATGGTGTACAGAACGTTCCTAGCAAGACAAGAGATTATTTACCCTCTTTGTTGTGTACGAGGAATTCTTTTGTTTAAAACGTGTTCGTTGGAGTTCACGTAGTTGATCTTAACGTCCCTGTTGACATAGTTTCTAAAATCTCTTCGCCACCATCAGTCATGAATGCAGGGGCCGCGGAGGCGGGGGGCTGGGGGGCTTTAGCCCCCCACTTTTTTAAAAAGAAATTAAATATTTCAGTTTCACTTTGAAAAACGTCTTGACCATGATGAATGGTTATACAAGATAGTTCTGAAAAGAACTAGAGGAACCAACACACACAGAGAAAGTAAATACTAAAAAGAAGCACTATGCATTTCGGCAGACCACTCTTCAGGTGCAAACGTCTGCTAACTGTTGAGAAATGAGTTATCAGCTTATATTTATACCTGATGTAAAGGCAACGATGTCTTCCCACATAGGAGGGATTAAACATCAAAATAACGCCAATATACATGGATTCCATAATCTTTAGAAAGAATGCTGAACGGCACTTTGCCAGGATGCTAAATTTGGAGTGTGATTAGTTATTAGTACATCTGTTTGACAACAAGTGTCGACCGATTGCCGAGTCATAATTAATCGTTTGAGCAGAGGTACATTGCCTTTTCGGTTGATTTCTTAATGGTACGGTCTTGTTTCGTATAACACTTGGCACATGTTGCTTAATCCTTTCACCTAACCGGTGAGTTGTTCTACCTACATAGCGAGAACCACACTCGCATTTTAGTTTATGATTTTAAATATCCGATAAAACATATCCGATATTTGAGTGACCAGCTGATAGTATTTGAGTTGTTCCTGTTGTGATTTCTGAGTAATCACTAAAATAAGAAGTAGTTCACGACCGTCTACGAAATATTGAATTTAATTTTTTCAGGGGGTCATGGTATCGCCCCCTGTCAGCCCCCCACTCAAAATATCGTTCCTCGGCCCATGGAATGACGACGCTTGAAACTTACGCGAAACGCCAAGCAAAGATTTTAACTACATACGCAGTTACCCAGCTTGTACTTAATGAAGACTCTTGGTAGGTTCTGGGAACCTACGCTCACTTCCCTATTGTGTGTGCTTATCTTCACTGACGTCAGGCGCTCTTCGCAATTTGCAGTTTTTCATTCCGCTACATTTTCCCTAATACGCGAGACAGGAATCCGACTTCTCGCATGTAGAATACCGTTCTAAGTCTGAGTAAAGCCAGTCGGTTCTTCGACGGCGGACTTAACTTAGATTACTTGGTCATCAATGTCCTTCTTTGTTTATCAGACCTCGAGTCAATAGTCATCGCTTCACTACACTCACCTTCCTCACAGCTCATGGCACAACAACTGCGATTTTCCTTTTCTGCCTTAGGTTTGGTGGGCTTCAACTCGCAATTGTCAATGGTTTCACCTTTGGTGATGTCTAATCCAGACATTTCGAAGTTCCTGAGATTACTTCTTCGCAGAATGGGAACAGAAGTCGGTCACGGCTTGGCGAGCTTCGTACTTTACAGTTTTGGCTGTGTTGTCGGTGACTGAGTCGTTTGGCAAATTGAGATTTTCTTGCGGAATCCTCGACGTGATCTGTCGTTACCCAGCCCCGAAGATGATCGCGATTGGTGATGTCAATGTGGCGGTCAGACGCTATGAAGTTGATCACAGATTTTCCCTTGTTGCTGCTTTGGGTTCAGTCACGAACGTTTCCGTTGTCAGTTGGCTTAAGGTATGTAAATTTTGGCGTGGTGCGATTCAGTTAAATCATGACTCATTGCTTGGTATTTGCAAGTTTAATTACGTAACTCAGTCAACCAGAAAGGGTCGGCCAACACAGCGCCGTAAGGCACTTGGTCTTTTTACCGTGAACTGACTCCGTCGGTTCATTTTTCAACCCAGAGACCAAAAACCTGTACAGCACAAACGGCCAGAGGACGATAGAAGTCTCAATAAATGGAAGTAATCCTGAGTTTGTTCACTTGAAATAATTGTTCATATTTACACGGCCCATTTAGTAAGCGAGTGACTTAATTTGTGGGTCAGGAAGGTCGGTCCTGCCATTAGTGGGTCAGGAGGGTTGGTCCTTCCATTATTGGGTCAGGAGGGACGCTCATTCCATTTGTGGGTCAGGAGGGTCGTTCCTTCCATTAGTGAGTCACGAGGTCGGCCTTCACTCCATTAGTGGGTCAGGAGGGTCGGTCTTTCCGATTGTGCTGCACAAGGCGGGCTTAGAAACAAAGTTGCTTATTGTATCTGGGAAAGGTGTTTCTGTCGATTGACTAATAGACGGTGAACCACAGAGAATCTCCTTGGACTGATCCCCGTTCGGAGAATTCAACCTGTCACCGTCTCAGGAACTATTTATGAAGGTGTCTGTTCCAGTACTTGAGAATGACATTGCTAAAACTACCTACCTTCTAGCGAGTGTTTGAATACATTATTCTCTTGTCATTGGCGTTGCTGTTGGAGTTATTTCCCGAAAATTGGCCTTTGGAATTGAGGTGATGTTGAAATTGACGTTGAGATTAAAGTAATACGCCGAGGTTACGAAGTACTATGGATGTTGAGACTGAACTAATCAGTGCGGGATAACAGAGTTGATGTTGAGATTGAAGTGATGTCTCGACATACTGAAACTAGCTGTGAAATTAAAGTGACCTGCTTTGGTAATGAAAAAGTTACGAAGTAAAATGCTGCGATGTACCATAGGTACCAAGACTAAAGCAATCGGTGCGAGATAACAAAGTTGATGTTGCGATTGAAGCGATATCCTAAGGTGTAAAAATGGAATTGAAATTGCAGCGCTGTACTAAGGTAATGAAGTTGGTTTGGAGACCTGAGTGACGTGCAGAAGTGATTATGTTAGTGGTTAGATTGATATTGCTGCTGATATTGAAGCGATAAGATGAAGTTGCCATTGAGGAGGATGTGAAATGGTCAATGATCAATGCTGAATACACACGACAAAAACACCAAGGACAACTGAAAAATTCAAGTATAGAACTGAGAAGCAAGAACAAGAGTGTTCAAGTGAATGAGAATAGCACATCATCGGCCCGGAAAGAGAGTGTTCTCGTGTGAATGGAACACAAAAGTCAAGCGTAACTGTGCGCGTGCAAGTCGAGAAAGCGCCTGCCCACAGTAAGAAAGCTTTTGCAAGCGTATAGAAAGGCGAGTGCGAGGTTCTTACTGGTAAAGATAATGTTGCCGCAAGAGTGTTTACACAAGCGAAGAAAGGGCTGGCTTAGTGGATGAGTGTCCGTACCAGATACGAAGACGCTTAAGCAAAACTTTTCACACCATCAAAGAGAAGGCCAGTGACGGAGGGTTCACACACGCAAGGAAAGTGCCGTCTTAGTGGAACTGTGTTTGCACAAACAGACTATAAAACCGCTTTAGAGCAGGAGTGTTTGTGTGAGTGAAGACCTGGCTGACCAAATGCAAGGATGCTTACACAAGTGAGGAAACCACCAATTCAGGAGTGTCCAAACAAATGAAGGAAGTGCTGGAAGAGTGCTCACAAAAGTGTAGAAAACGCTGATGCAGGAGTGTTTACACACGTGAAAAAGTGTTGGCCTAGTGCAAGATTGTTCACAAACGTGTATAAAGGACGCGTAGAAACCAGAGTCAGTTCAATTTTCTCTGGATCATTTTCAGGCTAATATGAAGTGAAAATTTCGTGACTAACCCACATTGCGAAAGCCAACTTGAAAAAAGTTGATTTGACTTGAGCAGAATTCAAACTGGCATCTTCGGGTTACCGAACCGTCTGTGTTAGTAAAGTAAATGGTTTGAACCCGAAAGAATCGGTACATGTTGGTGATTGTAGATCGCCCATGCAGGTTAGTGTAGTCTTGAGAAAGACCGTTGCTGACTGACGTTTTGAAGACCTCCGAGGCTGTCATCTTTTCCTTTTCGGCTTGGAAGATGACCACCGCTGAGGCCGTCACCAACGTCAGTCACCAACAGCCTTTCTCAAGACTACACTAGCCTGGACGATCTACCATCAACATTTGTCTAGCCAATGTGTACCCACGTTGGTCTCTGCAATGGAGTTATCGAGTCAAGTGGGAACGGCTGGCTCGTAGAATTCAATTTACAGTAACTGCACGAGAGATTTTCTTGACGAGTTCACGCGTATTCACGACGATGTGCAGCATTTCGACTTTATTTCAGAACCATCCGAGAGCCATTTTCACGACACGATTATCGTTTACAATTGATCGTTCTGATATATTCGATTTACTCGTTTGGAGACTTCGGACGCATTGCTGCATCAGCGAGGGAATCGGAAGCAGGAATTGGGACCTAGACACAACATTACAAACCCTAGGACGCGAAAATTGTATACGACCATCGTGTCGTGTAAATGGATCCTTAGGGAAGCATGCACGCGGGTTCGAATCCTCCTCAAATCAAGTAGAATGTTTGAATTGATTTCCGCATAGCTTAGCCATCGAATTTTCTATTCGAGAGAATTCGTGCGAGAGAAAGAAGCACACTCAAGCAAGCCAAGAGTGCATACATAAGCAAACGAGGACAAATGGAAGAGCGTTTTGACAAGTTAAGTGTCCGCAACAGAATGAGTATTTACACAAAGGAACTACAGCAACCCCAAGAGGAAGAGTATTCACGCAGACGAAACAAATAGAAGCACAGAAGAGAGGTAGAAGAGATGACAAGAAGTGAAGCAAGTGGACAACAGCAAGCCTACAGTTAAGTTTTCGGCTGCGTTTACACTATATGCCGGAAAAATCTCTGTAGTGACGCGAAAACCATACCGGCTAGGCCTTACTTTTACATTTGGAACGCTATTTTCGCAGTGACTTTTGGAACAGGGCGAATTTGTTCCACTCCGCTCTTGAAAGTGGAACTTTCTGTATTGGAATGGGTTTTGGGGGTGGTTTGAGCCTTCGATTGTACTCAATATGGAGTCACACGAGTCATTGTGAGTTACTATTGTTGGATTATTGCAAACAATTTTGGGTTACATAATGAAATCACAGCAATTAATAGTCTTTTTGAACACGTCGCATCCAAGTTGGAGAAGGAGAGAGCTGTTGCAGGTGCAAACAATGCAAACCACTGTTCATCATTCTCTCGCTGATTCGGATACCCTGCCTTTCTAGGTCCAGTGTATTCATCATTCAGGATAACTTTTTACAACAGCATAGAACCATCCTGTTTACACTATACCAGAGAGTTTTCTGTACCGGCATAAGAACATATCCAGTTAGGTGAGGATTTGCGGCTTTGCTCTAAGGGTAAAAACATGCACTAAGCAAATAAAGAAGTGATCGAGAGGATCGCTAGAACCGGCAAAGAGATGATGCTTCTAGTCTTGTGTTTCCAGTGGACTCACTACTGTTGACATGCCGGGGAAGAACAGTAAATGAGGCACAAACACAAGAATAAAAAATATGGATAATTTTCTGTGATTCGCAAGGCTTGCTAGGCCAAAAAAAAGAATCTATTGAAAACAGGGCCGAAACTCTAGCGGTGTAAATCACTCGACACTTCTCCTTTGCATGCCAAGCGACTCATAAACTCAAAAACTCGAAAACTCACCCGTGAGAAAACACGATATTTCAAATGTTGTAAAGCGACCCTGTGAATGTGAAATAACGCGCGGAATCGCGAAGTGTGTGCAGACCCGAAATTCTAATGTTTGTTTTATTTAAGCAAGCGAAATGATAATCAGTTTCGATAATAAATTATGTATGAGTTATGGCTACAAATGTTCTTCGCTATTTGAGTTTTCAAACACTTGATCGAGTTGTCATCAGTCGGACAAGATCGAACGAATTTCACCGCGTCAGCGGTTTAAGGTTTTGATCAAGGTAAGTTTTATGCTGCGGAAAAGGTGGCGTAATGCATATAATATTTAGTTACTGCTTTGGAACGGAAAATAACCCTATCTTAGGCGGCTGTTTGGCACTGCTTATTGGAGCTGGCTTGTTATGTTTTGACTGGTTTCTTTCCTTATCTTGAAAGATAAAACGTTTCCTCAACTATTCATTAAAGGGAGGTATCCTAAAACTTTATAGCTGATCGTTTTGCACCTCTGTATGTCCGTGAACATCAACTCATTGCTTTAAGAATGATCTGCTTTAATTCAACCTTTGTACGGTTTTACTAAACGTTGGCGTTTCACACAGAAATAGGCAGAGGTAAGAAATATTAAGGTACTTGAAAATGGATCTCTATATTGTTTGGCGTGATTTCATCCCAGCTATCTTTCGTTCGACTGCTTTCGGTATTGGCGTGGCGTTTGCACCCAGAAAAGCAAACTGATATTTTGCTGTTTGCGATAAAGAGAATTTATGAATATATTCAAACCGTCTCCAGCGGCGGGCATTGTGGACTGATAGCCCAAATAGCTACATGAAAAAATTGGAAATTCGCCATGGGAAGACGCTCCCCTGTTTGTACAGGTATCAGAAGGAGCTAATATAAGTACTTTACACAAAGGTGATTCTGCTTTTATTGAAGATTGCTCCTTTATTACTCGCATGTTTTAACAACATGCTCATAACGTTTAGGACTCTTTCAGGTCAAAGCCCAACGGAGATTCCTTTGTGAGCAATATTACGTTTCCTTTATAATGTTCGTTTCGTAATCAATTTCTTTCGACCGGGACTTCCAATTGACACCATCGTTTCTTGGATGTTTTCTTTTTGTTTTTATTTCTTAGGGATAATGCAAACAGATTCTTGACGGCTGCCCTTGGCGTTTGTTTTGAACGTAGCGATTTGGAATTGTGACGGACACGGCTGAGAATCTGGTGTTTATACTTGCTTACAGGTAATTTTCTACTTCAATTTAACGTTAATTTAACTGTAACTTCACATCGAGAAATCGTCAAAGTTATATCTCAGGAATAAAAACAAAATGGGAAATTTTTTTGTTGATTAAACAAAGTGGAGACTCAACGGAGAAGAGCTTCTTTCCTGTTAAGAATAATCAGTTACGACTACGTGGTTACGAAGTAATCTGAGGTGAACTTTGAACTGTTCTTCTCAACTATCATTTGAAAAACTCATAAGTTATCGGTTACAATTTAAGACGTTCTTACACTGAGGACAAGGTAAACTTACAATCTTAACAAAGACGAAATGACCTAAACACAAGATACTCGAGTTCACTCCGTATCTGTGCGAAATGTGTAGCTCTACAACGGATATTTTCTCCCTTCGAAATTGTCCTCGGCAGGACGCAGACTAAATGTATTCACGAATTATCTCTAAGGTCTACCTTGTTTGATTAACTTCACGGATCACTTTTGATTACTACGTGGTGTGCTAATGATGCAATACTTTTGATTAAAATACCAACAGTGTGGAATTACGATTAACAAGAACAGAATACTTCATGAATTGACCTACACTGCTATATTCTACTAGAAAAGTTGACTAGAGCGGGACTCGCACTCGCATCTTTGGGTTACCGGACCGCTGGTCTACCAATTGAGCTATCGAGTCAGCTCGGAACAGTATGCTTTTAGAACTTTTCTAGTTAACTTTAGCAGTGTAGGCCAACTCATGAAGTATTCTGTTCATGTTACCCTAAGAACGATTCTGAAATAGTCTCGACATATTGAGTCAATATTGTTGCACGAGCAAATTGGCTAGGAAAGTTGTTGTAAAGCCATTGCAGCATCTTGTACGAGATATGGAAAATACGGTTAAATTTTTAGAGTCGATGAGAGTGCTTTGGAGCCCGTTGTAGTTCTGGTATTTATTCTTCCTTAAGGGACGTTTATACACGTGCCATTATATACGTTGCAATTGTTATCCTGGTGTATGCAATAAAGTCATGACAATCTGTGCAGCAAACTATCCGATTATGATTAGCCACAGTTTGTTTTCGATGCCCTCGTCAGTTTAACCCATACTCCAAGGTGTTTCTTCGTGGATTTGTCTCGAAGAAGACATCGAGAATTCTTGACCATTAATCTCCACTTTCAGTTCACCATGTCAGAGATTCTAGCAGTCATTCCATCTGGACGACTGGTTGGACAAAAACCTTGCATAATCAGGACAGAGGACATTTCATTCTGATAATGCTGATTTGATTTCAAGTTACGAAAGTCGGAGACAGTGTCCTCAGACAGTGTCCACTGCGCTTGTTCTATAGGTCGTGCATGCGATTCAAGTATTCTTAAGGCTTCAACATTCTTTGAAGACACTGAAAAACCCTATTTGTACTGCACTATGGACCTAATAATCAAGAATTAAGCCAAATATTTCTAAAATTGCCGAAGTTTCCTGTAAATATCTGACAATGAGGACATTGCATTTATGCCGGTTTTATCTCTATGGAAGATGTTATCTCGCTGGCCTCAAATTACATCAGGTGCCGACTTCACAATTTTTTGCTGATACAAATCCTTTCCCGAGCTCTAACCCTAACCTCCAGTTTTTAATCTAAGGTTTCAATCCAGGTTTTCGACGACTGAATGTCAGTCTGAGGCCAGCGAAATAATTGTTTCCTACCTCCAAATCCATTTAAAATTCCCACACACCCCTGGCATCTGATCAATCTCCAGTTCTCATTGCAAATGCGCGTACGCCACAGTTAAAAGAACTACGTGTTGCATGCTGGGTGATCACGTACTGGTTGACCTTGGCAGGATGGAAAATGAGAATTCATAAGTTCAGGCAAAGGTCAATGCCAAAAAGAATTACAGAAATTTAAGCTTTAGCATATACTTTGCAGGTGGATAATGTTTTATACGCAATCCAATTGGTTCCTGTATCTCGCAATATCCTGCGCTATTCACCTGCGAGCAAAACAAGATGGCGCTCGGTTTTGATTTTGTTACGGAAGAAGTTGTTTTTTCAATAAAGAAGCCGCCGTACCAAGCAATTCCAATAGTCGTGTTCAGTCAGTCTGATAGTCGTGTTCAGCCAAGCTCAATCGTCACTTTGTCCTGTAAATCACGTTCAACATAATCCCGCGATATGTCCTGTCATTGATCCTCTGGGAAGTAAATGTTTCCTATAGAAAATCCGATATGGTGTGACCATTAATTAGTACTTTATCAACGACCAATCGAAGACAAGCTTTCGAGGATCGACCCTACCGATCAATGAATCAAGAACGTCTGGTCAACAAAACTCAAGCCACTTGAACTTACTGAAAAAAAATATATTGATAAAAATAACAAATAGTCATATCCAGACAAGTTCATTTTTCATCTTGTCCTGTGAATCACGTTCAACATGATCCGTTTATGATAACTTGTTAGATCCTGTAATTGAATGCTTGTGAAGTAAACGTTTCCCATTGATGATTACATATGCATGTGAGCAATCTCAACATTCGTTAGTACTTCAGTATTCCTTCGTGAGCATGAAGCAAATAAAATGACTTATAAAGATACAAGCTTTTCTCAAATCAAGTCACGTAACCCAACTTTAAACGATTGCTGTATGGTAATAAAACATACCATTTTACCAATCCCAAGGGCCAAGGCATATGTAATATCAGCTACAGGTAAGATTTATATCCAGTGCACAACATAACACGCACCCGGTTTCATAATTGACATCCTAAAGCTTGTGGCTGTTTTCAAAATGGCTTTGTTTAACACAAATCCATTAATGGTAGATGAACGATCTTCAAGCTCGATACTCAGATAATGATTTCTGAGCCCCAGACGGGGATCGAACCCGCAACCTTCTGATGACCGGTAAGACGCTCTAACCATTGAGGTTGCGGGTTCGATCCCCGTCTGGGGTTCAGAAATCATTTTCTGAGTATCGAGCTTGAAGATCGTTCATCTACCTTAATATATCCAAGCTCTCATGTTTCTCAAACATTAAACCGCATCAATCATTATTAATATATAGTGGCTTCCGCTTAGATCGCACATATATATCGAACTTGCACCTTAGCTCACCATCTGAGTCTTGGTAGCTCAATGGTTAGAGCGTCTTACCGGTCATCAGAAGGTTGCGGGTTCGATCCCCGTCTGGGGCTCAGAAATCATTTTTTGAGTATCGAGCTTGAAAATCGTTCATCTGCCATAATATGTCCAAGCTCTCATGTTTCTCAAACATTAAACCGCACAAATCCATTAAAGGAGATTCTTTACAAGATTTTGTTGACTTAAAAATCGGAGCAGCCTATCAACTGTCAAAGCTGTCAATAGCTAATTTACGAACATAGGGCTCATGAACAAATGTTTTAGATGAAGAGGAAATTGAGGTCTGCTGAAAAATAGTCACTTCAGTCCTGAGATAGAATGAGATACTGAAATACATTTTGATTCAAGAATTCGTTCCAGAGCATTAGTCTAGACTGGTTTCTGGAATGGACTGAGATAATTCCCAAAGCTCAATAATAGGTGACCGAAAATTGTTTTGTGAAACCAAAAGTGAGTTGGGGTATCTGAATCTTTTTTACCTGTGCTAGGTATATCAACAGATTTACAGCTGTTCATGTTTATATATTTATTTATTTAAAATTTCTTTCTACGCAGTGGCTTTTCAACGTATTGCTGTTGTTTTTCCAAAGGCCGTATAACATTTACAATAGAAACACTACAAACTAACTTTATTTAAAATTACGTTTAAAAATGTGACATTAACTATAGCCTAACTAAACACAGAGTATTTTTCAGAATGATATAACACATTAATAAAATATTGACTTTATAACGTTGGAATGGCAGGTGTCTTTTGGATCTTGTGGTTGGGCATTCCAGATCAGAACCTCTATACCCAAAACTGTTTTACAGCGCATTCGTGCACGTTTTGGTAACGAGAGTATATGATTGTTACTTCTCAAATTATAACAGCCCAGGTTTGATACAGAAAACAACTGCGATAAATTTTCTGACATGTTTGTGGAAGTTGATCGTCCAGGTTAGTGTAGTCTTGAGAAAGACTGTTGGTGGAAGTGACTGACGTTTCGACAGCCTTAGCGGCGGTCATCTTCAGAGTCAAAAGGAGAGTAAATGTCAGGTTCGTCTGTATTTGTATCTGGTTCTTGCGTCATAAGTGGGAGGTCGTATGAGTCATGGAGGTGTGATAGTTTGTGAAAAGCAGTGGGTGTGGTTGTGTAGGTGTTAATTATCAGTTTGTCGAAGTGTTAAGTCTACTGGTTGTTCGCACTTTTGAATTTGTGAATTAGTCGCTTGTAAGGTCCCGGTAATTGTTGTGATCGGTTTAATGGTTTTTGTTCTAAGTTCGCATACCAGCTTTCTAGTGTGAGTCGTTGTTTGTAGTTGGTGCTGTAAGTAATGCATTCTGCCGATTCCCAGTCAATGTTGTGTTTGGTTTGTCGGTGGTGTTCGGCAATGTGGTTGGTTTTGTCTCCGTTTTTTGTTGCTCGTTTGTGTGACATTTACTCTCCTTTTGACTCTGAAGATGACCGCCGCTAAGGCTGTCGAAACGTCAGTCACTTCAACCAACAGTCTTTCTCAAGACTACACTAACCTGGACGATCAACTTCCACAAACATGTCACGATTCTCCCAGGTTCAAACCATTTACTTTATAAATTTTCTGTTTACTTGCCAGTTATCTTTTGAAGTGGACGTAACAGTTGTTAATCTTATTTTACTTCGAATGCGACACGTCAATGCATTTTAGAATAGCGCAATTAATGAAATTCATTCTTGCACATTTCGATGATTTTGATGGTAATAATGACGATGAACGTAATGTTGATGATGGGGGGGGGGTAGTAATGGTGGAGGGTGGTGGTGATAGGGGGGATGATGAGACTGATGACAATGATGGCAATGATGACGTCGAAAGAAATGGTATTGATGGTGGTTGGGTAAGAGTGGCGATAGGTGGGGGTGATGATGGTAATGAAGTGATGGTGGCTAGGGTGATGGGTGGGGGAAATGGTGGTGGTGTTGATAAAAATGGAAATGGAGTGATGGTAGTCGGGGAGACGGGTGTTGGTGAAGGGTGGGGGAGATGGTGGTGTTGAAAAAAATGGTAATGGAGTGATGGTAATAGGGGTGACGGGTGCTGGTAATAGTGATGGGTGGGGGAGATGGTAGTAGTAGTGTTGATAAAAATGGTAATGAAGTGATGGTAGTCGAGGTGACCGGTGGGGGAGATGGTGATGGTGATAGGTGGGAGAAATGGAGATAGTGATTGTGAGGATAATACAGTGGTGAGTTAGGGATGACGGAGGGTTGATACTAATGATGATGACAATGGTAATGATGACAGTACTCATATTGGTAGTGGTGATCATCATCATTTTTAACTATTGTTATGTTATTTGTAGCTATTATATTAACAATTATTATGAAGAAGTACAGAATATGATCGTGTGTTTCCTTCTCTAGCTGAAAACCAAAATTGACGGACAATGAAACGGCACACATCTGGTGGTTTTGAATCATTTCTCTACTCCATGTTTGATCAAATCTTAATTTTATTCACACTTTCACCGTTTGCCATAATGGTATGGCGAGGAAGTTGGAGTCTCCTTGATCTCTTTCTGTTCCCCGAGGATCCGCTGGCTAGCGCGTGGTTTTCGGTTAGCGTTGGCTACAGTTTCATCGCAGCAACATTCGTCTTTATCGAGTGTAAGAACAAAGAATGGAGGCTCTTTGAAAAGTGCTTGGAGTGGAAGATGTTTATGTACCCTTTGTCCTTTGCAGTGCTCCATGCGTGGCGTGGCTGTTGGATGTTAATGGATCATTACCTGCCGACAAATGGTGTTTCGTTACTAAGTTCTCATTTCGGCTCCGTGTTCGTCTTGAGCATCTCAAAAACTATTTCAAATTCTATGTTTATACCTGCGTTCTTTGCCAGTGATCGCTATGTCACACCTTTTCAGATCGGGACCGCTTTTGGAACAGCAACTTCAGATACTTCCCCATTCTATAAGCTCTTGGATTACGCCTTCACCATGTCTGTTATAACTGTTTCTACCGTAACTTTCTGGAGGAGTTCTTGGACTGCAATAAATATCTACGTTTTTCCAAACCACGCGACTATTTCCAATATGTTGTCCATTGTTGCGGGATATACAGTGATACTCTCTCTTAAAATGGTCGAGAGGAGTTTGAAATCGATGGCTTTGAGGAGTTCGAAGGCTGTTGGGCTTCTCCTCCAATGTATTTTTGCTTATCTCATGGGACTTGCAGCTGTTAATTTATGGAGAGGTGTGTGGCAGCTCATGGATATCTTTTTGTTTCCAGGTAAGTGTGGGTTCCAGTGTCTTCACAAGGTAGCGTGTTGTTTACAGTGGTTCTGCGGGTGTTGAAATTTCCTTACGCAGACTTTACCGAATTCACCCCGATGACCACGAAACAATGGATTCAAGTCGAGACCTGAGTAGACCAAACCTCAAAGTAAAACTCCGAGAGTGTAGACTCAGGTTTCGATTTGAAACCATTGTCCATGAGCATTTTTTGTGGCGTTCAATGGAGCTCAGTATTGTTCGATTTAGCTCAATGCTGTTCAATACAGTGGAATAATACTGAAGCGCAATGCGAAGCAATTTAATGGAATTTAATGCTGTGTGAGGCAGTAGTTGCAAGGTGAAATGTTGTGCGGCCGAAAGGACGTACTGGTGCTCTGCTTTGCAGTGGAATTTAATGCAGTGTGGTCTTTGTAAGGTGCAATGCTGCACTGTATGGCCAAATGGAGCTAATAGTGCTGTAGAATTTTATTCCAGCATCCTCCTCAGAGATACATGAACAGAACGTTTTTCATGATAATTTGACACTGCCGAAGTCAACTAAAAAATGTTGACTCGAGCGGAATTTGAACTCGCACCACTCGTGGACTCGATGGCTCAACAGGTGGAGCGGCGGACCGGTACGCCGAAGGTGCGAGTCCAAATCCCACTCGAGTCAATATTTTCCAGTTGAGTTCGGCAGCGTCAGATTATTATGAAATACTTTCCGTACAGTACAAAGTAGGGCGGTTTAAAGCAGTGTAGTCCTTGCAAGGTACATTGTAGTGCAACTTTTTGAGGCTCAGTGCCGTACCGTTCAGTCTAGTTCAATGCAGTCGTGGTCGATGCTCGGACAAGGCAGAGCAGTGAAACTGAATGTAGACCAATGGCGTAACTATAGGAAATTTATAGTGGAGAAACCTTACTGGGGCCTTCGTAAATTTTGAGATTACAAACAGTTAATACAGATTCCATGGGGTGCATTGCAATCTACAAGAAACGCTGCAAGTTTATTTACTGCCGTGTTTTATTGGATTTCAGATTATCCCGTTCTGGTCGGCTTTGCATCACATGGTTTGGGTATGTTCATATTGTACCTCGGAAGAGGTGTCGTTAATCTAGTGGGCTGTCCTTGTGGCACAAGAGTCGATTCTCTAGAGACGTTTGACGCATTTGACACAACAATTGGCACGATTGTGCCACGTCCAACAAATAATCAGAGGTCTAAGAAACCAAGGCATGACTTTTCGGAGAAAAAACAATTGGTAGTTGTTAGCACTTCGTCCTGTTTAGGAAAGGATCCTTTGAAAATGGTTAAAATTCAAAAGTAGCTTCAGGTTAGGGTGAAAATTGATAGGTTGACAAATTTGATATGTTCTAAGTGATAACTTATTAATAAACTACGGGTGTTACTTATTATAAATTTTTGTTGAATTACGAAGTTTATAGTCGGATTTGTTGCCTGGGTCAGCAATACCTAAGTCCGAATCTCAATTGACTAGACTATAACACAGTGACTACACTATGGCACAGATAACTATAGCTCAATGATTAGACTAGCACCGTGACTATAACACAGTGACAGACTACAGCACTCTGACAGACTGTAGCACAGCAACTAGACTATAACACAGAAACTATAGCACAGAAACTATAGCACAGAAACTATAGCACAGAAACTATAGCACAGAAACTATAGCACAGAAACTATAGCACAGAAACTATAGCACAGAAACTATAGCACAGAAACTATAGCACAGAAACTATAGCACAGAAACTATAGCACAGCAACTAGACTATAGCACAGCAACTAGACTATAGCACAGCAACTAGACCATAGCACAGAAACTATAGCACAGTGACTAGACTATAGCACAGCAACTAGACTATAGCACAGCAACTAGACTATAGCACAGAGACTATAGCACAGAAACTATAGCACAGCAACTAGACTATAGCACAGCAACTAGACCATAGCACAGCAACTAGACCATAGCACAGAAACTATAGCACAGTAACTAGACTATAACGCAGTGACTGACTTTAGCACAATGACGGACTTTATATACCGTATTTATTCCAGTAGACGCCCTGAGCGTTTATTAAAAATTGAGCTCTAAAGGGAGTCGTTTATTAGAGAGATGTGTTTATTAGAGAGGGGCATTTATTTCAAAATTTAATATTTCAACTTTAAATAGAAAATATTCACATGATCTCACGTAAATGTTCACAGATTGTCAATTTCACCGTCATCATCGTTAGTAATAAAAGATAAAGGTTAGTTAACTGCGCCCTCAACATAAGAATGAGTGATTAAGTGATAGTCAGTGAGAAAAGCGGAAGTCGCGTGAAATGTCTGGACTCTCCTTACTTCTCAAACCTTGGCGAGGAGCCCGAATTTGGACCCAGGACAATAACATGCTTGACAGTGCACGCTAACCAAGAAAATCTTGCGAGTTCTCACTTCTGCTTCACCTTCGCTTTTTCTTTCCTGGGCCCGGTTCAGGAGACAGCTTATTCCTGGGTTACTAAAAGTTTAGTGGACAAATCGTCAAGATACTGCCCTGGAAAATTGGAATTTTTCCAACATATTTCGGGCCGATTCAAGAGGGTTTTGTGGTTTAGAATTTGAATTCTACTAGTTAACCAGTTTACACGAAACTAGTAGGACAAAGAATTAAATGGAACGTTTGGATCATAATGAACAGCCCAACACGTTTCAGTCAGTTTTTATTTTCTTTTCGACGTGTTTCGAAGTATCAGAGTTTTCTTCTCCAGGATTTCATGAAAACTGTAGTCCTGAACCTTAAAGAAGGAAGAATGTATTCTTCCAAACTTGTCGAAAAATAATAAAAACAGACCACGAAAAGCGTTGTGCCGTTCATGAAAACTATATATTAGTTCATCTTTAATTCCCAAGACCATTTGGTAGTTCTGGATCAGCTACGATCGTTCTTTGACCACTTGACCCGGAGTAGTGAATGAAAAGCACTGCAGTACATAAATTTGCGAATAGTAAGTCGACAGTGTGCTATAATGACTTGCTATTAGTGGTTCGCTTCAATTAAAAGGGGCCATAAGATATCGTGAATCGACGACGCGGACGTTGATTGGACGTTAAACTTCTTCCTTCATATTAAATAAGATTAACGAACGAAGTTAACGTTCTGGTCAAAGCGGCAAAATGGACAAGATGACGCCAGGGGCGAACTGGGGAACTGTGTATATAAACAAGAATTGTCCTAACAGCCAACGTCCGTGTTGTCGATTTTTCATTCTCCACGTTCCTGTTTCTACAACACGGCCACTTCAGTCGCACATCACAAGCCGAGACTACGGCACTTGCGTAAGAAATACTTCAGTACTTTAGGCGCCTTGGTGGTGACGGCTTACAAACCAACTCGGAGGTTATCAAACTATCTAACCTTATCACCCGAGAACGAAGTGTATAGCCAGCTTGTTTCATCGTTGGCAAAGTTTCGCCGAGATGCTCTTTCAAAAACTAACTACTTTGGAATATTAAAGAATGATTTATCAATCACTTACCAGCCAGTGACGTCCTCCATTAACGATCCGCTTTGGAGTGTTGGCACCGTACGTAGCTTCCAGCTGGGAGCTAGATCAAGGGTTTGGATTTCGATCTTGGGTCGACCACCTTTCAAGGTCGTATAGTAGTGAGGAGTGCGGCCTGCAAATAACATCAGTAAAGAATAAGACTGTCACGTACTCGGATGACAGCGTCAAATCGTTGTCCACCGCGTAATTCCATCGCAATTTGGCTTGCAGCTTATTTGGCCATTTTGCTCACCAAAGAGTGAGATATTTAATTTAAAAAATCCAGCTAGAAACAGCCCTCTTTCGCTTATTTTTCAATGCTACGAATGTTTGATCCATCAGGGATAATGTTTTCCATGACAACTTGGATATGTCCTTTTGGTAAAATAAAGTCAGAAAGTTATAAACCTTTCTTTGTCTCCCTTTTTTCCGACACTTGACTTGATCCTCAACTAATGTGCACAATTACGCAGTTTTGGGGCTTTGCTTTCTTAGTATTCTCATTGATTCCTTTGTCTAATCCTTTGTTCTGACTTCTTTGTGTTCGTCGGAAAACCACATTTTAGGGTCTAAATATAAACTTTAAGGTGCGAATAATGCCAAAATTATCTGGCTTTGTCTAAACGACCGTTAAAAACGACAAAGAATAGCATATACTTCACTTTGGCGTACGACTTTTAACTCTGAGTTATTTAGTATTTTGTGATAGGCAAACGATTTCTCTATTCTAAAGTATCCATCAAAATCATTTCAATATCTCGACCTGGCTATTCGGACCACCGGAAGAATCATGGTTCAAGTTATGCTGTCACCATATTGACCAACTAATTCCTAGATTTCTCAGTTCCCAAGCCAAAAGTCTTGGTCTCCTGCCATATTAAATCATGATTCTAAATTCAAACTTAGGGTTTACTTTGGCAAAGATAGTGAAAATTTTCCCACCTATATGCTAATCTCAAATTGTTCTGCACATGATAGGAAACAAGCTATTTTGTTGTAGACATCATGGGATGAGGAAGTAACCTGTCAATTTGGTGGCAAAGAATTTGAGTGACGTTTTTGTATAATGGTCATCTGTAGAACTGGCAAGTTTCAAGTCAGGATTTCGTGTATAATTTTGGACATCTGCACGACTGCTAGATTTGCCAAGATGGCGCTTGACTAATTTCAGTACATACTGTGAGTACGTTACTCCAGATGAAGAAAAACGTGCCAAAGAACTCTCATTTGCCATTTTTAGCGCTCTTTCAAAGTAAAGCAACACCATTTTGGGTGGTTCATATAGTTTTACTTGTCATTTGATGACATTCAAATTTCGATTCAATACCGTTTCTTTACGTTGGAAACAGCTCTAAGCCTTGAGTGACTGTATGGCTTAAAAAATTGTAGAGAATATATGAGAAGGTCCACTGAACGGATGTGATTTTGCAAGTATTTAACACCAAGAGACCTAGGGCTTGTCGTCAGTAAGTTTTAAAGTGAGGTTATGTCAAAAAAACCCATAAAATGCTCTAGTAATCAAGGTTAGTCATGGTGAGCAAGCTCAGGAGATTTTCGAATTTGCCTCTAGGACTAACGAATTAGCCTTGAATGATAAGGGATGTCGAGCCGTCATGGAACACAATTCTTCGCTAAAAATGTAGTTAATAGTGTTTGATTGAGAGTTGAACACGTTCTTTAAGTTAGTGATTAACTTCAGTTCATTGATTTTTGTCTTCTCTCGATCTCCAGTATAACGTTGAATCGCAATTGTCGAGTTGATTTGTCCACAGACTTTGTTAATTTGTACATAATCGCCGAGAACAGAGGAAAATACGGCATTTGTTGAATCTGGTTCTGTTTTCGGATCTAGTGGTGTTACCCATGTAAAATATCCTAAAGGTTATCGAGTTTATTTCAAAATCAACCTCATGCAGGGTAACATGAAGAGTTTGTTGCTCTTATTATAATAGAGTTTTAATACAAAACCATTGACTATATCAACTGTTCCTACTTAATGTAGAAACTTGATAGGAATCTTCGTTGAAGAGTTACAAAGTTTACAGACGTTCTTGGAGCTTCCTATAGAGCACAAGATAGACAAAGCAGGAGGCTTGAGAACGGTGCTGGCAGTAGAAAGTCAACGACGGAAATGCCACAACAAATGCATGGCAACACTTGAAGTACTTACCTTTTCCAGACAGGAATTTCTATTTCTCAAAATAGAAACACTATGAGCACTTTTCTTTGAAAGACTTGAGGGTCCATATTAGTTAGAAAAGATGAGATGTTATGTATATCAAAGTACCTGGCAAATGGTTATGCCATATATTTTCATTCACCATCTGATGAACATGTTCTGTTTATCCTACCCTCGACCGATGGGCCAAGCCCGTTACAACAAACTTGTGACCCGCTCCAGATGACGTCACAAGGGGTCGAAATAGCACTGCCTCGTTCACACGACCAAGTTCCCCTTGACAAGTATTTTTTTCCTTGACGCGTTGTTTTTTTGGTCGTGTGTACGAAAACAAAATTAACAAGCCGCCTTTTTCAAAAAGCTGGCATGACCAGCTTGTGGGCAAGGCTTCTAGTCAAAAAAAATTATCAAGGCAAACTTAGACGTTCAGTCGTTTATACGGGGTTTTACAGATGATGATTGAGAGTGTTCGGCAAATCAAAGTACTCTAATCAAAGTAATCTAATCTAATCAAAGTAATCTAATCTAATCAAAGTAATCTAATCAAAGTAATCTAATCTAATCAAAGTAATCTAATCTAGATCAGGGTCACTGAAACTCGTTATTTTGATGACTTCGTGACTGTTAAAGAAAGAGATAATTTTTCAAAAAAACTTGGTCTTTGTTAGGCGATTGAACATTTAACCCTTTGCCTGTCTAGCCTTTATTTGATGTTATTGCCCACCATGCAGTATGTGTCATATGTGATGCACGGGACAGGCAAAAGGGTTAACAAAATATTAAACCTGACGTCATCACACTTCACTGCTTGACTGCTTTCAAAGTCCCTTTCATGAGTCCCACGTCTGGAAAAAGATCCATCCCTAACTTCCTCAGCAATTTACGTGGTTCTTGAATGGTTTGAAGCTTTATAAAACTCCTTTCCGTGAAACGTTTGTCATACGATGATATGGACTTAGATAGTTGGATTCGCGTGACTGAAGAACAGAAGTTTCTGCCAGAAAGTGAATTCAAGGTTAGTAGCTGACTGTCAACAGGTTAATTCGAAACACGAAATTCGAGACTCTGTAACCTTGCAGAATTTTTCATGCAACGGCTGATAAATTTTAAATGGGAGAATTGTGGGATGTTTTCTTACAAATTCAAAATGTGTCTAATGTTACCGGCTCGATATGAAATGGACATACTTCAGAAAAAACTTGAGTCAATCCCGGTATTTTGAAGAGGGATTAAGGCATGAACTATACATGACTTGAAGTAAAGATTTTATTACACATAAAGCCCGTGTTACACTGTTAAATATTTATTGAATAACATTGTTCGGCAACAAATGTGTAACTGCGTCAAAGCGAAAAGTTGTTGAATGCCGCAAGATGCGAGCCAATCTGTCAAGCTGGATGAGAGAGACAATGCGCCCCTAAAAACTGCGAAGTGGAAGTTTATGAAAGCTCTTAAGGTTCGGGTTACGCATGAGAAAGTGAACCAATATGTTATGCCAGGAGAAGTCTACCGTTCAACAATACCAACCAACTGACCGTCACTTCGAGTGACAGTATTTTGAAATATTTATCGAAGTTCTGGAACAAAGTTCAGCCTTTGTTGACAAAGGTTGAATGATGGTTATAAACAATTGTGAAGGCCTAGTTCAAAAGTCAAACTTTTCATGTGCCGAATCTAATGTTAATAAGCAAAATCCTTTCTTAAACTAATTTGCATTTGATTCGGCTCATGAAAAGTTTAAGTCGGCTATCTTGCGTGTATGACGCACAGGTTTGGAAAGGAAGTAAGGCTTTGAAATGAAGTGCTGTGGGGTCCATTTTCCACATTTACATGTCCCAAATTTGAAGCGTAACTCAGTTTGTAATCCTTGCCCGAACGATATATGGCATGATGCTGCTGATCTTGGAATTTAGTATCACTAGTCTGATACAATTTCGAAAGTTATTCCGATAGCACAAGTTCAGACGTTTTTTTTAGTGGTCTGACAGTTGTGAAGATCACCTGTACTGACGTGATCAGCTGAAGAATCTTTCCAGTAATTGCGCACCATAATGACTTTCATAATTGGTAATGATGATCAATTTAATTATATATTTATCTGAATTTATATTGATCATCAATAATGTTGATGATCAATCTAAATAAAAAAACTGGTCTAAGATCTTATGCCATGGAAAGGACAACTCCAAAGATTTCTCTGGTAACTGAATGAACAGCAAACTCTCACTGATCTGTGTATTTGTATTTACAATTTCTTTATTTATGTTTACAATATATTTATTACTGCAATTTATTTGTATGCACAATTTAATTATGTATATTTATGTTAGTGCTTCAGGTGCATAATTTACAGGCTGTATTGACACTGTTCACAAAATCAAATAATCACTATTTTTTAAAGAAGATTACTTCAGTTTTTAACTTTTAATTGGTCATTGCAAGTCAAAAGCTTACAGTCAAATGCAACACAAGGCAATATAAATGGTTTTCTTCATATAGGAAAGACCTTGGATCAAACTAAGAAATTTTAGCTTTGTTTGTGTCATTGTGCATGACATTGCACTATGGTTTGAGGCCATAAATGTATTTTTTAACCCATTAAAGGGCAAGAACACACTTTATAATTTTACTCTAATGCCATACAAGGTTACTTACATAAGGGATAAGCCCTGCCCTCTTAATGAGTTAGTTAAGGAAAGTGGAAGGAATTTAATTCTTGTTATTTTAAAGGGGTTACAAAAGGTCTAGGATTGGGATTTGTTAAAGTACCATAATTGTATATGAATGCCAAATCTGCAATTTCTTGATTTAGAAACTTTGTGATTATGTCTGTGAATTGTTGCTTGAAGAGTCCACTGTTCATCAAGTGTCGTCACCAGTTTTCATTTGTGGAGATGTTCATGGAAAGGTACAGAAGAAATTTGTTATAGTATACATGCAATAATAAATACAATTGTATACCCTGGCTACGTTCATAGGTATGTTCATACTTTTTTTCTTTGTTCTCTCCTTGTTTTTAGTTTGTTTTGTTATTTGTCCTATTGCTCTAGGAGTCTGATGTATCAGACTCTGAGCATTATGAATTAGAAGATCTTTCAAGAATACTTTTTAGCAGGATCTTTGAAGTTCCTCCAGTAACCTGTTGGATCCTTTATATGGTCCAGATTGGGCTATTTCTTGTACAAAGATTTGGAAGGGCATGGTTTTCCTCCATTCTATTTTACTTGAATCACTGGTTAACAATGAGATTTTTTCAGAATATGTTTTATTGGTGTTTGCTGCACTATGGGTCAACAGCATACATTATTAAAATGTTGAATTTTATTTTGGTAATGGCAAATGATCTTATTTAGAGTAGGGTGTCTACCCCTTAATGGGTTAAGTTGCTATGATTTTGTCATTTGATCAGTTTACCTCGAAGGAACAAGCCTCTTCAGTAATTCATATTTTTATGATTATTTTGTAGTTTGATGTTTTGGAGGAAGAGTTTTGTGTCGATCAAGTGCCTAAACGATCATACATACTTATGGTAACAACAGCTTTGAGTGGTTTATACTGTCTGCAGAATCTTTTTTGGATCAATTCATCAATTTGTAGCCATATCTAGCATGACACAAATGGCATGACCAGATCATATCTTTATCAAAGGCTTTCTTGAATGGCTTGTGTAGTCCATGAGATGAAGTTGTAGCATTATGACTGGTTGTAAAATCAGGAAAAAACCTATAATAGTTAAGGTTTTTTACTCAATTTTTCAACCTATCTGAACTAGTATTCTGTGAGAAGTAGCTATTATTATTCAATTGTTTGTTTAATTTCTGCCAGGGTGACTTTGTCAATCAAGATTATTTCAGTCTAGAAAGCTTTATAAGACTGCTTGCCTTGAAAGCAAAGTAAGCATCTCAAGTTATAGTTTAATTACAGTTGTAATGCCTAAGTTCTATGTTCATTTGTTTGTTTGCACACTCATTTTTTTTTTGGATTTTTTTTCATTCATTCACTCTTGTTATTTTATTCCTTTTTTTAATTTGTTTTTTTATTCTTAGCTTTTACCGTCTTTTTGTTTTTCTTTCCTTTCATTTTTCTTTCATTGTGTTTGTATATTTTTTCCTTCTCTCTACCATTTTCCTTTGCTTTTATCCTTTTTTCACCCATCCATCCATCCATCCATTTATTCATTGATTTCTTATTTTATTCTTTAGTTTATCTCTTCTTTTATTCTTACCTTTTTCCTTTTCATTATTATTTTATTTTATTTTTCTTTCAGTTTGTTTCTTTACTTTTGTTTTGCCTTCTTCATTTCTCTCTTTTCTCTTTGCTTTTATCCTTTGTTTATACCAATTTTTCTCATGTTTTTCTTTTTTTACTGTCACTTTTTGGACGTACAATTTTCATCGTGTTTAACAAGCAAAGACTAAGTACCATGTTCAGGTTTACCATGTTGTATCTCTTAACCTGATTTCCCATCTTGTGCAGGTGGCCCAGTAAAATCACTGTGCTGAGAGGAAACCACAGTAAGAATGAAATGATACATCTGAACAAGTTATATGGTCAGTAAAATTTGAAAAACGGGATTTTATTATTATATTTCATGCCTTTGAGCGAATATCTCAAGTCTCGTTTAGGTGTTTAAGTTTGGCTCAAAATCAGTAGATAATTTGAAATTGAATATCAGTTTAAAACTGCCAAAATATCACTCTTGTGTCATATACGAACTTAGTGTGATTTAGTTGTCAATAATTTAATCCATAGCTGAATGTTATCGCAAGTATGGCAACGCAAATGTCCGGACGTACTGCAGCAAAGTGTTAAATTTATTAACTGTGGCAGCTGTAAGTATTTGAAATATGATATGTTCTGAGGTGCAGCTCCTTGTGGATCATGTTAAATATAATTTCCCAATTGTACTCAATTATAGGACAATGAAAATCCATATTCACATATGGAGTTGAAAGAATTCACATATGAAATATTGTTTTCATATGTGAAGTCGTATGTGGGATTTTTGTGAAGGTGGCTATCAAGATGGTGATTGAAGTATAAGTAGGCATGGAGATAAAGGTAGCTGGAAGGGTGGGTGCAGAGGTGGGCATGGAGATGGTGATGGGAGCTGAGCCGGACGTGAAGGTGAAATTGGAAATGGAGGGGGAGATGGACATTGGTTTAAACATCGACATGGGCTTGATGGTGTGAATAAAGGTGGAGAGTGAAGGTATAAATTTGAATGGAGATATGGCTGCTGGTGGAGATGAGGATGAAAATTACGATACTAACGAGGATGGAAATATGGATGGAGATGAAGGAGGGGATAGAAGCTGATTTGGAGGCATAGCAGGAGGGGGGGTGGAGATAAAAGAAGTCGATGATGTAGAGGGAATTGGAGGTAAAGATAAAGGTGAGGATTCTGATGTAGATGAAGACAGGGCAGGAGACGGAGGCTGGGATAGGGAGGGAGTTGAGATGAAGAGCAGAGTGGATATGAAGGCGGAGGTGGCGGACGGAAAGGACAGAGAGGTGGACGAAGGTGAATTCCGGGGGTAGATCGGAATGAAGACGAAGATGGAAGTAGAAATGGAAATAGGGATGGAACAGATGTGAATAAAAATTGGGGTGAAAATTCGGGTGGGATCGGAGACGGTGTTGGAGATAGTAGGAAAATTCATGGTAAAGTTAAACGAAGCACAGATGTACTGATAAACATTTCCATGGCGATGAAGGTGGATAATACCAATCTTTTTGACTTTCTCTCACTTGAAGTTGATTGACAACGAAGTGCTTTGTGTCGATGGTAGATTGTCTCTGGAAATAAAAGCACTAAATAAAACATGTACAGTTGTAAACAGCATGGAGATTTCTCATAGAGGAGCCTTCTGTAACCTAGCGTGGTCAGATCCTTTAGCCACGGAAACCTGGTCTACTAATCCACGCGGAAGAGCGACGCTCGCCAGATCACACGGCACGCACGAGGTAAGTAAAGAAACATTGATGTTTACTCTTCCAATAACTCGTTCTGCGTGTTTGACGACGGTATGAGAACCCTAGAAAACCAGTGAATACTTATAACAATTACTCACCGAAGTAGATGATATCATAAAAATAAATACCGACAATGAGAAATTACGTTATTTCAGACTAGTCTCTTGTCGGGAAAAATCCTTGAAATTACTGCTTTAGTGCCGTAAAATCCTTGAAACTCCTTGAGTTTACTACGTTCAAGTCCTTGAAAGTGCTTCAACTAAGTTCCTTTTAAAGTCTTGGAATTTAGTGCCTTAAAACCGCTGAATTTTGGGCCTTAAAGTCCTTGAAAATCCTTGGATTAAATTCTTTAAAGTCCTTGAATTTATAGTGCCTTAAAGTCCTGGAATTTACTGCCTTAAAATTGTTGAATTTATTGCCTTAAATTCGATGAAAGTCTTAGATTTTAATTCTAAAATCTTTGAATTTAGCGTCGTAATTCTGTAAATTCCTTGGGAGTCAGTGAATTCAGTGCCTGAAATAATCAAGTAATTGAAGGAAAATTGGAAATATGGTGTTAAATTTTTGTAACGGCCGTCAAAGAAGATAGTAAAAAAAAAAATATCACCAAACATTATTTCTTTAGTTAGCAAATAACGAAGAACTTCGTGCATACGATGGGTTGACCTTAAACATCAGAAACCTTGATCTCGAACGCCCTGTGCAACGCCAGGTGGAGAGACACCACAAGGGGATGTTTTGTGATCTTGTTTGGAGTGATCCTGAGAACTTGCAAGGTTGGGCGATCTCACAGCCGGGAACTGGGTGGCTTTTGGGATCGCGAATGATACCGGTGGTATGTCGTGTATATACTTGTACAGTTAATAAAAAGCTTCTCATCATAGTATACTGTGTATAAAATAAAACATAATCCGAAAATAAGTACCTTGAAAAACTGGGTATTCTAGTTAGATCAAGACGATTGAGGGAATCAATAATACTTCGACTTTATCACAAAGTCATCATCAGATTAATTGACTTTGAAGTAAAGTCGAAATATTTCTGAGTCTCTCAATCGGGTTCGAAGTCCTGCTGGGGTGATATAAAATTTCTATGTATTTGTCATCCTGAGTTGTATTTACCACCCACTTGTACACAACGTTTCTCTCTGAAGTTCGATATCTCGCATCTTTCATGGCAGCCTCTTCGCTTTTCTTTTTTTCACAACGGACTATATTCTCTTTACAGACTCGTGATGTTGAATCACAACAGCAGACCATTGGGAAACGTAAATTATATTTTTATTCCCTCATCAACCAACTTTTAATTTTTTTCATCATCGGGCCGTCCGCCTTAATGGTTTGGCGAGGTGAATGGAAAACCTTCGACGCATGGTTGCTTCCAGGAAGACCATGCACTAGTGGTTGGGTGTCTTCCAGTATCGGCCTTGTTTTCGCCATTTTGATGATTATCCTTGTCCAGTGGAAGAACAAAGAGTGGAAACTTTCTGAGAAAACGGCAGCATGGAAACTAGTGATGTATCCCATGTGCGTTGCGACCATCCATGCGTGGCGTGGGTTTTGGATGTTGTTTGACTACTACGTTCCAACAAGCCTTGCTTACTTGCTTAGCTGTCATCTGGGTTCTCTCGTAATCCTAACAGTTACAAAAACCATGTCAAACACATCCTTTGCGCCATCATCATATACCAGAGATTCTAGCACCACCCCTTTTCAAATAAATACAGCTCTAAGGACGTTTAAAACAAATGTTTCACCATTCTATAAGCTGTTCGACTGCGGGTTCTCTGTTTCAGTAGTTACACTTTGCACCGTTTTATTTTGGTGGAGTACGTGGAGTTCCATGAACTTCTATTTGTATCCAAGTCGGCCGGTGTTGTCTAACTTACTGTCCTTCGTTGCGGGATGGGTCGGTATCATTTCGTGCAAACTGTTGGATAAGTGTTCAAAGTTTATTGCCACAAAGACCTCAACGCGTGCAATGTTCCTGATTCAAGCTGTTTGCTCATATGTCCAGGGAGTTTCAACAGTTGGTTGGTGGAGAGGTGCTTGGCGTCTTACGGACGTGTACGCATTTCCAGGTAAGACAGTGCTCACACCTGTTATGCCAAACTCCTGCTTGATACATTAAATGTAGTACATAACTTACGATACAAGTTGAATTATAAATAGCCTGTCTTAATCAGGGATTAGACGGTCTGTGTGAATTAGCGACAGAATTTTTGTTCTCGTCTTTCGTTCACAACCCGATTACGCGTGTTGTAGATCACGATGGTTCGCATTGAAGCTTGATTTGAGATGGCTTTTGATTGGATATTCAGTATCTTTAGTGCGACTTCCGGCAAGCATCAGAGCATGTTTATCTACTCGAAGGTTGGAATTACTTTGGTTTTAATACTTTTTAACCCTTTCCGGTCCGTACCCGATTTTTTAATTTTACTCTGGTTAACGCAAGACGACTTTACTCGTCAAGGGAAGATGTATCGGACAGGAAAGGGTTAAATGGATGTGAGATCTCTATGGGAAACGTGTTTGCGTAAACTTTTCGTGGCAATCGAGCGACGATTTAGCAACACGAACCCTTTCCCGGTCAGAACCTTCCGTCCTAATGACATATAACTGGAACAGGACAAGTGCATTTCGAACTCCATCTTGAAAAATATTAAAGGTAAAAACTGCCGTAACTGATCTCTAAGGATATCAACGTTTCGAGCAAAGGCCATTTGTCAGGAAAGAAGAAAAATATTTTTGAAAAATATTAAGCGTTCTGTGCTGAACAGGTTTTCAACTTGGAATTTCTTCTTAAAATTTTAGATTATCCCGTTACCTTTGCTGGCGTTTCCCATGTTTGTGGCATGATTGTATTGTACATTACGAAAAGCGCCATTAACGTCACTGGCTGCCCTTGTCAAACTAGTTCCGATACCGTGGATACACCAAGCGTCTCTCAGAAAACGGTTGGAGCGGGGGTGAGTCATCCGTATTCAAACGGTGATCATGAAGATGAATCAAAGCGTACAGGAGAAACAGAGATGAAACAGCTGGCTGTCGTTAGTTCGACGTCAGACTTACAAACTTCCACTTTAATCATGGAGAGAAAATAACAAGTGTAGGTAACAACGGTTCCAGAGGTTTCCCCATTCGTGAATTTCTGAAGCTTTTATTTTAGTCGAATACTATTGAGCAAGACGCTTTTGAAAAGGAAAACCGCCGTCCGGGGCTCAGAAATCGTTTTTCTCAGGTCAGAGCGCGACGAACGTTCATCCATCATCTGAGATATCTCCAAGCCCACATTCGTGACATATATTATCGTATTATGTGGCACATTTGTTAAGCGGACATGTTGTTTAGCCTCTTGCCAGTCAAGTCTCAGAATACGGGATTCGTGCTGCTCCTTGAAAACTTCTCTTGAATCGAGTGTTGACTTTCAAGGGTGCTTGAAAAGTCTTAAATTAAATTAAAGTAAAATAATAAACTGATGGACCTTGCCTAAAAAGAACAGAAGATGATTCTCGTTACTAAGGCTAATAGCTACAGATGAACAATCAAGACCATGGAAAAAACAAGCAGAGGGTTGGAATGAAATGATGGAACAATTGAAAAAGAAGTTAAAGAAGTGATTTTCGGTTCTTTTCTTGTTGGAAGATTTCCTAAATACTCCTTAACAACTGTCATTTTCGTCTTTGAAAATTCCTTGAGCACTCCTTGAATTCCACTTTCCAAGAGCAGCACGAACTGTGAGAATATTTCGACTTACTTCTTGGTCTCTAGCCTGGAACATAATCCAACTCGACACGCTCGGCTCAAGAACGAAGAAAAGGCGTTGCTTGCAAAGTATCTCGCATTACTGTTGATCTTTGATTTTACTGGTTATACTTTATAATAGTATAATACAAGATTGCCATTTCTGAGAATAACTGGAAATCCTTTCTTCTACAGTCTTAATTGTCGTAAGGGAACCTATTACCTTGCTGTTTTACATACACTTTAAATAACTTTCCGTAATTATTCACCCGATACAGTTCATTTCCAATCATTTTGTATTTCCTGCGTCTTCTACGCCTTGTCTTGGGAGGTATGTCACCCTCTTCACTGTCGAGTCCAGCTTCTAGTTCCCAAGGTTCCGTTTTCTGTAAAGGAAATTTGAGCATTAAAGTTTTGTAGAAAACTAAGATAGAAATGCTCAAAAGAAACTGCTGCTTACATACACGTAAAAACGCAAATATCTCGTGGCTTGTTAACAAGATGTGTTCGCAACAGGCTTATGGGAAAGTTGTAAAAATTGCGTTATTTTATAAAGTCGTTACAAGCTTGATTTTACGACATTGAAGCAACATCCTCAGTCGAAGATCTAAGGAACTAATACCAGACCTGTTCTGACCACTTTTTAAAGGCGACGTTATGAGAAGCATTTTTTTAATCCGTAAACGACTTAGTTTGTTTTCTTGTGTACTGGATTCTGACAGTTAAAGTTAACGACGCTTCGTTGTGGTAGTTACATTTCCTTAGTACAGTTAAAATAGCCTGAACAGCGAGTGAATAATGAGTCAATATTAATCGTATACTAGCATAGTATCCTATTTATCATGATATTTTTGTGCCGAAAAGGGTTGTGCAGTGAAAAATATTCAAAAGTTATATATATATATATATATATAAATAAAGAGTTCGGTGTATGGTAATCAATTTTAGACTAGGTGGGGAATCTTGTTTATCGCTATTTTTGTACAAAATAAAGACCACTACTGAAGATATTATAAAAATTGTATATATCAGTTATTACAGTGAGAACGATTACTATATATTTAATAAAAATAGTATTCAAACTGTGAAATTGGAAGAAGTTGAAATAATAAAGACAGCAGCTATTAAGTTATATCCCTTTTTCAATCTGAATATACGCACTTGTCATTTAGAGAGTGTTTAACAATAGTTTGACTTGGAGTTTTTAGTCTAAAAACCACGACCAGCCGACAACTTAAAAAAGTATAAAATAAAACATATTCCGAAAAATAGAGACATCTTGGAAAATTCAAAATATGAGTCAAAACAAGACGAGTATATGAGACTAATATTTCGACTTTATTACAAAGTCATCATCAGACAGAATGATGTCTGATGATGACTTTGTAATAAAGTCGAAATATTACAGTCCCATATACTCGTGTTGTTTTGACTCATATCTTGAGTTTTCCAAGATGTCTCTATTTTTCGGAATGAGTTTTTAGTCTTTTCAGTAACTTTAGAAGTGGGGTTATTGTTCCTGAAATAGAGAAGTGATTAATTGCATCATTTTCCAGGAGAAGTCCCCGACTCCCTATGTAGATCCTTATCGAAAGTGTTGATTTCACAATGCCTGGCAAATCAAGGAACGTCGAAGCCAATTTCAGTCTACAGTTTAACGAATTAAAGTCTAAAAACTTATCTCCTAAACTCGAGATCCGTGATCTGGAAAAATAAGTCGAATATAAAACGTCTATAATACGATCACTCAAACCAATTGAGTATATTAGGTTTGAGAATGACTTCGAAACAAAGTCGGAACATCGTTTTATATTCATCTCGTTTTTCAGAACTCGAGTCGCGGGCTTGCGAGATGTTATTTTCAAACTTCAATTTGCAAATTTAAATTAGCTCCAGGAACAAGGTGAAAAATGTACTACACGTTGGTACGCATTAAGTTGATAAGAACTTTCTTATCAATTTTCATCATTTTGAAACCCTATCTTCACACATTTCAATCATTTTCCGTCTTTTTCGGTACGGTCAATTACCATAACGCGGGATATCTGCACGCAAATTGACACGATATTCCTCTTATTCAATTTATTGTATCCAACCAGCCATTTTATTGTGATTATGCGGTATCTGTTTTTCCAGAGCCCCGGCCACAATACGAAATATGACGGGATCCGTGGACAAGAATGAACCTGAAGTAGCCAAGACAAGATCGTTTCAAGCTAAACTTCTTACCCACGATTCGTGAAACAGGACATTGAGCAGGTACATAGCATAGTCTCTATTTTGCTTTCTTGTTGGACACCTACAGTGGAAGCAAAAAAAGAAAAACAAACGTTGAACAACTATAAATGAAACCTAAATGGTAACAAAAGTTCTTAAGGTGGCCCCGTGCAATTTCCTGGAAAAGGAAGACGTAACAATTTCGTAATAAAGAGAAAATTGGATGTCATAGATTGATGAATAGCCTTAGAGAATAGAAAACTATGAAAGCAGAAAGAGCTCGAGTGGTTGCTCTGTTAACAATGACGTTTCAAAATGGCTCCAGGTTACCGGTCCAGCCTAATTTAACCAATCCCATTAAACTTTTTTCATGGAATTAGTAATGCAGATGCAGATTTTTAAAAAATTCTGTTGATCAAATTATTGTTTTTTTTACCTGGAAAAGTCCTGTTTTGCACTTTTGAAAAAAACTGGAATTTTTCTGATTGAAGTGATGTCACTCACGTTTCTATCACAACACTGAGATACTCAAGCAATTTTCTACTAATTTAAAACTGAGCTGACCTAAATCAATCAATGGCCCTATAAAACTAATACTTCCACTTCATCAAAAACTTGAACTGCTTAATGCATGGTTTGGCTTATACACTATTACAGTGTTTGAAATCATATATACTTGATATACTATGTATTATATATATATATATATATATATATATAGACATATATATATAGACAAGTAGTGAGTTTAGAATCATATGAGCAGAGTGCTCGATACCGAGGTAGAGCAGAATAGTACAATCAATGGACAAACTTGAATTATTCCATTTAAAATTTTAATCACTACAAATTTGTTTTGTATGGTAAATGGAGCTTACCACACTTGTTAGGTGATTGTTGCACATGATCATACATCCATTCATTGTACTGTATATACAGTATATATATATATATATATATATGATATACTTCATTGGGTAACTATACCATTGAGCCTTAAGGTTCATTTTTTAACTTCTGTACTTCTTACCTGTCTGCTGTTATCGTCAATTCATTGCTTTCTTTGTTGTACCGATGTCCTGCCAACATAATCATCTTTTTCCGAGCATGTTCATCTAGTATTAAATCTTTCAGGCAAACCTTTAGTACATCAAACAATTCAGGATCAAACTGTGCAATAAAAAATCCTTATCGAACCAGTTATTTCTTTTCATTTTTACCTTAAGCTGAACAATGTGTGACTTGGGATGCCGCAGGGATGGTCCAGCAAAAACGTAATTCTTGGTGATAATTCTGACTGGACGGTTAACTGGAGCTTCAGGCCAGGGTGTGCATAAAGCTTCAGGAGATTGAGGGAAAACATAGAATTAAAATACTGGGCTGGTACTTGGCAAACACAGTACTAAAACTCTAAAAGTTTCAAATTTTTGCTAGGTATAACCCTACAGATGGAAAGGTTTTCTCAAATGGCCTAAAGCCTGTGGTTTTTTTACTCAATATTAGGTGTGTTTATCATGATATTTATTACTGTACAACACAGTGCAGACCTTTGAGTGCTTCACAATGTCTTTCTATTGCTGGAGGGGTCAAGTGAAAGAAATTGGGGATCTACCAAACAGAAAAAAAGAAAACATTAAATGAACTAAAAAAACTAGAGATAAACATTCTCCCTAAATTTTTCCATGGACCATAGACTTACAAAAAATGAAAAATGGACCATAAAAAATGAAAAAACCAAAAACAACTAACAATCAAGACCAAAGTATGTAACCTGATGGTTGGGATACCTTTTGCTCAACAGTAAAGTCATCCACTAAGGATGTACAAACTAACAACTCAGTTACCAACAATCTTCATCTTCTTACCCATACTGACTTCAACAACCTTTCATATGTCAGCCTGTCAGCCATGGGTATCACTGCAGCTCTGGTCCTGGTAAATTTCACAAACAATTTGTGTACAAACCTTCATTAGCTCTATATTTCCCAAATCTCTAAGAGGCAGCCCACCAACTTTGTTATGCCTACTGCGGCCCATCCGCACTGGCAATGGGATTAACCAAGAGTTATATGAACTTGCTGTTGAATACAAAGATGGCCAATCCACCTTGTTTATGTCAAGCCTTTCGGACTTAGGACGAATCTAAGTGTGATAAAAATACAGCGACTTTACTTGTAATTGCTTTGCCAACAGATCAATATTAAGGAAGGATAATGAACAAATTCAGTGCTAAAGTTTACTGCTGCCTTGATTCCTAGTATGTAAAATTTTTTTTGTACAGTCTGTATCCTTCTACAAACCCTGAATTTTCTTCCCTTTTCTTCTTCACTTGGTAAGTCTAAATATTATAAATGGACATAACTTGGTCACAAGGACTGGTACACAACAAAAACATCTTCAGACAATCAAACAACTCTAGCCACAGACTTCAATAATACTTTTAATAGGGAGCCTGGTTACTGGTGCTTTTTAATGATCAAATTACTGTTAGTAATTTCATGCCTTCTGGCACAAGTTGCCTCAGGAAAGTCCAAGTAAATTCCAGAGGCACAAGTGTGATTTGCAAAGGTGGAAGTTGATTTAGGGAGGCACATGCTGTCTTGCTAGAAAGCAAGTTCACAGGCAGAGGGCCAAGTTGACATTTAGGGTTGTGAATTTTCCTCATAGGCATGCTAGTTGATGTGCAGTGTTGAAAATGAGGTAATGTTGGGCTTACAATGGACCATGGATTGGTAATTTTGTGGGCCAGTTTGCTGGCAAGGGTGTAGCAGGGCTTTGAGGGTTGCAAGTTTGACTTGTAAAGTTGGTAAGTCGACTCACAGGGATGCCAGTTGACTTACAGGGATGCCAGTTGACTTTTAGAAAAAAGGAGTTGACTTACAGGGGTGTGACTTAACTTGCAATGGTGGGCGTTGGTTCAAGGGCATGCCAGTTGGTGTGTACAGGGGTGGAAGGTGATAGTGAGGTCATGTTGGGGTTAAGATGGGCTATGGATTGGTAATATTGTGGGCATGAACCAATCAATGGATGACAAAATGCGCGATCATGTCGTACAGTGTATGAAAGCCACCAAAAGTACGCGAGATGCGGTACCTTCGTTCCCATAATGCCATCAGAGTAACTGTGTTAAAATGTTACATACTTGTCTCTTGATCCCTCCTAGTACTGTGTCGGTCGTCATTTTGGGGCAATTTTTCTGACGACTTTTGCATTAATGAAGACGCTACCTTTCCTGCAGTTCTGGCGTATAATCTACGAGTTAAATATGATAAATCAAAGCTGTTGTGTTGTAAATAAAGCTCTTTAGATGAACTTTGCCACAAACGATTGGCAGCCATGTTTGTCTTAATATCGTTCTCAGACCGCTCGCTACTTTTCTTTAAGCGGCCGACATCTTGGAGTATTACTAGTTTTATTTATGCGATAATTTTAATTTTGTGCCTTCAAATTTTGGGAGAAATCTGTCTACGTTCACGTTTAACTAAAACCACTCTTTTTAGTTGGTTCATATCAAATTCAGGTGCCTATTTTATGCAAAAATACTAACTGAATACCAATTTATGTTAATCAATTTTGCGTTTTTCGATTACGCTTTCCCAGAGTACATTGCGATTTATGCTTCGCTGCCTCAATCAAAGATGGCGGATCTGGATCGTTGGATTGACATAGCAAAAGAGTGTAAATACTTACCAGAACACGATCTCAAGGTTCACATTTGTCGTTTAATCTCTTTTCAGATTAAAATCCTGTTATCTGTATTGCTTTTTTGGGTATAACTTGACCGAAATAGTCGTTATTATACTCTAAACTTATCATACCTTTGTAGAAACTTTGTGATTATGTTTGCGACCTGTTGCTTGAGGAATCTAATGTTCAGCCAGTTTCTACACCGGTAACCGTTTGTGGTGACATTCATGGACAGGTATTTTAAGATATTTATGTCGTAACTGTTATATTTGGGAAACTGTTAAATTTCAAATTTTATGCATTGAGTAGAGTATGTTTTTAACAATCTTTAAAAGCTGAAATTAGTATTAACCCTTTAACAAACCAGGTCATCCCTGTCACTAGCAAGATCGTCTGGTGTTAACCAGGGTACAGCACTGTTGTGTGTCCTTGCCCCTTAATGGATTAAATTGATGGTATTTCAGTGCAATTCTTCCAGAGTTTTATTGTACTATATTCAGTAGCTTATCATCATCATCATCCTCGTTTACTGTCCATTTTGTCCCACTGCTGGGGTCGGATGTGATGTGAGTCATCTCCACTGTTGCCAATCATCTACCATATCTTCCCTGATAATCTGATGTCTCAGGTCCTCCTCCACTCCCTGCCTCCAGGTCTTCCTCGGCCTTCCCACCAGTCTCTTTCCCACCACCTCCAGCTTTACAGCTCTTCTCAATATATGCCTTCCTCTCTTCTTCCAGCATGCCCAAACCACCTCAGCCTTGCTTTCCTCAGCTTAATAAAAGTATATACTGCTTTTGCATTGCTTACAAACTCTCAGCATAGAGAACTGGGAAATGTGTAAGATTTTCCCTAAGAAGAAGTGATATAATTTTTCAGTAACCATTAAGTATTTTTATGAAATAAAAAACAGTGGATACTCCAAATATCATAGACATTTTATTCAAAGCTTCAGGAATATTATAAACATTTTATTTGACATCTAATCAAAATATCAAGTTAAATGTTTACAATATTCTGATTATAAGAGATGTGGTGTGGAGGATTTGGAAGATAGACTGAGGAGAGCAAGGCTGAGGTTGTTTGGGCATGTTAGAAGAAGAGAGGAAGGTCATATATTGAGAAGAGCTGTGGAGTTGGAGGTGGCAGGAAAGAGACCAGTGGGAAGGCCTAGGAAGACCTGGAGGCAGGGAGTGGAGGAGAACCTGGGATGTTTGAATATTAGGGAAGATATGGTAGATGATAGGTAACAGTGGAGATGACTCAAATCACATCCACATATCACAACTGAACCCCAGCAGTGGGACAAGATGGGCATTAAATGAGGATGATGATGATTCTGATTATCCATTGTTTTGTACTTTAAAAAGTGACATGCTCTTTTCAGTTTTTAGTTCATTATATGTGTTTGGATATATGGCATCCTTTTTTCTAAATTTTAACTTCTTGCAGTATGTTAGTGAAAATGCTCAAAATTAACCCTTTGCCTGTCTAGCCTTTGTTTGATGTTATCGCTCAGACGTCCAGTGTGTATCATATATGATGCATGGGACAGGCAAAGGGTTAATAACACTGAAACTTTTTCATGAAATTTTTTGTCATGTTTAGTTTTACGATTTGGAGGAGCTGTTTCGCACAGGTGGTCAAGTGCCTGACACTGCTTACATCTTTATGGTAAGTTATCAGGATAATGTACTGGGTAGGTGGGAACCATAAGTGGCTTGGGTTAAGGAGTGAAAGGATATAGGTAAAGGAGTGAGACATTTTACAGTAATTGTAATGAAAGTAGAGAGGTAGCAAAGAAATGATGTGGCAAGATTGAGATAGGTATGTGGACACTCATTGACTAAAATGAAGAGTAGAGGAGGTGGTTGAAGATGGATATGTGCCAGTTGGCATGGAAAATAAGAAAGATAAAAGAAAGAAACTTGGAATTGGGGTGATAAACATGAGTTAGTTCTTAATTTACGTGTTTGAAATCTCTTGCCTGGAGAGATACTGTAGATACTGTAGTGTTACATTGCAAGATGATTTTTTTTAATATCACAGCTTCTTAAAAAAGCATCACAGTTTGCAAATCACTATATTGTATCAATTCAAACCATGGTACAAGGGGAAATCTGCTGTCATAAACATTTTGAAATGTTGAAGGAATGAAATATCAGCATATACTGTAAAAGGTTTTCTGTCCACATAAATACACTTTTGAAAATGGAGCTTTGTTGATGAATGCTGTTCTCCTCATACTTTTTTATTAATCTAGGGTGATTTTGTTGACAGAGGCTACTACAGTTTAGAAAGCTTTACGAGACTTCTTACCTTAAAGGCAAAGTAAGTTTCAAGACCATTTGCACTTTCAATTTAGCAATGGATGCATTGAATAAGGAGTTATGAATTGGATATTGTACTATCACACAATAAAGTGAAAACAGTGATGCTGCAGCAAATATGTCCACTGTTAACTAGAGTCTTGAGTATTAGTTCTGATCTCGTATCAGATATCTAGAGTATTAGTTATGATCTCGTCAGTTGTATTCTCGGGTTGTATTTAGCATAAAGCAAATGTTTAAAAATATTCTTTATGTCTTATATTTGTCTTATTTCCAACAGGTGGCCTGATAAGATTACCTTACTGCGAGGCAACCATGAGAGTCGACAGATCACCCAAGTTTATGGGTTTTATGGTATGTGAATATTTAATATCACAAAAAGTGCTAAATTTTAGTTGTTGCCTTGTTGTAGGTCACTTGGAGTTCCTAGGTTTAATTTGTTCTTGTTGGTCTTTTTGTAGATGAATGTCAAAATAAGTATGGGAATGCCAATGCTTGGAAGTACTGTTGCAAAGTATTTGATCTGCTTACTGTGGCAGCTGTAAGTAGATTTTGAGCTAACATCTCCAGTTTTTCATGGTTTTTTTCTAGTTACTTGCTTCAGTTCAAAAATAGTCAACCTTTAGCTCTTTTGCACCAAACCATCCCACAGTACCAAGACCTTCCTCAACCAACTTGTTCCCTTAGGTGAAGCGAAAAATAACCTGGCATTGGCCAAAATAAAATGGTAAAGATTTTGTCAGGTAATGCCAAGCATGTGTTTTCGGTGTTTGAGATCATTTTCAAGCCATTCCTGCCAAGACTGGCCTCTTCTTGCCTTTAGCCTGTCGGTTCGCATGGAAGGTAATTAAACCGATCATTCTGATTGGTTGCTGAACGGTCCGAGATTTTACGATGTTGGACCGGTACACGACGATTTTAATTCCGGACTGGTAAGTTTTCGGCGGGAAGATCTTCTAGGTTATTTTAATGAAATTTAAGGAGAATAAAGCTTGTACATTGAAAGTAATAAAATGTGATGGAACACTTGAGCTGCTTTTATTTAAAGCTACTTGAATAAAACTATTATAAATGGATTTTTAACTGGTGGAAACAAGAAGTAATATGAACAACGTCTATGTCTGTTTGTCTGTCTTTTGATTTGCCTGTCTGTCTGTCCCCTCCCCTCCCTCTTACTTTCCCTCTCACACTCATTCTTGCTTTCCACGCTTTCTCTCCCTCCCTCCCTCCCTCCCTCCCTCCCTCCCTCCCTCTCTCCCTCTCTCCTTCCCACCCCTTTCCGATCTACTTTCCTTTTCTCTTCCCCACTCTCTCCTTTTCTTTCTCTCTTTTCCCCTTCCTCTTCTCCACCTTCCTTCATCCTCCCATCTCCTGTTGTTCCCGTTGTCTCTCCTCTCTATCCCCATTTTGTCCCTTTCCATACCTCCGAGGGAGGCAAGCTTCGCCGCAGCCGGTTAAAATAGTCCCTTGGCTGGCTATGCACGGACCCTAATCCACGAAATTTAAATAACCATGGATACTAGAAAAACAGATTGTTTTAAGACTCACCGTTCCACCTTTCATTTTGTAGTTAATTGACGAACAAGTCCTTTGCGTCCACGGAGGATTGTCCCCGGATATTAAAACCCTGGATCAAATCCGCACTATCGAACGTAACATGGAGATTCCTCACAAGGGATCGTTTTGTGATCTTGTTTGGTCTGATCCTGAGGACGTGGAAACCTGGGCAATGAGTCCGCGAGGAGCTGGGTGGCTGTTTGGATCACGGGTGACACATGAGGTAAGTCAGGGAACAGTATGGATCTTGTCGTGGACTCGTACCGAAGTTGTATTTGAGGGATATAATAACTTCAACTTAACATGTTCAAATATTTTTAGCCTGTCAAATAACTCAAAATTGAGGGGTAAAACTCTATTATGGTACAAATACCTTTACAAATAATTTTATCAGAAAGCAACTAATTTCAAATTTTTTTTGCATTGCAACTACTGTAGATAAACTGTAATAAGTAAGATAGTACGCCTTATATTATATATATATATATATCTGACAAGATAAAACTTTTAAAAAAACTTTATTTCAACGTTTCGGGGCACTGCCCCTTTGTCAAGATTTCTTGACAAAGGGGCAGTGCCCCGAAACGTTGAAATAAAGTTTTTTTAAAAGTTTTATCTTGTCAGATATAAATGGTTTTAAAACTTGGGATAAGGAGGTTTTTGATAATATATATATATATATATATATATATATACATACATGTATTCGTAAAATGACACGCGCCCTACGGAAGCTCTGATTGGACGAGCCTCATTTTCTCTCAGACTACAGAGACACGGCTGACGTCATTTTCATTTTGTATTAGAGTACAGAGACATGGATGACTTCACGAAAACTCGAAAAAACCTTGGTCATTTTATAAAAGAATGTAATTCACTGGGCTCGTTTCCGGTTAAAATGACGTCATTCATGTTGCTATCACAGCACGGAGACACTCAAGCAATTTTCTATTTGTTGGATATGTCATGGAAGTTTTACTAGTCAATTACTGTGTGTTACTAGTGTTGGCTATTGCCATTCTCAGATTCTCCAATGTTTGTCGGGAAATGCTTGACTCGGTCCACGACAAAATAACACTCGAAGGACTACTGATTTTCAATTACTTTATTCAGCCCAAATTCGATGCAGAATCCCTCTACAAGGGGAAGGGTATTTTACATAACAGAGTCGTTTAGACATTTTCATTCACATATTGAACAAGTAACACTCGGTTTCAACCAACATATGACAGTCGCCTACAACCGACAAGGCCGAATATGTGACGGCGAGTTTTAAACAAGTAACACTCGTTTATAACTAAAGCCTAGTTTCCATATAGTTCCAAATGATTAACTTTTCAGGCATTGAAATTGAGTTTCCTCTATGATGTACGTATTAAGGAGACGTTTTCCCTCATCTTTTATTTTTATCCAACCAGTTCTTCTAAGAACTAAACTGCACGCACATTTACTTATTTAGTTCGTTCACGTCAACAACCTCAAGTTAATCTGCCGGGCGCATCAGTTAGTTCACGAAGGTTACAAGTACATGTTCGACGAAAAACTCGTCACCGTGTGGTCAGCGCCGAATTACTGCTACCGTTGTGGTAACATTGCCTCCATTCTCGCCTTCGCCAACGCCGACACGAAGGAGCCCAAGTTATTCAAAGCGGTCGCCGACAGCGACAGGGTCATACCTCCGAGGACAACTACCCCTTACTTTCTCTAAATAATTTGTCGTCCATTATATTACCCTGCTTAAGAATGTTTGATATAGCCAGTCGTGCTGGTAATGTAGAAGCTCGTTGCTGAGTTTATGTAGCGAGGGTATAAGTGCTGGTGCAGCTCGACATTTAAGCTAATTGGCGTAATTTGATAGACTCTGGGGCATTTCGCACCAACTCAGCACCCAGGGCCATTTGTAACGGGAACAAATGGCCATGGCAGACACTGACTATTACATGACGTTATGCACAGGTCTTTGCTGGCAAAAGCTAGCGAAAACGAATGGTTGTTGGATCATTCTTTAAACTGGATCCATCTCTCGCTCATTAGAAAAAAAGAAAAGCATCATGTCCCTTAAGTTGACTGTTTTTGTCGAGAAATTTGAATAGCTGAACGTACTTTCTGGGTCCAAGTTAAAATGTGAGCCAAAAACAAGTCCGTTTTTACTATCTTTTACCAAGGCCATTTGCGAACACTGTTTAAACACTTCGCCATCTTGCCCTGGAGGTAATAACAGGTTAAATAACGCCATGAAGACGTCAAACAACTTGTTGGTGAACGCAATTTGTATTTTTGAAGTACCTTTGTAAAGGAAGGTTTCCTGTTACAGTGAACTGGATAAATTCCGGTAGTGTTTGCAATTTGTTTTGGAGGCGTTCTTGGGCTATGATTATTTGAACTGCTATAGAAATTGAGGACGATCGAGAGTATAACAATTGGGTATTTTGAGTAGAGGATCTTCAAATATTAATGGTACTTTTAGAGTCTTTGTGGCCATATCTAGTCTTTGTGCCATATCGTTGATTAGACAATTTCTAGTATATTGATAATACGTATAAATATTCCAGTAGTTCTGGTTTGAAACAGGCTGGTGGCCTTCCCATTTTATATGTAATTTCAACAGGATTACCCTCAATCACATAAAAGTTTAATAAAAACTGCAGTGAAATCTTTTGTTTTTCGAATTCCAAAATTTTCTCGAGAAAACACTTCAGCAATGTACCGTTTCTACAGAAAAGTAAATTAATTAGCCATCCCATATGAGATCGCCAGGACAGCATTGAAAACTAAAGGTATTCTCCTTAAGCCTTTATAACCAAGAAACCCGCTTCAATTTATTTCATAGTAAGAAAAGTAGACGTTAATTCTAGCCAGCGCCCGCGCAAAATAATAAGTGCTAACAGGTTTCTTCATGATTTGGGTCAACGCAGTAGTGCCTTGTGGCTTGTGACAATGTCAGTCAAACCATTAGAGCTGATGTATTCGATGATTATTAATAAGTGGATATTGCAGAACAGATAATCTGATCATTGTTCAGCATGATGTGGATTTGGACATTGTTTACACTGGCAGTTCGTGGAGTTTTATCAGCTGATGAACAACATTGAAGAGAGATGTTTTCTAGGCCTCCCGTTGATATCAAAGCATTAACTTTTGGAGAGATTTAAAAACAAATGAATGTCAAAAACTCAGGACGTTAGCGAAATTTACATAAGTGTGTAAGTCGTCCGTTTGAAGGCCGCTGAGATACTTCTACCAGTGAGCTAACAGGCCTCATATGGCAAGCGAATACCACCTGCATACGTGAAAACGTGTCTCTTTATAATCGATAGCTCGATCAGCTAGCCAAGCTGCTCTCCCTGGAGGTCCAGTGAGGACCACCCCTGATGGGTCCTGTATTACTACAGGAGGAAACAGAAATACTCGGAGAAAACCTGCGATGTTTGGTGGAGTCAAACTGGACAACGCTCTTCTCACATGTGACCAAGGTAACTTTAATCAGGGAACTGCGCTGAGCTGGAACCAAAAACTGGTCACAGTGGCTTGAAACACGTACACTACCAATGTGCCACAAGCGCCTCTCGCGGATCGTCTCATGACGATCGGTTAAGAATGTGCTTTATTTCATCTCCACCATATAATCCGAGTTCTGGAGAGTCAGTGATAAGGTGCTGCCAGTAACTCGAATGATGTTCAAGAACTAAGATCATCTGCAGTTGTGTCAAACCGGTCAGGACTCGGTCGTACGAACTTCCTTCTAAATACTCTCGTAAGGCTTTGTTCCCATGTTTACTCGTACTCATGGCAAAAAGAATTTCGCAGCAGAAACCCTACGAAGCCATCTTGAATTGCTTTGTTATTGTTTCAAGTGGAGAATCTTGAAAGGGTGCTAGTGCTTCGCTCTTGATTGTCTTAAATTAGTTCCACTTGTAAACACATACGCAACATCTGCTGGGCTGGCGATTGCTTCAGGGTGGGTCCTATTTTTAATGCTGTTAAAGCATGTTACCGTCATGTTATCGGAAATGTACGCTTACCAGAAGCCGTATGTTTCGTGATACGACTCGAAGTTTGAGCTCAACCCTTTTTGAAAATACCGCGAAGTCCATCTGTTAAAGTCTAAAGGTGGCAATTGTTATTGAGGGGAAATTTTCGTGTGCTGTCCAGCGCTGTTACTGAATAGAACCCACGCCTCGAATCTTCGAATGTCCAGACTGTTGAGTAAATTGGGGCCAACAAGGCTCCTATTTTTACTCGCTGTTGAAAACACAGCACACTTGAAATTTGATAAGTTTAATAAGAACGAAAATGAGTCGGAATTAATGAGGTCCAGGAGTTAGATTTGGCAAGGTATTGAAAGACCTTTTCTGGTTCTGTCGCGGATGACGGTTGAGTGACGGTGTGCGTTTAACCGGATGATGTGGCGTGGGTTCTTAAAACTTGAAATAACAATGAACAAATGTTAAATTAATTGACATTCCTGGACTGACACTGGTCCTGCTTAATCCTAAGACCACCAACTTTTTTGGAGACGTTTGATTGGAAATTTGTAAAAACTCACCAAAAATTCAAGCTTTAAGGTTTTGGTCGAAATTTTCAATGTGAATTGCTAAGTGATAAATCTTTCGAAGTTGTTACTAAAAAAAGAATTGTGGTTTGGTAAGATTTTTTGCCACCTTACGAAATACAGCCAATAGTACAGTCATTTTCAGTGATATAAAAAGTCGTTAAGTATTTTAAAAACTCAGTCAATGATAGAATACTGCGTACACAGTGATAAATAGGTTATAAAGTTTAAAGGTTGATAACTCCCATGACTGATCTCAAAGAATTCCCACGTTTCGAGCAAAGACCCTTTATCAGAGAGAGAAACCTGTTCTCAAAAAACACGTTTCTTTCTCGGACGAAGGGCCTTTGCTCGAAACGGTGGGATTCTTTGTGATCAGTCACGGCATTTATCAACCTTTAAACTTTTTACCCTATTTTAAAAACTGTGTCGTTTGAAACACGTCGTAAGTATCTCAACGGACTAGATTGGTAGTTTTATGGCTAAATGTTCGCAATTCAGTCCTGTTGACACTCCTGCCCTTATCTTTCATCCATTCACACTAAAACCCTTATGCTGGCGTTTTCTTTATGAAACATTAAGCTTTCGCGCATGGTTTACTCGTAAGCTGTCTTGCCCTTTGTGGTTGCTTTATTGATGTCAACACATGTGCTCTCGTGTTTTCTACGCCCGTCGACATCATATGGGCTTATACACTTCTTGACCTCTGTGAATACCAACATGCCTATCTTCGCGAACATTTTTATAGATGTTTTATGCTAGTAAGAGTTGATTGTTTGGGAATCCCTTTACTTACCGGTAGAAAACGTATGAATACTCCACTTTCTAGCTTTTTGTCATATGTTTCAGAAACTTGCCTCACTGCTTACTTTCGAGAATTTGCGTATTTCGTTATCTTTTCCCTCAAGCTCGGGGCTTTACTGTTAGAGTTCGCCTCTTACATTGCAACTTAAACCGTCTCTAAATGCAAACCTTTCCTTTATATTTGTTCTAATTCTGCTTAATATCTGCTAGCTTACTTTCTCTCACCTCTTAATTTATTGACTCGCTTGTGATATAATACTCAACTAGCTTTATGTTTACTGTATATTGTAATTTTATTCACTCTTATGACGTTCTCCGACGCGACAAAACGTTAGTCCCATTAAAATCGATAAATTCTTGAAATAATTTTTTTCGTGTACTATGTGGGGGACTTACATTGTATTGCAATTGTGAACACTCTTGTTCTCTAACTCGCTTCGCTTGTGTGGACACTGTTTCTCTTTGTCTTTCTGTTTGGTCTAAGTTGACAGAACAATCGTGTTTCATGAACTTGACTTGCAACTCAGCAATCGTGGTTTCTGTACTTCGGTGAACACTCTAGTTCTTTCTCTTTCGCTAGCCAGGCTTATGTAAATGAACGCTGTTGCTCAGTTGCTCTTGAACTTAGGGTCTCAGTTGTCTGAACAATCTTGTCTCATTTAGATCACTTGCACCTCATTTTGCCATGGTTCTTTCTGTACTTGGGTCAACACTCCTTCTGTTGATAGTCTTGTATTTGTTTCAATTACGTAACTATTTAGTCCGCGTAAGCTTTCTTCATTTTTGTGAACGCTCGTGCACTTGAACTTCTTCACTTGTGTGACCACTCTTGGTGTTGACAGTCTTGTGCTTACTTCCCTAATGTGATCACTCTTTCTGGCGCTTGCTTCACTTGAGCGGACATTCTTTTTGTTGTGCTTGCTTTAGTTGTGCGAACACTCTCCCCACTTTGCTTCCTTAACTTTCGTGAACGTTTGGGCTCTCTTGCGATACATATGTGCAATTCGGTCTTAATCAGAAGCGATCAACTCTCGGGAGGAAAGAAACACTCATTGGCCTTATGACGTACATATGCTATTAAGCCGTAATGAGAAAGTTCTGCAGTTTCCAGACATATTTTGGCGCCTACAACCACAACTGGTCTGCTTGTCTACTAAATACTGTTATATCATTTTTGACAGAAGGTTTTCGTTAGATGTGTAATGTGTTTACACGCTGACACGCAATCGTTTCACTTGCGTTTGACTGGCGTGAAGAGGAAAAGCATAGAACATAAAGTTGATAAAATTTCAGAGATGATGTGCGAATGTTGGCGAATGTTCTGTCGTGGTCTCCGTGGAACTATATTTGTATTTCCCTTTTATAATTGATTTTTGGCTCAACCGTGAACTGAAGGGGAACTAGGTAGCATAATTGATTTGATTAGTTCATTTTCAATAAATGAAAAGCCTTTATCTTGTGTCCGGTTGAATCGTCTCGATGATAAGGCAGTTGTAAATGTTGCACGTAATGCTACAAAGCGCTAAAAAGTCCATATGGTGGAACGAACGGGCTAAATTTTCTCACTGATATTGATGTGACTAAATTTTAATTGTTTGACTATTTGGCGCGAGAGGAAAACTGCTGGTAGTTGTTCGGTTCGGACTTCGTGATATCCTTGACTGTCAAAGTAGAAGTGTTACGACATACATCAAGTTGTCAATGCGTCGCGATTGTGTTACCGTGATAGGGATTTATCGGAATAGCAAACAAACTTGCATTCGTCTTCTTTTTGTCTGACGATAAGTTTTTAGCCTAAGTCGTCGTATTTATTGTGTCGTGAAATGCATTGTATTTTCGCTATTATGTTATTACCGCAACTTTTTAGCCTAAGCCGTCGTATTTATCGTGTCCTGAAATGCATTGTTTTTTCGCTATTACATTATTACCGCTCACTTGATTATTTTTAAGTTAGTATCTTGACAATTCATCTACCATTCACAAAATTTTCTCACCAAAAGTTGAGAAACTTGGTAGTTAAAGGGTTAATATTGACATGCATGCACGACTCTTCGAATGTACGTTTGTACAGTAAGAGGCTATCATGTCGAAATAATTTTAAGTATTATCGTGTTTACAACTTTAATAATCTGGTCATTGTCCTTTCTTGACGTTCCTGAACACTTATTGAAGAATTTGAGATGTTTTTTGCACTTTTTGTTTCATGCTTATATACTTTAATTAAAATCTTGTGATTTGAATTTCCAGAAAATTGTCGCGATGAAACCACAATAGTTCCAACAGATCATCTGCCTTTACTAGTATTCTAACTTAATATTTCATTTAAAGTCTTGTCAAAGTTTATCAGCTGAAGCCGAAGGATTCCGCAGATGACACCTCAACCGTGATTGTCCTGAACTTCATCAGAACCTAATCTATAACATATTTTATTATGAATTAATATGAATGATTTATTCTTAAGGTATTTCCTTTTTTTGAAAAGTAGAAAACCTTTACATTTATACAGCGAAGCTGTAATACACTGCACGCAAAATTGACAACAATAACGGCCAAATTGCTAGAATTAATATAAGGCTATTTGCCAACAGACCCAATGTGCGACTGACTACAGCTACCGTTAAGAAAGTTTAGCGAAGTGTTTCACCACTTCATCATCTTATATCTGTGTTCGTAGTACGTATAGGAGTACAAAGTATCACGCAAATAACACAAAAGGAGCAAAGAAACAATCAGAGGATAAGTGTTGGTTATTATAATCACATTAACCCTTTCATGCATGATTGTTTATCCTTTTATTCCTTGTTCTCTTTTGTTGTTTTTTGGTTTGGTTTATTTTATTTTGTTATTATTTCTTTTTTTGTGTTGTTGTTTAATTAGTTTTGATGTTCTAATTTGTTGTTGTACGACAAAGGTATGCATGAAAGAGTTAACATGGAAAATGTGTACTCGATGAATATTTTGGATTAACACTCGATTACATGTAGTGGAGTGTACGTTTGGTGAAGGAAATTTTTTGAAAGTCAGAATGATATATCTTAAGATCTAACTTGGTCCAGTTGTGTTTAGCACAACTAGTCCCGGAGGGGTGTCAAAACATATTCTGGCAGTCGAAAATTTTGTTCACCAAGCTAACTTGGATGATGGTTGATTTGTTCGACGTATTGTTGTTTACTGTCACTTGGCGACGCATTCATGATTCGTTGATGAGAAATTTCAAGACCAGCTAAAGCATTTGTCGTGTAATTTTGCCAAACTCTAGCTAATTAGTTTGCTGTAGAAGAACAGTAATTTGCGACAGCTGTACCAACTGGTTTAAAAACGTGGTCCAAATGGACTGCGTTTTCAAACCAGAAGCTACAGCTGAGATGCTACAACAGCGCGATCATCACATAGTTTTGGAAATAGCTAGAAGACTACTCTATTCCAACCCACTATTGGTAGCTATTCATATTATGGTACAACCTGATACTGTTCTCAGCTAAAGTTACAGCGAGAAGGGGAAATTCCTCTGGAAACAGTATCTCAATGCATGTCCTGTGTTAATTGCATCAGGGTGTCTGAGCCATAATTGGCTGAACTGTCACAAACTCCCCAGCTTGCGCGGTTTACTTCGCTACATGGTTCAACGATGCACAGTTGCGGGTCTTAGCGTATACTAATTACCTTGCCCGTGAGCCTATGGTTGAACTGGCTATAACTTGCTTTTATTTTTGGCAACAATCGAAGCCATGGAATTCTGTAGTGTACTATTTTTGTGGTGGTGCGTTTGGATGTTAAGTCGAGGGGTTGTCATTGAGCGGTAAAAGTGCATTAGTTCCAAGAGCGTCATTTCTAGCAGAAATTCTTTGTCCGTCGTCACGGTGAAATATTACTCCTTTGGAAAGCTGGGAGTTTGTATGAAAAACAACGACGTCAGACAATAGACGTTTCAGTTCATGTGAGACCAGACGAAGGAAAAGAGATTCAGGAGGAGGTTAAGAAGTAAGTGGGTTGTAAATGTCTTTCTTGAAAGTGGTCCGAAGAACGGGAAATGATTGACCACAGTTAACTTGCTAATAGCTTGTTCATTGCAGTGTTTCCTATGTAAGTTGTATTGCAGTCAAATGCGTCTGTTGACAAGGGTAATTTACTGCGCCTGAGAGTCGGTTCATCTGCATGACGTGCTCGTTGTAATGAACTCGACCTTCAAAAATCTCTTCCCATCAGATCTTTATCTGTTCAATTAAAATTACTCATTGAATGTGCTTCACACGAGAACGATTGAAGCTGTAGTTGAGTCCATGTATGTAGAGGAACTCCTGTTTTGTGTAATGACGACATTCCGAAACAATTTGCCATCTTGTTATCGTTTTGTAGGCGACGTATGACGAGAATCCGATCAGCTAAGAGCATCTTTCGTATCAAAGTGGACAATATTTCCAAACTTGATTACTTTAAGAAGGTAATTCGCGTAACGAAATTGAGATTTCTTGTAGATTGTGATCTTAATGAGATTCCCATGCAGGTCACTGTCTGCGGGTGGTTTAAGAGAGACACTGCGAACCTACAGCCTCTATAAACCAAACACGGTATGGTTATGAGGTGGCAAGTCGTGCTTTCGTGTTGGAAAGAAATCTGCTAATGTAGAACTACCGAATGTAAGTAGCCATCTTGAGATAAAATTTAGGAAACAGACACGGCGATTGGCAGAAAGCTGTGTTTTTATAACTTCAAAGAAACGTGGAAAATCTTAAGTGATTCCACACTACTTCCTCAACGGTAAGAAGAATTTGTTTAACTGAAAATTAAAACGAGAGCTGTTCCTGCAATCTCTAACACTTGAGAAAACATTTTTACTGCGTTGTCATCAAGATATGGAGACACTCAAGGAAGTTTGGCTGAACTCGAAATCCTCCCCCACATTTCTTGTTCACCCAAACTCCCACTCGGAACTAAAAAGCGTTTCTGTGTACTAAATAGAATTTTGTTTGCGAAATAGGACGCCTAATTCGGCGAGAAAACGAATTTCAATGAAGTTTCGAAACCAATATTCGGCTGCGCTTATTATGCTTGTAAAAAGTCGTTGAATGCCTACGGTGGAGATATTCCAGATGGTCGCGATGGTTACAAACAAGGTTACTAAAAACTATAGGTTCGAAATTAATCTTTCCAATGTCCACCAATTTTGGTTCCTTTCCTCTGTTTCTCCCTTTCTTTTTCTTTCTTATTTTCTTTCTCACTTTCCGTCCTTCTTCCTTCCTTCCTTCTGTGTTTCCTTCCTTCCTTCCTTCCTTTCTTCTTTCCTTCCTTCTTTCCTTCCTTCCTTCATTCCTTTCTTCTTTCCTTCCTTCCTTCATTCCTTTCTTTCTTTCTTTCTTCTTTTCTTCCTTTCTTTCTCCTATTCTTTCTTTCTTTCCTTTCTTGCTTTCTTCCTTTCCTTCTTTCTTCATTTCTTTCTTTCTTTCCTTCCTTCCTTTCTTTCTATCATCCTTCCCTTCTTTCATTCTATCTTTCCTTGTCTCTTTTATTGACGTATTCGCTCTTCTTTTCTTTCATTCTTTTTCCCCTTTTTTCCTTCAGCTGATGGCTAGGTTATTCAAAACGTCTATTGTGTTGTACTTGAGCTCCGCCTCCAGAATTTCACGAATTTGCACATCATCATCGTTTATGTAGCACCAAAATTATGCAATTTATCATCTTACAACAAAATTAGGATAAAAGTTAAACTGAGTATTGTGTGCATTTTCTATTTTGATAAATAACAAACACGGTTTCTTTCAGGGAACTTTCGACTTCACCTAAATCATCTTCAGACTAAAATTTTTGTGACAGTTAAGCGTTACAGATGACGATCGCAAATAACAATAAGATTTGGTTTTGGTTGCGTAAGTTTGTTGGCGTGTCTCATTATTATAGATTAGCTAAATAACTGAAATTCTCTCAAAAATTTTAGTATGAAGATGTTTTAGATTAAGTCGAATATTCACTGAAGGAAACTGTGTTTGTTATTGATCAAAACAGGTAACACACACAATACTCAGTTTAACTTTTGTCCTGTTTTTATCATCTTACCAGTTTCAAAAACTCTTTTCTAGTTGGTAAATAGTACTTTAAAAATATGTAATAAAAAACTTTATTCGAACAAATATTTCCTTGTCAAAAGATCATTAAATTAAAACTATTTCCCAAAAACATAAGAAAACCGTTAAGGGTTAAGAACTCACTACTTAAAAAAAGGATGAAAAAAATGTCTACTTTATCTTTCCAATCACGTTTGCAATTTTTGTCCCACTAAAATCTGTGTTCAACTCATGTTTAATTGTTCTGGAGCCTCTTACATACAACACTGCCGATTTTAATAAATTAAACGATAGTTTTGCTCTCAGCCAATGAATTACAATATTATAGTTCATCTGCTTCTTTTCGGATAACTTCTGGGCTAATTCAGTAATCTCTCTTTTTGTTTATGAATTATTAAAGAATGAAAAGTAAGTAAAGTGAAGTATATTTATTTCTACTAAATAACCCAATTAGCTAACTAAGCTGCTATTAAGCGCCACCCCTCATGGGGCCAGTGTTACTACAGGAAGAAACCGGAGTACCCAGAGAAAACCTGCGGCGTTTAGTAGACTCAAACTGCACAACACTCTTCTCACATGTGACCAAGGTAACTGTAATCAGATAACTGCAGGGAGCCGGAATCGAACCCTAATCACGGTGGGAAAGACACGTGCGCTCCCACCAGCACCCCAATCGTTGACATCAATGTAAATCAAAATATTGCAGACATGAAAATACGTAGTCCCACTTAGATGGGTGTGTTAGGTTGTCTAAGTGGACGTCTCTGACTATAGTTCCGGTATTTACACCCCAGCTGAAATCTTCAACATTTTATTGTTTCTTTCGTTGTGAGTAGTCGGTTATGAAAAGAGCTCAGGATTTTTATTTTTATTGTTGGTTTATATATACGAACTTTGAACGAATCCCTTTAAAGACTGGCCGTAGTTGAGGTAACCATTCGTTGTATTTATGACCCTTACGAATTTCTTTATTTCATAAGAGTTCGTGCATTTGTGGTTTGTGTGGTGATAAATTTATCCAGTTCGATAACTATAGAGTATGGTTGCATTACAGATTCTTGAGATATAAAGAAATATTAAGTCGGACGTTTCGCAAAAAGTGCTCCTTGATAAGCAGTTTATATAACTGAGCACTAATAGTTAACTTGAAAAGTTACCGCTAGTAAAGGTTACCATCGCGAAGAAGTGTTGGTTTGGGAAGTAGGTTGTAAATATAAGTTTTTAATTAACGTTAGTAATTAACAGAAGCAGCCGTAACCAGTTCTTTGAGCAGTGCTTCATGAAGTGTAGTTAATGTGACTGTTTAAGCTTCAGTTGGCAGATTAACACAAGTCAGTAAAGCCATCACCTAGGAGTGCTTTATTTCGTGCGTTTGTATGTATATGTGTCACTTCAGTCATTAACACAAGTTGGGTAGCCAGTTCTACAAGAGATGTTCAACGAGAGAGTTCTACAGGAGAAAGTGTGCTTAGTGAAGTTCAATTTAGATGATAATCGAAAGCTGAAGCAGTCACTTCATGAGAAGTGTTTTATGAAGGGAAGGTCCGTGTAGCTGTCCTTTAATTTAAGGTTTAACGAAGGCCACAAGTCGTGGAAATTATTTCTAAAGAATGCTATGCTAGTTCCGACCTGTACATTTGTAGTTCGCGTCAATAAAACATAGAATGGAACACAAATTGCATTGGGTGGTATCGTCAAATATTTAACTCCAGCCAAAATATGGCTCATTTACTCTGGAAGGTAGCCAGAGTGGCTACTTAATTCCGAGGGATAGTAGTGCACTTCCATATCAGTTTTCTAATGCAAATCTAATTTGTAGGCGGTTACTTCCGAGAGGGAGGTTTGGCCATTGGACGGCACTGTGACAACTATCGGTGACTTTCTGTTCCTTCGTGCGCGAATCAAGTGAATCGCTTATGTTAAATCGCTCTGTTGGACTTAAGATTCTTCATAAGAGCAATCTTTTATACAGCATCTTAAGACAATTCTGAAACAAGAGCGCACGAAATAAAGAAACGGTCGGTTTGGGTGCTACTCCTAATGACACTTGGGGGGAATGATAATTGTTGTGGAGTGAAGGGAATAACATTTCGCCTGTTTTCAACAGGATATTGCAAAACAGAGGAAGTGAACAGAACAGTACTTTTGGAGGAAGTTCTCGACTGGAATTTCTAACTAACCCTTTAATGCCTGAATTTTTTTTTGTTCTTCGTTCTCTCTTTGTTTTTCCTTTGCTTTCTCACTAGTTAATTTGTTCTTAGATGTCCGATATATTGGACTCTGGACGTTAAAGAGTTAACGTAAGTTCCGATTAGTTCCGATTGATGTGCGAAAACCTTTCTAGCTATACCAACGGGGATTCTAGCAACAGGTTTCTGGCTCAATGTGCCCTTACTACAGTGGACTCCCTCTAAGATGGCCACCTTCGGGATCGCTCTTACTGTCCGTCTTAGAGAGAGACGACGTAATGTGACACCAGCCCTCAGTATTAAAGCGATTAAGCCCCGGTCACTCAGCGCTCGTCTTTTTGCCACGAGAGAAAGGTATTGACGTTTCGACCGAAAGCACTTCAAAGTATGTCAGCTAGTTAACCATAGGATTTAGAATTTGTTAGTTTTTCGACACTAGTCGTCTTCCTTATAATGACATATTCAAGTTTCGTTATCGGAATACATTACCTGCCCACTCTGGGAGGTATCTGCCACCTGAAAAATTTCCGTTGTCCGTCTGACGTTAAGTTATTCTTGTAAATGCAAACAGTTCGGCCCAAAACAGAAAAGTCATGAAGATAAGCTCATGTAAATGTTAGCTCTGTGTAAATTTAATTCGTTGTGTAAGTCCTGTATCCCTTAGTAGCACCTTGACTCTGTTCTCAGCATTGCCTGTAAAAAACTTGTTCAAACTGTCGGAAGTTAGAGGACATAGACTGGCTTTCCAAACAGAAATCGAGATCACATTGTAGTTCACGCCGATGAATTTTCCCATTTCTCTCTCTGTGTCAATTCATTTCAGCTAAAAACATTGAGAGTGAAGTCTGTCTTGAATATTGGAAAAGATGACTGCGACTAGAAATATGGAAAATCTTCCTCGGGAAGAGGATCTCATAGTTCTGTCGTGTCGACTAATGTCGTTGGCAACAGCCGACTAGATAAACATCCACTTAAGCGATCAGACAACCTGACTTATTGTCCCTTCGTTTCATTTTCCATTCTTCTCTGTTAATGATATAATCTGAACATGTTGGCTTACATTGAAAAGACAGCAAAATTTCAGGATTTGTTCTGAATATGCAAGGCGAGACTTGCTTTTCGACATCCTCTTCTTCGATCATTTCTCTTCCAACTTTTGGGTTCGGTTTTCCACGTGTTAATGTGCTGTCTACAAACCTTACAAACCCCTAGAATGTTTTTTTCATGCTGTTAAAGATATAAGAAGTGGTTGTAAATGGCTCTTTTCACTACAAAGTGATTAATTCAAGACAACTCGGTGATTTTTTCGGCGACCGGTGGCAATTTACCTGCCTACTTTAATTGCAAATGACCACTCTACAACGGGGAATTATCTTCAAAGAACGCAGAGCATTTCAATTGGCACAATTATTAAGAAGGTTTGTTTTTCTAGAGGAGACTTAAGTTGATATCAAAATGTCTAGGATTACGTTATAAAGTTTGAGACACAACATGTGTGAACGAAAGCGCTGTCAAATTGGGATTTATAGTTGGTTGACTTCCAATGCTTATTTAATTATCCCATTAAACCTTCAAAAGAAAACTGAAGTTATTATAAAGATCATAAGTTCCGTGCAAAGGTTTATTTAGTAAATATGAACGATGCGAAAAGCCGTTTCAGAAACATTAGAGACTTCTTCGTCCTGGGTATAATTTACCCTTGATCTCCAATCAGGCAACTTTTCCCGATTGATTCAAATTTTAGAATGTCAAATTAGCCCGCAAATATAAGTGACCTTAAGTTTGCATCATCCAGGAAAACATAGGCGATAAATTTCTGAAACTGTTGAATGTCTTAGAGAACAAATTCTCCCTTGAATTTTAATAATGTAAGTGTAGAGAATGTAATGATGCACAATGGTGACAGCTGGCTTGGTCATTATGCAGTATTCTCATTATGTGCGAGTGATTATTCATAATCTTCGGTTATATTAGCAAAACATAGTCATTAAAAGCTCTTGAAACGAAGAGATTCGACCAGTCAACATACCGCTTGTATCCCACGGACAGCATTCCAAACTCAATCAGAACTCTGTCTTCTTTTAACAGCAACTGGAAATCTGGGAAGAGCTGGTCCTCATGTGGCCGAGTGAATTCGTAGCTTAATTGTTATTGCAGTCCTGTGTTGATATTCCCAAGTAAACGAGAGGGTCAGACGCAAAACAGCTGAGCAGGCTGCCGTGAAGCACCTACGTGTGAGGTAGGTGTGCATCTACAGCAAAATCGCTCCTAGTTATAGTCCAGATCATCGTTTGGATTTCGTCCGATATGAATTTTCGCAAGCTTATCTAGTCAGACATTTTGGTCATATTACCAGCCTCATACTCTTGTAAACGATATCTCACCATTTATCAAGCTTTCCGTTAGTGTGAAAGTAAAAAAAGGATTTACCCCTCGCGAGTAATGTGTGGCGTCCTTGACTTTGAAGTCGGTGTGGTAGTTTTTTTGTTCCCGTCCCATTCCAGCATTATAACGACTTTTTTAGGAATTCGAAGCTTCGTTTGTGGCCAATGTGAGTTTAACAGGGAGGAAGTTATTCTATTGTGAGTGCGATGTTGTTCTTCATTCAGCTTGCATCACGTCCATTATCTTATTGCCAAAACCTTCCTGCCTAAACAGCAGAGATGGATAACTTGTTCTAATTTGCAGTTTCTTAATCTGTCTGGTAAACGTCAATTCTTGTTTTCCTCAAAAGACTGCTTGGAAAGGCTTTAGCATGTACATACTAAAATCATAGTAAAACTATTCAAATCTTGGTTCCTGCTCGTCTGGGAACGCGGAATACGACAACAGATTACGCCCAGTGGCTAAATGTTCCAATAGGCTTAGGCACAAGGGACTTACTATTTTTACCCTGTACGTTTCATCTTTTAACTCCACTTGAAATCGATTTCGTCTATGACATGTAGGCAAACTATGGTATTCCAGGATGATGTCAACATAGTAATGCATTTCAAATCCACGTGATTAGTGCTGTATTTATTACCTTGCAGGCTTAAGACTTACAATCTTAATTTAGACCTTCGTTTAGCTAAAATTCTCAGAAAACGTTTCTGAGCATCAGACGTTACTCGAATTGCAACCTTGTGATGAACGGTAAGACGCTCCAACCATTGAGCTACCGAGACTCAGATGGAGAGCAAAGGTTACGAATGTGTACAACCTGTAACCTTCTGCCCAGTGACACGCTCTAACAATTGAGCAACGGATACTCAAACGGAGGAGCAAAGTTTTAAAATTTTACAGGTCGCGACACTTCTTTGTCCTCTGTTTCCTTATTGCAGACAACATCAGGGCCTTTTGCACGAGAGCGATTTCCGCGACTTGCATGTCTTAGACCATATCTATACATGTTACGACCGTAGCATACGATTCTTCTTCCTGGCATACGAAGTTACCTCTGGAGATCACAATTCTTGCTAACAATCCTGTGCAACATTCGTAAAGTCATACCAGCGTTTCGCGTTTTATCTGAAACGCATCTTTTTAAGCGGCGTCTTATTTTCCCTCGTATAAATGGTCCCAATGATTCTATCTCAAAAGCAACGAACGACAGAAAGTCATGGAAAGACAAAAAGACTCGATAAGATACGAAATGCCTGAAAAGAATTGATAAGATTAGCGCTAACAGATCGTTTAATAGTGAGGCCATTTGGCGATTTGAGCGGAAATAGCCGAGAAATTATAGGAAATGTCGCGTTTATTGACTACAGCAAATTCTCAGAATTCATTAGACCACTATCATACATGTCAGAAATAGGAGAACGAAAGATCTTCAAGATCGTGAACATCCCGGGCCAAACAGATTATGTTTAAGAGTTATGGAAAATTTTTATCGGAAAGTGAAATCTGAATATTCCAAGAGATGATCTTCACCACAGCTGTAATTGGAGTTGACACTTGAGATGAGAAGAAAAAAATACATCAAGGACGTCTTAGGCAGATTTGCACTTATCGCAAAACATTACTTCCTGTGAGTGCGTGAAAAGTAAATAACTGGATGAGCAAGCTCGCAGCTTAATTTCTACGAGCCAGTTTGCAATGAGTTAAAATAAGTTCTTCAGGTTGGTTTTCGCAGGCAATTTTTTGTCGCGACTTGGATTGAGAGGTCGTTTTATCGTCGACCCGACTGCGAATTAAAATCGGTTGTGTAAACGACCAGTGATTTCACTGTGATTTGTTTGACTGTCGTCATTGTTGCTACCATCTGGACTGCAGTTTTTGCCACGAATATTTAAGATATTTCTACCAATAAATGAAATTTTAGTTTTAGTCCTTTATATATGCTTTTTTCCCTTTTCGAATCATCAGTGTTTTTCCTGGTTGAAGACACGATGAGAATCCGTAAATCAGCAAAAACAAATTTTAGGTCAGACTTCTTGAGAAAATCACCCCTTAATTCTATCATATTCGAAAAAAAATTGCAATCAGATCATTGAAGAATGGCCGAGAAATTGCCCGTAGTTTGCTCAATCAATTTCACGTTGCGTAGTCAGGTGTGAAGTCAAATCGCACTAAAAATATTCACTGTAAACTCGCTTTAAAATGTGCAGACTCTGTGTACATTTCGTATTTTCACAAGATTTTTTAATATTGTTTCATTAATGTCATCATATTCGTTAAGGAACAAAGTTTAATTTGGTGTATCATATGTCGAAATTGATTGGAAAATAAATCTTTTACAACAAATTAAAAATCTAAAAACGTCGATCCATCGTGACGTAGACTTAGAGTCAATGGGGTATTCAACATTTCGTGATTCTTGATTTGCTATAAAACCCTGATATCCTAATACATTTTGACATGTGATATACCAAATTAATCTCTATTTTATGTTGAGTATGGCCTTACTTACCGTACTGGGTATACATTTTTTTGAGATCTTCAGTATAAGCATTTATGAGCCCTTTGAGTTCATCTCGTTTCACCCTCAGGATTAAGTTTTCATGTTTCGGAAATGCACTACTTTCAAGCTATTTTATTTTCCATCAAGAGACAATTGGCAAATCGTTCAAGAAATGAGACCGAAAACAGCTATTCTCGCAGAAAAGCTTTATAAACAAGGAAAGCTATGAAAACCAACATTATATCCTCGTACAAACGACCAAGTTTTCGTTGACGACTTTTTCCTTTGGTTAGTTTTATACCCTCGATGTATGACACAAATTAATATGTTCATCCTGTCAGGATGCCTTGTTCATAAACTGATCATCCAAGCATAAGAGCTTAGGAAAAAAGGCATAGAAAAAAAGAAAGCTTGACAACAAAGCACGCTGTACACATCATAGCTGCCGTATCTTAAGAAACTGGAGTGGTAGTTTTACGCTCAGCTTTATCTCATCAATTACGTCAATGAGGACGTGTGATGCCCTTTTGAAAGTTCCCGAAACATCGAAGTTGACAGTTTGGAACACTACTGAAACAGGACTATGAAGGGAACCGTCCACAAGTAGAAACATTTTGTACATATTGAATCTTAAACATGACGAACTACTTCAGATTTTCAAATGAAGGGTCTCCAGAGTAAGCTGCGTTGCTATCATATGGCAAAAATATTGTCATGAAACGAAACTATTTTCTTTCCTGAAAGCAAGTATTTTTTCATTCCCATGCGCAAGAACATAACACTTGTCCGGAAGCAGGTATTTTTTCCTTGAAAGTAGGCTACTTTTTTTCCGCCAAAGCAGGAATTCTTTCATTCTCACGCTCGAGGACATAACACCTGGGTTCGAAATTTGTCAACAAAACACGTTTTTGCGATGGACACACGCACATAAAACTGTCGAAACCTTGCCTAGGAAAATCTCTGCCCCGCGATGTTTGGAAAAGACTTGTTTACCAAGCAGTGCCTTGACCTAAGACATTGACTTTCGTTCACTTTGTTTTTCATAGAAGCAGAGCGTTCTAGAAAGAACCTTATACGAGTGATACGGAAACTATTTTATTACGCCGATAATTTAACAGCAAGAGAGTTGTCTGACGTTGATGAATCCTGTTAATTCTAAGCGCAATCGTGAATGATTGGACTTCTAAGTGCTTTCCATATCCATGCTTTAGCTTTTGTATGACTGAGGTTGTTGGTATCGTTGCTAGGTTTTTCACGTTTTGTTTTGACAGTGAATTCTTTCTTTACTTGCAAGCTGATCTGGCTAGATTCATGACATAATCTTATCCGTTTTAAACCATTGTTTTTGTTTATATACTTAATTGACTTTCAGTTGCCAAAGGCTCCCAAAAAGTGTTGCTATTATTTGAAGTCTCGTCTCGTTCTACTGCAAGTCGGCCGAAGGGAGCTCCTCGTTTTGCGGCAAATATCTGTTTTTGTCGCAAATTTGCAGTAGAAATGACACTTAAAAAGCAATAAAATGCATCGTTTTGACATTGTTTGCGAAGAAAAGTGTTTCATAAGGCACATGTTTGCCCAATATAAGCGCAAGTCGTCTAAGAACCCGTCCTTCGCTGAAGATTTAACATCTTCGCGGCATTCCTAATGTTTTTGCTGCTTCTGGTACAGACTGGTAGTCAATATCAGTTCAGATGCACCAAACCAGCCAAGATTACATTGCTTTTAGTACAAGTATTTCTTCAAGTAAGTCACCTCCAGACTTTAAATTGGCGTTTCTAAATTAAGGGGAAATGAATCAGTGCGTTTATCCTGGGAGTTGTACAGTTCCATAAAAATTTCATCGTAATTTTGTGCCATGTCTTTGCTACTGAACTCTCAACTCCAGACGGTGGAGACCTTTTAACATTCTACTCTGGCTAGCTCCCAACAATTTTGTTCGTCGATGGGAGACCTGCCGAAAGAAAAGAGTGGATTCTTTAATCAACGAAAACTTTCCATGAGAACCTTCATGAACCCATTTGGTAACACGTATTAAGGTGACAGTCAATGCGCGAACTCTTAACGTACTTAAACGCTTAATCGTAGATGTAAGTCAGGAAATGAGTCAGGAAAATGGTATCTAAATCCTTGTAAGGAATCGATGTAGTCACTATATCGAGAAACGATGGACGGTAACCACGCTACCATAAAGCTTGTAAGCCAAACTGGATGTATACAAGTGTCCTTTTATGCTATGAAAACCCAAGCTCATAAACGTTTATCTGATTCAGGAAGAGTGAAATATCTGTTACTTAACTAATATGGGGCAAACGAAGTTAACCCCAAGTCATTCAGCTGCTTATTTATCATCTTAACAGGAGTTGGCTGGGCGAGAATCGACTCTGAGCACAAAAACCTGTATATGGTCGCTGCTAGTGGAGTAATGTATCATACATGCATATGTTTTATATGTTTAGATTTTGGTCAGTAAAAAACCTGGAATTATACTGGCATTATGTTAGATGCTTTGTAACGTCAACGATGCTAGAAGTAACGTCGGCATAATCGCAGCATATAAGATCCTCTGACATTAAACTCCATGTCGTTTTGATTTATAAATTGACATGTCGAGTCCAAGTTGTACAAGCAAAATCTACGGCCTGAAAGAAGGAAGGCTGAGCTTGCTCCCTTAAATTAAGGGATGTGGTGCTCTTTTTTAAAACATCACAGAAAAACAGCAGTTATTTACAAAACATTTTTCATTCTATTTGTCAAACTCGTAGCCATTGTACAACTCGAGTTGGTTCTTCGCTCTCTCTGGTCTTCAGAAAATGTGGCTGGACCTCGCAAACATCGTTGTCAAGACGGTTGTTCAGCTTTGATAACGGTGTATTCAAACTGTAGTAAACAACTAAACTAGGTAGTTCTATCAGTGGGTTTTTCCAACGCATTAGCAACCACGAACGATTGTTGTTGCTTCGTTGTTTGAACAACATTATTAAAACAATGATGGTCGATAGTGTTTCCTCATCAATGTTGTTTATTACAACATCGTACAAATATCATGGTCCAACCAACAATGTTATGACAAATTGTGCGACTTTTGCCAGTGAAAACACATGTACCCTTCTCCTACTATCTCAGTTCGATTATATCGTCTTACAGGAATTGAAGACGAGGATTGTACGAAGACTTCGCCGAAGATCACGGATTGCACCCGCAACTTTACCCTACCGCTTGAAATTTGATCACCAGTCATGAAGAAATTGTCCAGTCGTGCATATATATGAATAGATTTCCCTCAACATTATGAAAACAAACACCTATCCTTCAGAAATTCCAGACACACGCGGAGGTAGCGTTTGTGGCTGGTGAAAGCGAGGCCGACAATTAGTTAATGGACGGTGATGTTTGATTGGAATTTGATGTCCTTATTACATGTGTTGACAATTTGACAATGTACTCTTGTTTGTGTTAGCTTTTTTGTTCTAAAACAAACACGTTTCGCTTTTTCGTTTGAAAAATAAAAGCTCGAATATTAGTCGCTTAGCGGTGTTATCAAAAACCTGGAAAGTTGTATGGAATTCGGCTGAAAGGAAGCAGTTGTTGAAAATGACATGGGTACAATCTCGGTTTTTTGACATCTGCTGTTAAGTAGATGATATTTGACACATCATCCGAGAGCGTTGAGATACGGTGCTTAATTGCGAGTAAATATTTGTAAACTGCCGGGCAAGACGCCCAGACGTTTGGCATCCTTTGAATAGGAACTCGATTTTTACTCTCTTATGTACCTAAATAAAGTTATTCATTTTTTGTCAGATATATCATCGAAGATCCAAGGTTGAGAAGATATATCCACTGTATTCCACCGTGTGTAGTTTCTGTCAAGTGAAGTTACACTGGTTTACGGAAGTGTTTGAATATCTTTCAAATCTTGAACCGCAACCACATTGAAGAAGATGCAGACGTTTTCAAGTGTGTTTCGAAAAAAGTTGGCCGTCGTTGTATTCCTCATGATGGTGCCTTTAGTATCGGTAAGTGAGTGACAAGTACTTCGCAATTTAACCCTCGTATCGTTCAGCACGCGACTGAGGAGATGATACTGTTAAGCTTGTGGAACAGAAGAGACTTTTTTAACTCACGAAACGTGTTGCGCCTTCATCGAAGAGATACCGTGCCTTAGAGATTTCGTTAGGCAATCACTTCTTGCAGTTTTTGGGTGTAAATTTGACCATAAATTTTTGTTTCCTGGTTGAGTGGTTTCTTTTAATTGTCGTTGTCCCACAATGACAATTTTGTGGCATTGTTTTCTGCATTGTAAGGGATATATATGTTCCGATTTCTTGCTTTACCAAGGCGTCGTGTTTTATGTCGTAGTAACAGAAAGCCAAACTCGGGCCAAAAGAGAGAGTTGATATGTTCAGATAAAATCGGACTGAGATATTGATCAATGCTTTCAGAATAAATACAGCTGTTGATGTGGTCTACAATCTCGATGGTGCAGGCCATTATTGGACGGGAAAATCAGACGAAAGATCGGCATAAATGAAAACGATTTCCACGTCAAATTTAGAAGCGCGGCTTTCAATTGTATCTTTTATTATGTCATGACTTGATTATTAGTATTATGATTACAGCTCAGTAATTCGGATATCTTGGCGAGCCAATGTTAATAGTTGTTTCCGCGGCATTTTAGCAATACTGCGAGAATAGGGTCAACGGTCCTTTCATATACTCACTGGAAATGGTGAACTTTAAAAAAGCCATTGAACTGGTCTCGTTATGTGTTAAAACCATACGTGACACATCGTAATTATTTCAAAAAAATACGATAAATAAGGTAGTCTTTCGTTCCAGCTGCGTTACGGATGCACACCAAGGTTCATATTTCAAAGCCAATGTGATCCAGAGCAGTTTTTGTTTGTCTCTGGACGACTTTTTTTTTTCTGAGAGTACACTATTTCCTCGTATGATCTACTTTTCTGATACGAATACTACGCAGTTATATGACGCCTTATTCGTTTGCCTCTTCGCGACTACATTCAAGTTTTTTGCCCAGAATGATAACAATTTTCGTTTTGTATTCTTTAATTATCCTTAAAGAAAAACAAAAGACAATGTTTAATCGGTGGTTGTGAATTAGTTAAGAAAACCTTTGGGTTTTTGCAAACTTTTTGCTTGATTTAATCCGTTAAAATTGATTCTATTTTCAAAATGATCTGAAAACGTGTATATTTGGAAGTATTTTTATCATTACGGCGTAAGCAGACTTAAGTATTCAACCCGGATTTTGGTCTTTCTAAGATTTATCGCCAGTCTTATATTGCAGATATTGGGTAAATCAATATAATTTTAGTTTTTGAGATCTTGAAGTACATTCTAATTCATTTGCCTCGAATAACACCTTTCACACCACCATGTTCATCTATATTTTAAAAAAGTTAACGTGGACTCAAGATTTCTCCCATGATATTTATATAATATTTATCATAAGAACTTTGTGGTTCTTCCAAACCAATGAAACCTGACAAACTTGTCGCTTCTCAAGCGAAATGTCTTCCCCAAAACACTGTAATTCTTCTTGCGATGCAAAGAAACTCTCCATCAGTCCAGGCATTACTATCTCCTTCTATGTTTGCAAAATCACGACACGTTTCTCAATACGTAGCATTTTTTGCCTCTAATAGTTCTAATATGTGAAAATTGTTTCCAGTCCAATGCTAACAGACAAATCCTCTTGAACTCCCACAATCAACAAACATTGTTACACGGATCATTCATGTCTCAATGACATGTAGCTTCCGCTCTAGCAATACGCATGTCATCACAGAAGCAAACCAGTTCACATTTCTAACGTTTGTACACCATCTCAGTCCATTCAGCTCAGTGGTTGAAGCGCATGAGTGTTTATTAGAATTCGATGAATTGCACAAATTTGTAACCTTGGTAATATCGCAATCATTGTAGCTCAATGTTTGGTAGTTCTTCCTCAGTCCACGAGAAGGTCACTGGTTGTACACTTATAACATTTCCTCGTACACAAACTCAGTCCAATGATTAGACCGTGTCTAACCTTTGCCGACTGTCTGGGGCCAGGTGGCTCAATAATTTGAGCCTATCAACAGCCATTAGTAAGGTTCCTACTTGGATTCCTGTAAGGAAGTCTGAAAACAAATTTTTCCCCCGGGGTGTTAGTTCAACGGATTTCCTTCAAGATATGTACATCCTTGTTGGTGATCAAGTCAACATGTCACCAATAAAGACTGGAGGTTAGACATGATTATCCAACATGCATGTTGATTCTTTCATTGCTGCTAATGTTTGTCCAGGTGGGCGAACAGACGAGGGCGAAGATACCTTAAGGCATCAGCCAGTGGCTCGAATGCTGAGTGTTTCAAGTCAAACTTAAGTCGATTATGTTATATTGACATTAAGTCGTTGGGCTGCTCGATGGGTCACAACAATTACTTGCTCATTGACTGAGATACATTCTGGTCTATAAAGAGCATACATTATCCCAACTTGCCACCGGTAGGTTAGACACTTTCATTAGCGATCACGGCCTTGCGAAAACGAGACAGTTCTACACTTGTGCATTTTTTATTGGTCATTGTCGATGTTAAATCTCATAATCTGCCCGCCCGTTTCACAAACATCCTCAGGACAAGGCCTTTAGTAGCATGATTTCTGACTATTGAGACGCAGGAGTACCTGCGTTGCTGGGTAACATCTTCGGAGTTTAACACTGTAGGGTAATGTCCAAAAATTTATTTTATCGAACAAATACCTAATGGTTTACCATGTTCAGTCACTTCAACCTAAACATGCGTCATGTTGCGAGACTTGTGAAAAGCGTTAAAAAGATACAACACGAGCCAGCAGGGGAGACTATTTTAGTTTTTCGAATGTTCAGGAGTATGAGAAGTGTTTAGATCACATTGTCCATGCACAAAAAGACCCTTAGGTACTTCTTTTATAAAATATTGAGAACAAACGAGCTACTCAAACTTCAGTGACCTTTTGGTAGAAATGTTTGTCTTTGGATAGTCCCTTATACACAAAGAGAAAGTTTAAAGGTAGTAATCGGCCAAAAAACTCGAGAACAAGCTACTGAAGTTTCGAACGAAAGCTCTCCATCAACATTTGACTCATTTAATAACCTTTCACACATTTTTGCATTCTTTCAAACACCTGCCTAAAACTGCCTTACACCTTCACGTCAGCAACCTGATCTTGTGACGTGTCATCACGTGACTTTCTTTGTGTTTCACCCGAGCACGAGTGATGTTCAAGCTACGGTTCATAATCTCTTTACATTTGAGGACTCGAACTATTTTCAGATCAACCTTGGACCGCGATTTTAATCAGGCGAATGCAATCGAATTTGATTTCATGTTGAACTGGGTTGACTGTGAACCCATTGATACGTTCTGAGCGAAGAATTCTGAAAATGGATTCGGATAGTTATTGGCTTTGCTTTAGTTCACGTGACTACAGTGAGCCAGACAGCCGAAGTTAAAGATTGTTTTTTTCAGTACTCGGAAGCCATTGCTCAGCTGCACTCATATATACCGACTTGGTCTGAAATGAAAATATGGCGGTTGAAACATGGTCGAAGCGTGATAAATGCCAACGTTTCGTTTCAATTCAGGTCACTTTTACTTAGCCTAACTTATTTCTCATTGAAATAAAAAACAAAGATAACTTTCCTCCTTGAAACGATCGTTCGCGTGCTGTCAAATATCATTGCCATGTACGAAGGTTTGGCTGTTTACAGAG